>JAVJGJ010000002.1:34445920-34460832 GCA_035590215.1 Microhierax caerulescens | reverse complement strand
ATACCGTGGAGCAGATCCTGTTCCAGCTCATGGAAACAAGACCTTCAGTGGCAGCAGGATCAGGCCCTTTAGCTCATTAAAGGGCCATTTCTCAAATAGTTCCTAGGATTTGTGGAAGGAAGCTCAGACTATGGGAGTGTATTTCAGATGTTTGGTATGTACAGCTGGGATGCTGAGAGAGGGGAGACAGAACACAAGTTCCTCTCCAGGAAACAAGAAGCCTAAAGAAAACCGGTTTGCTCCATAGGCTGTTGGGAATTTAAGTTCAGGCAGGGCTTCTTATTAAGTTCAATCACTGTGTGTATGTGTGGAACTGTTTGTCTGATGTGCTGTCCTAAACTCAACGATCCCTTGCTGAAAATCCACTGGCCAAGCAAGCCAAGCAACTCTCAACTCTTGCGTGAGGTCTCTGAAGGAGCCGTTATTCCTAGGCAATTCCCAGAGCCCATCACCTATGGTAAAACTCCCGCTAGATCCACTGGCTCACTAGAACATCACCAGAGTAAGGATTGCAGAACTGGGCTCGAAGTTATTTCCAAACTTGACTGCCCTGGATGACGTACAGTGCCTGAACAGCTTCAAAGCAAAATAAAAACTACGACAGCAAAAAGGAAAAGACGACAGATAATTAAAAGTTACAGATTTTGGGTGCTTTGATTTTCTGTGTGTTCAATTTAACCTTCCTGAAAGAAGCCTGATTTTCAGAGACTGGTTAATTATGAAAATCTTAACCTTTGATCTTTTAGAGTCCAAAGAAACAGCCAGGCGTTTTGGGTCTTTTTCCCTGCAACAGGCGTGTGAAAGTTAATAATGTTAGAAGCCTCCAAACTGCGCTTATTCATTTTGCTTAGATCTTGGTTGTTGAGACTCAGCACAATCAAAACAAAACCACCCTTGACAATTTCCTTTTGGCTCTGAGTCATCTACACACAACTTAGTTAAATTACACAGACAGGTATTTCTGTCTCCCCAAGCATATACAAGCCACAGATGAGTGCTTCTAGTGAGAGTTTGGAAATAAAAAGCAGGGGGCCAGACTACACTATTAATGCACAGTCACCAAATGAAATGGAAAAGAAAAAACAAATCAACTGTTAAAGCTGAAGCAAACGAGGCGGGGGGGAGGGAAAAAAGCTATTACTGGTATTTGAGTCTTCTCTAGAAATCTCAAAGCAGAGTCAGGATGTGATTGCGCACGGAGCTGGGCATGCACGCTGCAGGGCTGAGCCTAAGCCCACCCGGGCCACCTCCCTTCCCTGTGCGTGGGCTGGACACCAGGAGATCTTGCCTGAGCAGAGGTGTGATGTGACCGTGTTTAGGAGATGCTTCCAGTGCACACGGGCTGCCTACAGGCACACGCGACTGTTTGGGCAGGTCCCAGCACCGGCCACAGAAACAGCCCCTCCTCCCTCAATGGGCTACCACGGTATCTTCAATAAGAAGCCCCTGGTCCCAAAATCACTGCCAGAGGCAGCACCGGTAGCATCTGCCTTGATAATGCATCTTCCTAAGCTCAACGGGACCTCCTGGGGCATCGGATAGCATCACCCCTGGAACTGCTGGAGCTGGTCTGCAGCAAGGCAGCGGTACCACCATCAGCCGGAGGGCTGAGACCCCGCTCTCACCTGGACGCTGCTCATCCAGTTCCGCACCGCCCTGAAGGAGCACTCGGCCGTAATGTCGTACATCACCAGAATCCCGTCAGCCTTCCGGAAATACTGCTTGGTAATGCTGCGGAACCTGAGCCCAAACGAAACCAAAGGCACTCTCAGAACCGCAGCTGCGCAATGCCAAGAAACAGAGTAGGATCATCTGTCTTTTAGCGCAGGCTCTCTGCAAGGCCTGGCAGCTCCTGGGCGTGGGACGTGTCCCCTGGGGTACAGCCAGGTCAGATCCCTGCTCCTCGGGATCCCAGCCATGGGTGAGCAGGGGTCTTTGCAAACCCACGGTGCTGAGAAAGCAGGAAGGAAAACCTCTGCAGGTCGGGAGGGAAGGAACAGAGCAATCTGTTCAGGTGGGACAGGAAAAGGTTATTACCCATGAAAAGGGAACTGGATGGAAAAACCCACGACCTTTCTCTAGAGTCTGGAAGAATCTGCAGACTAAGCTGTACCACAGTATAAACTAAGCGTGCGTAATGTCTGTCCCAGTGCTGCCAAAACAGCAGTTAAGACCTCTGCACCATTACAGCCTGTTCCCAGTTTTGAATCTATAAAGCAATGCCATCATCTATAAAATCAGCAGTTAGACACAATTTCCAGGAGAAACTCCCACCAGACATCTACTTTGTCTTGTGGGTATCAGTTAGAACAACAGACTTGTATTTTGGGAGTAAATTACAACAACAAAAAACCAGGGCCAAATCAAACCTTAAAATCTGTAAGCAGTTTGTGTCAGGGCCACAATATAACCACGCTGATTGCAAACCGATGGAATTAAATGCAACACAAGTCCTGAGATCTCACTGGAGAGCTGTGTACTGCCGCCCTGCACAGGATAACAAGCTCTCCTATTCTATTAGGGGCCAAAAAACCCTACAGCAAGTAGTGACCCTCCTGAACCCTTCAGATGATTGCCTGAAGCCTGGTCTTTCTCACTATGACAAGGGCATGACATTCTGGCAGCTACCCAACGGAGAAAGCACAGACTGTATCTTTGGCGGTCACGGTGCACCTCTGGAACAACAGGACTGGCTAAGTGCTCTAGATGGACCTTCAAATATAGCATGCACTAGTCTCAGGGAGGTCACCAAGGAGTTCTTGCATGCTCCAAGGGGTTCCTCTGTCTCTTCTGTAGGATGCTCACAGTTGGACACCTCCAGTTAGAAATAATAAATATTTCTCTAGAAGTAAGAAAAGCTTTTGTTTCTTCCCAGGTGTCCTCTTCAGTATCAGCATTAAGCCAAGTTCCCTCTTGCAAGTACACACCTAAGACCTGCTTATGCCTCAGGGGGCTACCCTAAAGGTCCCTTGCAGAAGGACTAGAAGAAGAGACAAGATCTTGAACCTGGCCTCATCAAAACGTCACATTGTGTGTCCTAACAATTCCCCTTACTGCTCAGCTTCAGCACTAAAATAACCACAGGAGTTCCCCCCAAAAATCATTATTTCTTCAGCATGAGGCTTGATTTTGGAAGAAATACTTTGCTTTTCCATAGATACTCCTACTTAGTATATTCCCACCAGCTCTGCATGGTCTAGCTGACTGAGGTAGGCAGCATCGCTGCTCTGCTGGCACAGTTTGGGATTATAACATTCCCACGACCTCGGCTGCTTCCTGAAGGCCTGCCCCCATAACATATTTAGCCCCAAATACCCAGTACTTATTTTTGCCAAGCTCTTGAGGTTAATGGCCCCCTCAAAATAGCTTTCCATCTTCAGCTTCAAAGTGTATCCTAAATAAAACGTAATTTACATGACGGTAGTGGTGGGCCTTCTCTAGTAGCAGATGAGTGTCAAATGTGTCCTTTACTACTCTGTTCCTCACCAACAGTGCTGGTCATATTTAGTGATAAAGCCTATGCTTTTGAAACTGGAGGCATTCAAATGGGGAACCTGTACTCACTGTCACAAAAAGCCACACCATCCCTCTACCACGGATTATCACCTCCATGAGTCTGCGAGCAGAAGGGACAGTGGAGGGGACCAGTAACCTTCCCAACAGAGTCCAGCAGGGTATTCAAAACACCTTCCCCACAGGTTGAGCCAATTCACCTGGCTTTGTCTGAGTCGGACGAGGAAAAGCTCCCACACTTCCTTCCACCCTCTGAATAGCAAGTGGCGGTGAGCAGCTGGGGACAGCAGTCATGCAACCGAGTCTGAGAACAGGATGTCTACCCAGAGCCTTCATCTCAGCCCAGCCCCGCAGCTTTTCCCAGGAGCAGGTTGATGCAGGAGAACCTTGAGGGCTAGCGGAGCCTGGAACGCTGCACCATACAATGATTTATGGGTAGACTACCTGAAGCCACAAGCACGCAGGTCAGACATATGGACAACTACTTTTCCTGAGTCCTCAGAGTTATCTCCCCAGGCCCTGCTTCACAGCCACAGCTTCTAGAAATCTCTGACACAGACCTTTGCTGCAGATGCACCTCTGGGATAGCTGCTGCAACCTCCTCGGTCCAAAGGCAGAAACCAGGCGCGTGCACCTTCCTCCTGCTTCCTACACTGAGCCTGGCAGTAGGACATCCTGACATAAATAAAAAGACTTACCTTTCTTGTCCAGCTGTATCCCACAGCTGTAAGGCAACCTGGGTGTTATCCACCATCAGACTCTTCACCTGGTAATCGATACCTGTCAGGAAGGTAACAATGATCATAAGATAGAACGGGGAGAGCGCAGCTTGCCATTGCAATGGCCAAGATCAACACTATTTAATTCAGGGAAATTGCAAGATCGATTCAAAATTGCAAAAGGAACCATCTTTACCTTTAGTTGGGCTAAAATAGGGCAAAAAGCTCCCACCCTTCACAGCCAGATAAGTGAGGAACCCTACTACTTACCAATGGTTGCATTGAGCTCAGCCAAGAACCTGTCATAGCAGAAGCGGTGGATGAAGGAACTCTTCCCAACACCAGAGTTTCCTACAAACACCACTTTAAAGATGCGGTCTGGGGAACAGCCAGCTGGTTCCAGTGCCTGGAGCTACAACGGAAAAAAGGGACGCAGTTTTGAACAGCCCAGCTGCAGACTGTGCTTTGATTTAGGCATTGGACCCCCACACTATAAACCCAGGCAGCTGGAGTTAGACGGGAACAGTCAGAAACCTTCAAGTCCCAGGTAGCAGCTGTTTGAGAAAGAACCCCCAAGTAATTAGACTCACCCTGGTTTCGGTGCCAACAGGCTGTCCTCTAGGAGGCAACGGAGCATCATCTAAGCCATCTGCATTTTTTCTATAGTCAGCATCACCCTTCAAAGTCATCTTCAACCACTCAGCATCTGCTACCAATGACCATCTCTTTGTGTCTCTGCTCTTCTCGCTGAAGTTTGTGCTGCCTCCTTCTGTCTTCAGGCACGTCCTGTTGCCTGGGACGTATCTACAGTTCTTTCTGGTGGGTTCTTCCACTGCCACATCCTCCGGAAAGGTGAAGGGAAGGTCCGCAGAGGCCAGCTGTCTGTATTAATGCCCACAGGCACCACAAATAGGGTGGGAGGGTAGGGGGTGAGGGGAAAAGGAGAAGGTTGCAAACTCCCAAAACAACCAATGCAATCCCATTAGTGCATATGTAGCACTTGCAGGCACTCTATACATTCACTCCCCATACTCCCTGTGACTAAGGCATCAGCGGCACCCCTAGGGAAAGAGACAGCTCACCTGAGCTATGCTGTACTCACACGCACTGACGTACATTTCACTAATTTTAATTAAAAATCCCACCTTCTGGATTTTTCAAGGATTCTTTGCCACCCACTTCCCCCAGCACTGAAAAACGAGGCAAAGCACACGAAGGGCTGCATGCAGTACGCACACGTGTGGCTGTGCTCTGCTGAAGGCACACAGCTATGGTCCAGGAAACCAGCCCATCACTTCCAGCCGCTGCTGGAGCAGAGTCTTACTGAGCTCAGGCAGCAGAAACCTGCCACAGGTGTGCAAACTGCAGCGAACATGCTCCCACCAGGGTTGCCTTGGCTGGTGTTGGCTCTGCTCTGGTGTGCATCATGCCTGGCCCAAGGTAATGGAGCCAGGATCTGGAAGGGAGTTATTTTTTAAAGCCTCCAACCAGCCACACTGTGCTCTCAATGGCAAAAAAATCCCCAGGACCTCTGCCCAAGCCGTGGCAGTAGGGACCGGGCGTTGTGCTGACAGCGCCTATACAAGAGCAGGCCAATGCACTTTGTTCACTGGGAGTAGAGCTGGTGCGGTCAGTGGAGGAACAATCTTCAGAAGACCAGCTAGAATAACCAGTGTAAAGTACTGGAACCCTTGCTGGAGGAGCAAGGCAGCATCATAGCTCTGCCTTGGCTTTCCATGGTTAAAGAACTAGACAAAGGGAGTAAGAAGCTTAGGACTCAGCTGAAGGGCTTTATCCACCTCAGGTATCTCCATTGACTTCACTGGCCAACAGATCGCTTTTGGAAGTAAATTAGAGCGACCAGAGGCTTGCTGCAGTCACTCTCTCAGAGGCAGCACATCCCACTTCTCTCTGCAGTGTTCTTCTCTTGCTACTAGCATGGGAATCAAGGCAACAACTCTCCCCTCTCACACCTGCAAGTACTCTTTGTCAAGGCTGCAAAATTCACCTGCTGCCATGCCTACACTTTTTCTGTAGAAGGGAGCTCACGTTTCTGGCTGGCCTCCCTGCATCTGCCCCAAATGCCAGCCCAGAGCCAGGCCAGCCGGAACCTCTCCCCATCGGAACCAGCCACATCCTTCCAGGCTCAGCCCCCATCTGCCACGGCCAGCAGGAGTCACAGCAACGAGGGGCTGAGTCTCAAAGGCATCTTCAGTGGGGGGAAAAAAGGGACAAACACAAACCTTTCTGACAGTGACTCCAGATGTAATGGATTTTATTCATATTTCTCAAGCACTGAGGTGTGACACAGCACTGGGACAGAGACAGGACCAACAAATACTTCTCCCCTTCTCACATCACCCTCGCTGCCAGACTTCTCCACCTGTTAAGCCTTTCTGGTGGGTTTACGCCAGCAGCAGCCAGCAGGATCTTTGCAAGAAATAGCTGGGGAGGAGGATGGGAGAACTCGGTTGTCTGATCCCATGGTACATCTACCAGTCACACAGCCACGAAATGCCCCTGCCTCAGACCTATTCAAGCAACCTCAGCCTGGGCTGAAGAATCAGCCCTGCTCCACAGTTACCCAGTTTTCCATCAGTCCATGAGCCCAGGAGTCTGAAGCTCAATTTTTAAATGCCATTACCAGAACTGCAAGCATTACTGGTGAGCTGAAGCTGGAAGAAACTCTGAGCCTAGACGCATGTCTCTGGTTGGCGCCAGGAGTGACTGGGAAGCAGTGGAACCTTCTGCAGAGACCTGGTAGGAAACGAGGAAGCATGCCACCTTTAAAAGTTGTTTGGGGCCAGCAGCTTCAAGAGAGATCCAGCTCTGGGCTGGCCTCCCATGCCTTTCAGAGGAACCAGGCTTTTGGCCAGAACTGGTGTGTTGGTCACACAACCAGTTCATGAGGGCTGGTGCTTCATGCCAGCATCGGTCAGGCAAGCAGGCATCTGTGGGTATTGAAGCCACTGTACAGTCTGCATGTCAGGGGTGGGGGGAGCAGAAAGAACATAAGGTCTTGACCACACAGACATTTGCAGATGTTTTCACCTGCCCTGGCTGAAGGGGAGGCTGGTGTGCCAGGTGAGTATCTGCATAGCTGTGGAGAGATGGGCAGGATAAAACCCAAAGCCAGCTGGAGCCAGGCCCTCTCCTTGGGGCTTTCAGCTGCAAGAGAGAACACCAGCCTTGTGCAACTCCTGCCCTCTCCCATGTCCCGGGGATATGGGCTCTGGCATGAGTTGCCAGTGGACAGGGTTTCTGCCTGAGGAGGAGCTGGCACACTTGGGATATGATCCAGTCATTCTAACGGAGCTGCCTGACTCGGTCAGAGGCAGCCGTCGTGACTCCTATCCCACGAACACTCTCACAACTTCTGATGGCATTTAGGTTTGCTCCCCACATGTAGAAGCAGCCCAGAGGGGGCCACAGCCTGTGGGAATCGGCTAACAGCATCCTCAGCTTCGTGCTGAGCCAACACCACCCGACACCAAGAGGCAGTTAGAGCCACGGCCACCCCCCTGCCACGCTCCCCAAACCAGCCAGCACCAAGGTGGGAGAACTAGACACAGGACACAGCTTGACTGACAGGGTACTCCAGCGGGCACAGACTGACACCACAAACACAACACAGACGCCCATCTAACCGTTTGACCGGCTTGTCATCCAGCAGGTAACTGCCTAGCACTGACCCTTTCTTCAACAGGGGTTTTTTGTTCTCAAGTGCCTGGAAGTTGAAAAGAGAAGGGGTGAAGAATGTCATTAGCACCCAGGAACCTGACCAGCCCCAGTTCAACCACTCGCCACCCCTGTAGATCACTTCAGGGAGGAGGCAAGGCTGGTCCCCTTGCACCCCAGCACCTTGCAGCGCAGCGCCCTGCCAGCAGGCCCGGACAGAGGTGAGCACAGGCTCACAGGGGTGAGCTTCTCTCCATCCATTTAACTCACGCAAGAAGGCATCGCTGCTGCTGCTTTCCCCTTTGCAACAAAATCCATCAGTAATGGTGGTGCCCCAAACTGAACTCTTCCTCTAGCCAGCCAAAGCTTTTATTTCTGTGGCTTGTTCTCCACATGGTCTCACAGCTGAATCTCTCTTTCCCCACCTGCCTTTTTATTAGGCTGATGTTTTGTGGGACAGACCCATTGCCCCTTCCTCAAGAAGGCCCTAGCACCCTCCACCAGTACTCACCCACGGCTGCACACGCACCATAGGAAAGGCAGGAGACCGCTCTGCAAGGGGCAATGTGTGTGCTCTGCCTTACACAAACGTCCCTCTCCATGCCTTCCTCCTACTCACCTCACACTACACCCTTCCCACAGCCGGTAGGAAGAGAAGGAGGAAGCAGGACAACGCCTCTCGCAACCCTCTTTCCCCCATACAGCAGCTCTGTCATTCCCAGCAGAGTCAAAGATGAACAACGTGCCTGAGATCGCACAGGAGAGCCTGTGGCCGAGAGGATTGCCCTGCCAGCTCCTCCAAGGGCCATGCTACAGCCTAGCCCCCCCCCCGCACCCCCAAACGGACCAGCTGACTGCTCTGGCTACAGGCACAAAACACAAGGGGGGGAGACGGCGTGGCAAGGTGCCCACCGCCTCAGCGCCGGTGGAAAGGGAGAGGTACTCGCTCTCTAAGGCCGCAGATTTCTGACGCGCCCTCACAAGTTACTTCTGGGGGTGAAGGTGGGGAAAGAAGAATTCCCAACCTGCCAGGTCTGCCTCCGGCAGCACCTGTGGCCTGACCACACACCTGTAGGCAGCTCTGGACAGGCCTGCCTTCATGCTGCCCGCAGCCTAGGGGAGGCCTGCAAAGACAATTTCCTCAGTAACACCTGGCTTATTTTAAAAGGCAAAAAATAAGAAGCTGCTCTGTTGGCCACAATTCCTAGAACACCTTTGCCACCATGCAGTCCAACTAAAGGAGACACTCTGGTCTCTGCAGAGGGCCTCACCCAACTAGGAACTTCAAAGGGGAAAAAAACACCCCAAGAACATGTTTTACATATAAAACTGGTGTTAAAGAGAAGCTCCAGGCACAGAAACAAGCCGGCAGCGAGAGCTCACAGCTGTGAGGCACATATTTTTCAAGGAAAGGACCCCCAAGCACACAGTGACCCTTCAGTCAACACTGAATCTAGGCTGTGGTTCAGCCACCCAGTGGTTCTCCAGCAGGGATGCAGGAGGACGTTTTCAGGGTTTGAGCAGGTTCGCTCAAGGGCACTCTTCTAGACACACAGAAACAAGGAAATCATGTTACAGCCCACCAGAGCCGAGCCACAACCTTCACGTCACCTGTGGAGCAAAGGGCCTCCCAGGCAATCTGCTATGGCATCCCCTACCTGCAGAGGTAGGAGAGGAAACAGCCTGCAGAGCACCTACCTGGGTAAGAAAGGAGAAACAACGGGGTGCTTTGCCATCGGTTCTGTCGTGCTTTATTGGCCTGCCAGGTTTGTGTGACATTTGGCTTTTCACCAGGATGGTAAAGGGACAGATGTGACATCACAGCTATACAACACACGATGGTAAAGACTCCACAGCAACAACAGCACACGTACAAGCATTTTGGATGGGAAAGATTCTGGTTCATCAGAGGGACAGAAAAAAATTTCTGATTTATCGATGAAATACAAACACGTGTCCAATGTAGTCAAAGTCCCAGAGCACTCTTCGTGATCAGCAGATATGAAATTTGCTGTCAACATGCAGCAAGCAAGGATAACTCTATAGCCAGGTAAGTCATGGCTGTGAAACTGAACCCACAGCCCATAGGTCTTTAAAGCACCCAGCAGTGGTGGCTATCTGTGACCTAACCACCAGGGCAAAACAGTGCCCCACAGCACCATGGGGCCAGGGTCTGCCCACCCTGGCAAGGCCAGAAACTCTTATGAAGAGCAAGGCATTAAGCTGAGCACTGAGAAGTGCAAAGGAACAGCAGCTGGGCTGCTGTCAGCCACGTACAGGCCAGCTCCTCCTCCCAGCCACTTCAAAATCTTTGCTAAGAGAGAACCACTGTTCACCACACTCATTTCACAGAAATAACTCTCCCCCGCACTAACAGATGGTATTAAGGCCTTGGGTTTCTTTTTCGCCTGTAAAAACATTGATCGTCTCTGGTAAGAGTGAACAGGGATCCCCATCAGAAGGCTGGATTCTCCTTTTTGCTGCTGCAGGGAAGCATAGTTGTTTTCTCTGCCCCTTACAGTGGGGCAGGCTGGACAGCAGATCTTCTGCAGGTATGTGATGACAGCAGCATCCCTGCAATCCGTTGGAGCCCTGCCTTCCTGAGAACCGGAACAAGAGTGGCCAACAAGATGTCCTGGCTGACAAGCAAAAAACCCTTACTTCATCTAAACGGGCTTCATCTGCCTGGCATGACACAGCCTTACCAGATGAGCAATGGTGGTAGGAGTTCACCCTGCTGCCCCATCCCTACTGCCAGCACTGGGAGAAAGCGGCTCCTCTGTACTATGACTCTCTCTGCTAGGCTCTCTCTTACATCCACCTGCAACTGTCATGTTTCAGAGAAGCCCTGAGCAGGTCCTAGCAGGGGAAAAGGAGAGGAGAACAGAGAAGCAGACAAGCTTTATACACACAGAGGTACATACCTGAACCATGGTCTCCATGGGCCACCCACCCCACCCACAGGAACCCAGAAGCTGATGAAGCACTACGCACAGCAAGAGGAAAATGAACCATTTTCTTTGCCTGCTCGCACTGGACTCTGCTACAGAGTGACCGTGCTGATTACTTCTCCAAGAGGGAGCAGGATGCTCTGGTGCACATACGCATACCTTGCAGCTTTGAAAATGGAGTGAAGGGGGGAATAAAAGCAAGATCTTTCAGATTTCAGAAACACACACACACACACAGAGGCACATGCAAACACACCTTGCCTCCATCCAAAAGTTACTGAAGTTATTTTATACAGCTGCTGCTCCACTTGGAGAAGAACTGCAGCCTCTCCCGCAGCAGGAGATCTCGTCCCCTATCTGGGCATGATCCCTGTGCTTCATTCCACGTTCCCTTACACACCAGCCAGCCAGTCTCTTGCAGCCTACCACTGCCTGTCTTCACTGCAAGGCAGCCACTTCCAGATCTTCAAGCGGGGCATGGTGGCAGAGCAGGCAAAGACAGACACATGATGGCAGGGATGGGTCCAAGAAGAGCACAGAGCTGCCTTGACAATGACATTTGGGAATACAAAGACTTTTTCATTAATAAATAAGAATTAAAAATAGATCACATATTCATACTTATCTTGGAGATTGGGAAAGGTCAGAGATGGAGTTGATTGCTCCAGAGGGTTCCCCCTGCCTCCTACCTAGCCCTCTGACACAAGGCTCACTGCTGCACCTCCACCCCAGCAGAGTTCACAGGAATGAGGAGCTGCCCCAGAGGAACATGTGAAAACATCTGCTACAAACTCAAGGGGTCAGAGAAACTCCAAAACCTTCCTGTGTCTCTCCACCCCCAGTCAGCTGGCAGCACATCTGGGAATCCATCGTCTTTCTCCCCACCCAGCTCCAGGGACGTATCCAGCTTCACTCCCTTCCTGGCATGTGCCCAGTGCCTGTCACAATGCGCAGACCCCACATGTGCAGCAGGCAGCACCCACTGCAGCCCTGCACGGGGACGCGCAACAGTCACAAGGCTTAAACCCAGGGATTGGCAACTGCAACCAGCAGAGCTTGTCTCCAGCACGGGCAGAGAGGTGCTGTGAAGTCTGTATTAAGCACCACACCAGGCCTGGTGAGCTCAGGTCATTGTCCCCCGTGGAAGTGACAGGCCCCCAAGTGGTGACAGCAACAGCAGCAGATGAAAGGAGGGCGTTTGGGAGTTAGGATTTTCTTTCTTAGACTAACCAGCTTCTTGGCTTCAAAAGCATCTCGCTCATCTCGAAGTTTCTTGTTCATCTCTCTGCTCCAAAGGAAGACACGGGAGAGACACAATAAAGCATTCATCAAAAATGGAGTAAAGCCCAACACTTGAAAGCTAGAACAGAAAGGGAGCTTGGGACACAGATAAAGATGTTAGTTATTGCTGGACATGTTGGGATTTCCAGGTATCCCAGCTCAGGTAATGGGGTCTGCATGGTCCCCTTAACCAGCAGGGAAGACTAAAATCCTCCAGTGGAGGGAACACTCGGTGAAACACCGTAGCCTGTACTCTGGCAGAGCCGGCCAGGCGGCACAACTCTCTCTGGACCTAGAGAACCAAGCAGTGCCTGAGCACTGCTTGAATCCAGTCCCATAGCTTTCTGTGGGAGAAATGAGCCCCGTGCTGCAACCTCAGCCCTTTATCTGCACAAGAGCTCGGCGTTTCCCCCAGCCCTGCTCAGCATCTCCCCACAGCCAGTTCTTACCTGAGGAGTTCCAGCTGCCGAAGGAGGCTTTGTTTCTCTTTCTGCATGTTCTTGGAGACTCTAAACACATCCCTGGGCAAAGGCGATTTTAAAAGGGGAAATAAGTTAACAGGAGAGGAAATACAAGGATCCCTTTCTCAGGGACATTCAGAGTATTCTCGAAGATAAGGGCCTGCCCTAAGCTGGGAGGATTCAGAGGAAGCAGCACTGCCACAGGAGCTGGGATTGTACCCCAAGCTCTCCCGCTCTCCTCCAGTATGAGGACAGGCAACCCATTTTCTCCTTTCAAACTCCACTTTCCTCAGCTGCTAGAGATGGGAAGGATGCTCACTGCCATCTGGGTCTGAAACATCCCAGTGTTTTAGCTACATATTATTAGATTAAGCCCAGAAACAGGAAAACAAGTGATTAGAAGAGGCTCTGTAGGAACTTTACAGAGGTGATGGTGAACTGGAAAATAAATGGAGAAGCCTCCCTTAGACTGAGGAACATCGGTATTTTTACACTGCTTTTCTAAACAAATATCCGTTAACACTTTCATTTCCCGTTAGAGGCAGGCAGGAGGCAGCATTATCACTCCCTGTTTAGCCCTGTAAGATCACTGGGATGTTAATACTTTTCCTCAAGAAGGGACAGGCAATCCTCTGATGAGACCAAGGCTTCTAATTATCCTTACCCTTTAATTACTTGCCCGCTCTGCCTTCTCTGCCTAGGTTCCTGCCCTGACACCCCCTTCCCTGCCCATTCCTACCTGTCCTTCTGCTCTTGCTCAAGCTGAGCCTCTTTCTGGAGCTTCTGTAACTGCCCCTTCACCGCCTCCAGCTCCCATTTGCTTTTCTCCACCTCTTCCAGCAGGTTTTCGTTCAGGTGCCGGAGCCTTTCATTCTGCACACGGGTCTCCAGCTGCTCCGAGTTCAGCGACTGCAGCTGATGTTCCAGCTGCAATGGGCAAGGAAAAGAAGAGGTTAAACACAGAGAGGAAGGGTTTGTGCTACAAGCATGCCTGTAAAAACAGGCTGAAAAAGCAGGCATAAGCAACGAAGCAGAAGGGAGAGAAAACCCACTTGACCACCAGTGGCATCGAGAAGGTGGATTGGAAGCAATTATTTCTCATCATCCGTGCCAGCGCCGGGGAGCAAGCGATGCAATTAGTGAGGCATAGCTGAGGAAGCGCTTCGGGCAGCGTGAGGAACCTGCTGCTGTCAGGCATTGTGGAAATCAGAGTGCAAGTGAGGGTCAAAGGAGGACTGGAAAAATTTGGGCAGAAGCAAGGGTGTGTCTGTCGGGACTTATTAAGCACAGTTGTTGAAATGCATCCTCCAGTTTGGGAGCTTCCTGAGCCCACGGCAGCTGAAAGGGGGATATATCAAGGTGCTAGGGGTGTCTCACACTACACCTGGAAAGTCCAGCGATTGGGTGGCCTTTACAACTGTTGAAGACAGGACCTCAGGCTAGAGATGTTGTTTAAATGCTACTGGGGCACAGCTGAACGCGAGGTAGCACGAGAGCCCCCCCCAACTAACAAGGCAGCAGGCTTTGAACTTCCCAAAATCAGGCGTGTACTCAGCCAGTGATGTGATTCCTCACAAACGGCTGGCGTAGATGGGGAAGAGTCAAAGACAGACGCAGCCGTCAACCCCACTCATCTCGGATGGTAAGTGGGGCATTGCGAGAAGGATCACACTGACACTTCTGTATCTAGCCAGCAATAGCAGCTAACCAGGGCCCTCTGCTGAAGCTGGTGCTGTGCAGAAACTGCAGTACCCACCTGACAACTTACAGCCGCAACATAAAATCACACGATAGAATAAATTATACAATCTGTGCTTGCAGCCAGAAAGGAGCACCGGGAACCAGTTCTGACCAGTGTAGTAGGTAGCAGTCAGCCTCCGCATTTATACCTTCAGCTTGTTTTTTCTCTCGGTCTACCTTCTCGCTCTCTCAAAGGCAAAGTAAAGCAGCTCACCGTGGCACTCTTCTTGCTCCCCTGCTCTCTACCAGCACACACGTACAACAGTCGTGAGCAGGAGTGAACAGAGCGGACCACTCCTGGGTTCCTTGAAACACAAGCCCTACCTCTCCCACCTCTGAGGCTACAAGCACAAGTCACACCCAGCTTTGTCGGGAGCCTTCCAGTCCTTTGGACATCAGGGCAAAACTGAGCATGACCACATACGCTGAGCGGCCGAGTTGAGACCGAGAACCAGCAACCCCTGCCCACAGCCTGTTCTTTCAGGTGATCAGAAGGATCTTCCACAGATCTTTCAATGAGCCAGAGGACAGGCTTGAAGCAAAGCACATCTGCCTCTCCCTACGAGCCC
>JAVJGJ010000002.1:34389438-34402395 GCA_035590215.1 Microhierax caerulescens | reverse complement strand
TCTTGTTTCTTTTATACTTAGGTTTTTTTTTCCAAACACCCCCACCCCCCCATCTTCATCATCTACTCCATGTGGCAATCAAAGCTCAGAAAAGTGAACACTACAAATAGATTAAGAAGGCAGAATATAGATTTTACACCTCACACACAATCATATTGCTTTGAATACTGGTCCTCATGCCAGGCCTGTCAGTCTGTCCTGTGGCAAACAGAGTCATCACAGGCACACTAGGAGCTGTTTCAAAACCTTTTCTCAGGCTCATACCCAGCCCAATTTAACATCTCCCCTCACCAGTGGTGTCTTCCAAGAGACAAAGAGCCATGGTTTTCTAGGGAAGAGGTAGGAATTATTTCCTCATCTCATGTATTCCCTCTCCACCTTTTCCCATGAGGAATTCTGACACAAGAAGTCATCCTTCAGTGTGCCAGGGCAGCTGCACATTCCAGAAACCCTGATGTACACAGTTTTGGAATTCTGTGATTTTGCCTGATCCACAATGACCTCAACTAGCCCCAAAGAGGTGTCAGACAAGAGCCACTGTTATGCTCCCACCAGCTGTGGGACAAAAGCCCTGGCTGCTGCTGCTGAGCAAATACCAAACCATTACTGAATCTGTCACTTCTCTGAAGGGCTGGACATTGGGTATTTCTTCTAGTTCATTTCCCTGCCCGACCTGCTTGCACAAGACAAAATAGCCAAGCTGTATATCCCACAGGAGCAAAACTGACCCCACTTTTAGGACACAGACAGCAGCAGGAAGCAGATTTGATGCTGCACTCTGACAGACTGAGGTGTCTTAGTCAGGTCAGTTACAGGAAACCAAGGCACACATACATTAATAGCAGTTCTCCCTCTCCCTTTTGATTATTTACTTTGCCAACATGCTGCCTTTTAACATGTGTATTAACATATGTAGCACAAGGGGAGTCCAAGCCCAACTGAGGTCCTTAAGCATGACTGCAATATCAGAGATGCTCCAATTCTGCAGAGCTTTCAGATGGTTTCATTTCTAACATGCAAACACAGAAGGGAGAAATTGCTCTGGACAGCCTTAGACATGATGTTAAAAAAAGCTCTAGCAGGCAGCAGACCATTATTCTGAGAGGAAGGACAGGAAGAACTCCATGGAAAAGAGGTCTGGTATCAGCACCACTAGTTAAAACCCTGCAGAAAGCATCAGCCATATAGGAGAAGGACTACACACTTGTGATTTCTATCCTGGACCCAAATTCTTTCCACATGCAGAGGGCTGAAGCCTCAGTGATGGACAGCATCACTAAGTCGCTGACTTAGCACATGCCCAGACTCTGCCATATATTACTAACCCCTTAAATCCTCTAGTCTTCAGGATATTTGTAGCCAACTGCAGGCAGCAGTGGCAAGAAGGCACAGCCTCTGTTGGAAGTTGTTTATTTGGGAATTTCTCGTGCCTCTTCAGGCTAATTGCTGCCAGCAGACAGGCAGTAAGACTGACAACACTGAGTACCAGCATTTCTACCTGCTTATTTGTTAGTACACGATTTAATGAAGGAGCATCTTAGAGTCTTACTTACCACTCCACGCAAGGTTGGAGGTATCAGCCCACAGTACACAGGGATGAAGGTGCTGCAGACACAGGCCTGAAGAAGAGAGAGATCCAGAATGTAAGAAGCAGCTCAGAGCCTTCTGAACCTATTACTCTTCTCAGAACACCACCTGGCATATGCTGACAATTATACTCCAGCACTAAGCCAAAACAAAACTGCATGCAGTTCCTGTCTAGCCCTCTGCAGTAATTTCCATTCACCTGGATGAGCTCCTCCTTGGAATGGAAGTCTGACAGTATCACATTTTCTCCATCAGAGACCCGTGTCAGGGAAATACCCAAACGTCCTGCTGCAACTTCATGCCCATTCTCTGGCACAGTCTTGGACAGGCAGAGCCGAATGATCTTCACCAAGTTGAAAGATGGATGGAGTGGGCCCAAGAACCTCTTCCGGGCTTCTTTTGACACTCTAATAATGCTGGCACCAGCCTCACCTGCAACAAGAGGGGAAAAAAAAATAAAAAAAAAAATGCACCATGAAATTCATGCATGCAAGCAAAAGTGCCAGTAAACAGAAACATCAGTGCTTTCCAATTAAGTTATTCCAGCTTTGCTGCGAACATCAGCCACATCTCAGGTGGGCAAGGTGGACACTATGCTCCACTAGGGAATCAGCAACTTAATGCCTCCTTTGGTGCCCCACGCTCAATTCCACAGCACAAAACTGGGCCCTGATGACAAACAGGAGTCACAAAGGCATGCCTGCCTTCCCTTTCACACGGTGACCCGGCTGTGTTTGGAGGAAAGGAGACATCTCATCTGCACAAAAAGGAAGGCATCTGCTAAGCCCACTCTCTCACGGTCACTAGGAGCCTAATCTGGCAAGAGCATTGGAGCTCTCCAGTGGGAAAGGAGAAAACAAAGCAAAAACATCAACTCAAGCCAAACCCTCAGTGCCCAGCATGCTGCCCTTTCACACACTAACTGCTATTTCCACATGCATCTCCTAGTCATGGCAAGATACAAGACAACAGCTCTTCTAAGTACCACCCAACCACTGCACTCCCAGGGGCATTGGGAATATACATGTGAGAAGCATGTGAGGGGAAGATCTAAAGAAACCAGGAGAAAGAAAATAAATAAAGACATGCTTTTGCAAATTAAGACTTCTCTCCAATCAAACTAACATTCAGTTTCTGGAGAAAGATGAAAGACCACCAGTTCAAGCCAACGGGAAATCCCTCCATTTTGTTCTCTCACTCAGTCCTGCAACTGCAGAAAGGAGGCAGCAGAATGAAAGAACCTGAGTTAGATCCAGGTTAATAAATGTAACGGAGGTAAACCACCACCCTTAATGCTATGTTGACACATCCCACTCTTTTGCAATACACGTGTGCCAGCAACATGTTTTCCATTAACACAGCCTGGGAATGTAATTGTGTGCTTCGGAAACCCACCAACACCAGTAGCTCAACCACGTACAGAACCGTGCGTGACCACAGATTTTGGGGTCAGGCACTGTGAGGTAGCATCTTAGAAGAAAATCCAAAACTCTCCCCTCTAAAGCAATGTTTAACACTATAATCCCAGCCTTTTGCTCTGTCCTAGGGCAACGTTTAGCAGTCTACTACTGATCTTCCTCAATTAGCAGTAAGCCATTGAGCCCAGCCTGTCCCAGACAGTAGCCACACGGTTCAACAACTTCCAAACATGAAGTCAGCCAGCCTCACAGAAATTATGTTTTCCCCGCACCATGCCATTAGCACTCACAACACTCCCTAAGACACCTTCACATCCGACAAGGGAAGGAAAGACACACAAACTGCAACAGAAACAGAACCCAAATGAATCCCAGCCCATCACCTTGGCCGCACGACCCCAGGGAACACCACTGCACCAAGTGCATTGCAAAGAGTCACTGGCTTAGCTGAAAAACCCAGTGGGAGGGTGGGTATTGAGTGTGCAGATGTGGGGATACACCCTATCTGTGCTGGGGGGGGAGTTTGTGGGTGGGATGTCACCCCAGAGATGGTGCTTAGAGAACTAAGCTTTCCGACTCGGCATCTCAGTATGCAGCAAGTTTTGATATTGAGCACTGAAGACAACTGCAATTAAGTTGAAATTATGACCATTTGACCTAAAACGTGAGCTGGAAGGTTTTTTTAAGAAAAACAAAACGGCCAAGTCCCAACTATGCCAGGAAACAAGCTGTTTCAGCATTTGAGGGGAGAATTCAGTTGCAGCTGCCTGCTCTATTCAACCAAGAGGACAAAGTAAGAATTATTGCTAATTAGCAATTTCATTCTTTAACCACTTTCTGGGTGTTTGTTTTTTTGGTGTTTGGGTTTTTTTAATACATGTGCAAATACATGTATACACACAGGAACTTGTGAGATGTTTTAATTTAAGGGCACCTGTGATTCTGTTGGACTTGCTGGCTCACTTGCACCAAAGCTGAGCGCAGAACAGCTCTGTGGGAGGAGACAGGCACAGGGTGATCTGCAGCACCACCAGCTTTCCTGGAAATAAGGCTAGCTGAGGGTTCAGCCAAAGGAGTCAGGTTCACATAGCTAGATCCATGACACATGACAAGCCCTCTTGGAAATATACTTGGGAGGAGAGAAGAGGTGAGAGTGGTTTAATCTCATTACTACCAGAAGTGCTATTCCAGGAAAATCTGCTCACGAGCTGTTAGTTATTACTAGGACCAGTCCAATGCCAATTCCCAGTCCACAGAAAAGTTTCCTATAACTTTTGATGGACCTGGCGATTTAGGATACAGGGTCACGTGAAAAAGCTAAATTAAGTTCCTCTTCCCTTATTGAGGTACATACTGAAGGGCAGAGGCAATTCTTAGTATTTGGTATTGCTTGCTGCGAAAACATTTCATTCTTCTACCAACTAATTAGCTCAACACTTTTCCCTATACATATTTACTAAGCCAACATTCCTCCAAAAGTTATATATTCATATATGTGTTTTCATCAGAAAAGCCGTATCCTTCTTCTTCCCTGCCCCCAACACTGCCCCAGTGGGTGTTGTTATACATGAACCTGAGTACTGCAGGGCCATCGTCCTTATCTGAATTTCAGTGGTGATGACGCAAAGGAGCATCAGACAGTTGTGTCCTGAAACACCCCAACATGTCCCTTGCCAGACAGGGGAGACCAGCTGCTCCACCTCTGCTGGCTCATGCTGTGGTCATACTGCAGTAGCTACAAGGGACAAGTTACTGTTACTGGTGGGAAAAGACCTGAAGGCAGCTGCTAGTTCGCATTTCATTTTTAAGCTCTATCAAGCCAGCTTCACGTTAGCTGACTGACATAGCAAGATTGTTCCCTTAGAGAACTGTCTTTCATGCTCACCAGTCATGCTCAACTCCAAAATAACCCAGTACCTAAGACTCTACTGCCTTGCAACCCCTACGCTACCCTTCTCTAATCTGAAAAGCATTCAGGCAGCCTGTGCTATTTATAATGGTACACAAACACCTCTAGCCACAGCAGCCTGCTGCTGCTCTGTCTCTGGAAAAGGAGAAGAGTTCAAGATCAATCACCTAAACCTGATGTTAGTTGGGCTGCTGGGAAGACATTTAACTGCAGCCAAGAGCTCTGAGATGAAAGAGAAAGCCTGTGCAATGCATAAGGATGAGGACTTTGCAAAGGTTAACCTCCCCATGGCAGGAGGGGTGATGAGCACATCTTCAGCAGCAGGGCTTCTGCGCCAAGGGCACCATGATGCTCTCCTGTTGACGTTAGACCACGTCAATACCCATTTGCCAGCCAGCAAAAGGACAGTTGACCCATAAAGTATTTCAAGTGGAAAAAAAAAAGCCTAAGACACAAACAAAAATAGGAGCAGAGTAGGCTGATGAGGGAGGGGGCATTCTGGACATTCCACCCACAGCTCCTGTGACCATGGCTCACCCATGACACTGCAGCTCCCTCTGGAAGAGCTCCACAGGAGCACAAAGATCACCATCTGTTCCAGATTCCTGCTGCCTGGGTAGTGCAGCAGTCCACAGAACGCAAACTTAAAGGGAAAGCTGTTCAACAGGGATGGAGAACAGAGGACAGCACAGCTGACGGATGTAGAGACAGCATCTCCCATCCCCGCTGATAACAGGCACAGACAGAAGTCACACCCCAGACTGCAAACACCACACCTCACCTGGACCACTGGGGCAGGCAGGGAACTGTGCACATCCTCACTAAACCTGCTTATCATTGAACATCAACAGGTATTCATACAGATTCCTTCCTGCACACTGGCAACGCAGAAGGCACCATCCTGCTCTCCTCAGTCCCCTTACCCAGCTAAGGCTCCAGACTGGCCAGACACACCAATAGCAATAGCTTTCAAAGGAAGCCAGCTAGCAAAAGGAAGTCAGCTAGCAAAAGGAAGTGTAGCTGCTTTTGACATTCCTCCAGCACCACGAGCACCCAATGCCTTGTTAGTTTGGGATGGCATGACCAAGCTATTTTAGCTGCAAGATTTTCAGGACAGGAGCCAGCTCCTGCATATCCTAATCAGGAACCTCATTCTGGAGCATTCCAAGTTCTGCTCAGCTATCTGTTTGAGTGATGTTTGGGCGATACTCAGCACAGATGCTCCCTGCAAGAGTCCCCACCTACAATCTTCACACTTTGCTTTCAATTCAAATGGTTGCTGAGCTTCACAGGAGTTCTTGTGTTTCCTATTGGTAGATCCCAGTCCAGACCTGAATTTAGGAATGAGAAGGAATTTACTAGCATGATCTCCCCCAAGGTTAATTTAGCTTGTTTGCCTGTCCCTTGCTAATTCAGCTGTTCCTGTACGTCATCCTTGGAAGAGCTAAAAGCCAGTCTCTAAAGATGGAGCAGGAGTATGAGGACAGCTGTCCCATGTTCTTGACCTGGGTACAAATCCCCAAGCTGCTCCAGCACAGCACACTCAGCTCCTGCACCTGCCTCTTCTCTGAGTACTGAGAGCAGCAATTCACATGCTTTTCCAGCCTGGCCTCTCCCAGGACATGATACGGTCCTAATTATATCAATCCTGTCACCAGCCCAAAAACGTAAAGCTGTAAACAAGAGGTAATGAAAGCAGAGTCTGCAAGCTGACATCAGGCAAGTCATTAACAGAAAACTTTACTGGCTGTTTCCTTACAGGTAGCTCAAACCCCCAGGAAATGCCCATTTGTTCACCCCAAGGAGCAGCACATAGCAACGTGGTGGTGACCAAAGGCCAACCCCAAGTCTTGTGGACAGTGACCTCAGTTTGTGAAAGATCCCACTGCTTGGCTAGACTTCTGTTCCTCTTCACACTCACACTGAAGCGACCTGGTTTCCACTCATTGTCCTCTGGCAGCAAGAATCAGACAGACCTTCAGCTGAGCTACGCTGAACAAAGGCCAATGTGTCCTGAATGGGAACCTGACCCAAGATGTTCTCCAACTACCTATCAGCAAGGCTAGGTGGATGGCAAAGAAATTCATGCCAGCAGGAAATAAAAGTGAGCACCATGTCTTACGATCTTCCCTTACAAGATATTTTCAGGTGACAGGTGTACCCCACAGCTGGTGTCAGCTCTTTAATTTCAGTGTGAAATCCTGGACAGATGCCTAAAAGCATTGGCTGTGGAAAAGATACCTATCCCTCACTTGCCAGAAGTAGTATAACTCCCAATATTTAACACAAAGAAAAACCACCCATTTTTACACACTTGAGGCTAGGGGATGGCATCTAGCAGTGGAGCCTATAAAGGAACCAATTCTTTTCCCATCTGTGCACATCTTCCTGTAAGCCAGCAATATTGAGAAATACCATGTACCAGAACAAGCTGTTCTTCTGGGACTTCCCTAATTTTTGTTGTTCTGAGGTATGTTTATTTTTAAGTTTTTCATTCAAACCTCCTCACCTACTACTTTGCCATCAGATAAGAAACAGCTCAGCTAACTTGGCTCAAGATAAGAATGATAAGAAAAGCTTCCTTCCTGTATCTATTTTTTTTTTTTTTTGTGAGACATAGGTAACAAAACCAAAACCTCTTCTTACAGCACACACCCAGTCTACAGACAGCCCCTACTGCTTGACTGACTGTTCCATGTGGCAGGTAACCCTCCCCAACAGGGGTTCTGCGCAGGGATTTAACCCCAGAGCAACAAGCAAATAATTTTGCAAAGGATTTTTCTTAGGAAAGCCTGGCCACTGTCTGTAAATAATGTTTTTTCTCCCCTTTGCTCAAGAGTGAGGAGCACCAACTCATACCCTATCAGAGTAACTCCTAGGGATCCCTAACAACAGTGGTAAACAACACCTGGTTTGACCTTACAGGTGGAGCAGGTGGAAACGCTGAGAGGAAGAGACAGCTTTTCAAGTAGTGCCAGCTCTCACAGCCAGAGGCAGATGCTGAAGGAAGGGCTCAGCCCACAACGCTTTCTGGCCCAGATTCTCAGTGCTCAGCATTGCAGAGTCTGGACACAAACAGTGCTGAGGCAGCCTGCAGCAGGAAAACTAAGTAAATCCAGATCACCTGCAACTGTTTCAGAGCCAGAAGCCTACCTCATTAATGTGGTTGTCCCCAGGATGTTTGCTTTTCTATTTCAAGTTAAATCGGGAAAAAAGCAAAAAGCTGTTTGCCACTTTACCTGTTTAAATAAAGCCAAACCAAGAGCCATTCTTCCTCTTTCACCCAAAAGGGGTCCTTGCTTTGTGTGCCAGTGAACAGATGAACCGGAATTATTGCCACATCCTGAATATGAGGAACATAAGAGAAGATCTCAAACTTTTAAGTTGCCTGAATTTCTTCGTCTTGCACAGAGCAGCTCACTAGGCAGCCCACAGTAACTGTTGCCTGCCTGTCCACTCACTGGTACCCACAGGGCAGGACCCTCACACCAAAGCCAAAGTACAGGTGCACAACTTGTACCTCATGTCACCTTAAGGTAGATTGCTCTGCTTTGTTCAGAAGCAAAAAGGCATTGGGAGAACAGGCACAAGAGCTTCCAGGCTTGATTACATCTCCAAGCTAAACCTTTAACGTAGTGTTGGCACACCAAAGGCATACCAGGCAACTAATGTTCTGCAAGCTGAGGCCCGCTTTGCTCCTGTGGCCCAGACGGGAGCGTTTGTTTTTGCAACACAAATCAGAAAACAGTGCAGCTGCTACTGCAAAACAGTCAATAGGAAGGCCAAGAGGCAGCTCAGTTCAGGCAGACAGCCAGGATCGTTCTGTCACAACCACAACAGCAACCCCCCACTAGTCTGATTTTTCTCCGCTGTAATTCCCTAATACAAGTCTTAGTGCTGCATTTATGTTCAATGCATTACAGAGAAATTAAGCGGTATAACAGCACATGAAAAGGAAAGGTTGCTCAGGATCCCAAGCAAGCTGTACTGAAAGCCATGTGCTGTCCTCCACCATCCATCACTTCCTGTCAATGCTACAGAGCAACTCAAATTGCATGGGATGACAAGAAAAGGGGACTCACAGATTAAGAGAAGGTACGGCTCAGATCCCTGCTGCTTACTAGCCAGAGCAATGCTGGGTTTGGGGTACTTTTTTTGAAAGCAAGTACTCAGCAGATAGAGCTAGCAGAGAGAAACAGACTGAGAAACATGTAATAATGTGAAATTGCCTTTCTCCTCTGCACTGCACAGAGGCAGAAGTGGGACTACATCCAACTCACTTTATTCAGCCCAGTGAAAGCTACTAACACAAAGCCTCCAGTGGTGGTTATTCTGAACAGGAACTGATGCAGAAGGACCAGGTCTCATCCACATGCACAATGTTACAAACACACTCCACTGTCACTTCTCAGGGTCAGTTTGCAGGACAGCACCACACACCTAGAGGAGTGTCCTGTTTCCACTTCACAGGGGAGCCATCACTAGAGGTAAGATGTCTGGAAAAAAAGAGATCAATCCTAAAGGACAGTAGGTACCTTTGCCAGGCACCTGCACCACAGATCCACAAAACCAAGAAGTGAGCATTTGTCCTATTTCCAGAGCCTGAAGAAATAGCTGCCACTCCAGCAGCCCTTCTAGCTTTACCACACACACGGCACTACCCTCAGCTGGCTCACCAACACCAAAGCAAGGCTCACACACCACTTTTGGTGGCCTTCAGTCTAACCCCTGCCAAATGCTCTCCTGCACGCTTTCAGGTGGCAATTGTTTTGTGCCCACCAGAGGTGTTACTAGAGCCTTTGCTGAAGACCCTCAGGAAAAGAGGCAGCTATCCCCATCCCTTCCCACTGTACATTTGTGCTAAAGCCCTGGCACAGAATGAAAGGAATAGCCCTGAAGTCCTCCACTGGCCCTCAACCTGCATTACACCCAGCTCCCTCATGCTTGCACAGCTAGCCAGCTGCTCCGATCCATGCCAAGCACCTCGCCATGCACCTGTGAGCACACTGCTTGCTGTGCCCGCTTTGCCCTTCCATCCCCTCAACAGGCACATTAAGTATCACCTTACACCCCTGAACTCTTCCCCACAAGCCACAGCATGAGCAGAGCAGCCTCCAGCAAGGAAGTGAGAATGAGAAGCTTCATTCCAAAGCAGTCCTCAGAAGAGAGGCATAGGCATTCTGCTCTAGAAGAAATGTGATTTTGGCGAAGCTGCTCATCTGGGAAGCGTCTTCAGGCAGCCCACAAGGCAGGCTGCATTCCTTGGGAGCCACGACACAAGGATATCTGGAGACTGACGTTGCCTTTCTTCCACGGACATAAACAGTGGTCCCCCAGCCATAATCCCCAGTCATCAAGATGACTCTATTCTGAGAGTGGCCATGAGAGCAGGACAGGAGCTACTCAGAGGGCTGCACCAGACTCCTGCAAGGAAAGAGCTTCTGCTCAACCCTTCCTGCAAGGCTGAGCAGCACAAGCAAGGAGATCAGCAAGGCAGATGGAGCAACGTCCACCTGAAGCTTGCACACACAGAGTTAACTCTTGTGTGCAAAAAGCAGGGCTAGTAGTAAAATGGTTACTTTGTTCCCATAAAGAAGTTTTTACCAACCCCACTACATAAGAGCACTGGGCTCCATAAACCCCCTGAGCTGACAGCCCCCCTCCCCGAAACAGAGCTCTAACTTTCTCCATGCATGACATAACTGAGGCAGCCTAAATCCACACCCTGCCTCCATGACACACTGGAATAACTTTGTTGCAGGCCCAGCCCTAGATCAGCAGCTTCAATAAAGCTGGCAAGAGCAGCTCTTGTAATTAACGCATGTAAAGCTCTCCCATTCATTTACGCCCTCAGATGCCACCTCCTCTGCTTCAGGATGCTAAATTAGAAAATCCACAGCAGTGGCAGCTCAGAGACACTGCCAAAGCCTCTGACACTAAAATGGTACACAATCCTTTAAATCCTAATCCAAAAGGCTTCCAAAACCAAACAAACTATCATGTATGAAGAGGGAGAGAATGGCTCACTCAGAAATCCTCCAGGCACAGCACAGCCAAAAGCCTGGGAAAGAGCTCCAGAAGATGCTTCATGAAGCTTGCCAATTCCAGAGAACTTGTCAGACAGAAACCATTACTGTAGATTTGTCCTTTGCCTGTACCAGAAAGCACCAGAGGTGTGGTGTGGGCAAGTGCCAGAGGGCAGCGCAAAGCCCTGGATTCTACTAAAATGCCACAACTGACATATCCCAAGCACCAAGACAAAAGGTGCATGCCACCCGCCTGGCCTCATCACCGCTGGGATTACATGGAGCTTGACTTGTTCTGAGCTTTCAGCTGGGAAGAGTCCTCTTCGCCAGGAAGACGGAGGGCTGCTCTCCCAGACACAGCACATTGCAGATCAGCACAACCGCAGGGACAGGATTAGGCCTGTTACAAGCAGGTATTGTACCAAAGTGCCAAACGCTCCTCCCTTCCTCCAACTTTTGTAGCTACAACAACCTCCGGCATCTTCTCTATACTCCTGGGCTCACCAGTTCCCTCCCTTCTAGATGCTCCACGGAAGGGATTTTCCACTGCCTCAGACCCTATCGCTTGCAGGACACATTCTGCATTTTCCCAAGGACAGACCTATTTGTGCCCTTCTACATGGAGTCATCTCCTCCAGCCCCCCTTTTCACCAGCTCTTACACTCTCCTGGTGCCATAGGCCTACTTGACAAGGAAGACAGCCCAAGGCAAATACACATACATGGGCTCCCTCAATCCCTCAACTCCCAGATTCTTGAAGTCACATCCTGACTTTCACCTAAAGTCCCAGGAATGCTTAGCAGAAAGAAAGAGGCCAAGAATTACAGCTGGGCAACACAGCTGTCGAAGTGCGGAGGATTCAATGGGAAAGTGGTGGCCAGTTTGGAATCCAACCATCAACAGGGTTTGCTTCATGAAGAGCAAGGTGGACAGGAGTCACCTGCTCACACTGCTCCCTGGAGTAGATTTCTGAGCTTTTGCAAAGGCCCTAGAATTAGGAGGCTTATCCTTTCCAGCTCTGGAGAGAAGGAATGCTGACCAAATTACCATTTCTCCAGTCCTTGCTTGGTCCTCTTCAAGTACAGCACAAAGCAAGTACAGCAGAGCTGAAATCCTCTCCAGCCAGGACAGCGAACATTTCATCCCTGCTTCATGGAGTACACAGAGGGAAACACTGAGAAGCCCTGAGTGAGCAGGGGCCTAGCATCAGAGTACAGTCATTCCCAAGCCTACCATGCTGGAAGGCAGCATGGGCCTCTGACAGACGGGAACCAAAAACCCACCATCAGCTACTGGACATGCAGGCAGAGATGCTGTAATCACTACAGCAGTGGGAGTTTGGAACTGGAAGACAAAGTAAGGAATCTGAGGAAGGTTTTTGATTTATTTATCAGGACTAAACTTCCAAACACAATCAATAACCAGATACAGGATCCTGAAGAACACACAACAGCTTCTAATATTTTATAGGGCTGACTTGTAGATGCCTTGAAGAGTTTTGGGAGATAAGAGGCTGGAAGCGGAACAGCCTAGGCACACTACAAGTTCAAGAGAGATGCTGAAATTATGGGTCAGAACAACCATAACCATGCAAAGACCACTTATGCCATTGGCACTGACACTGCATGGCTGCTGCTGTGGCTGACAGAGCAAGGCAGGGCACCACGGTGCTCTGTGCACCTACTGCCTATGTGGGATGACAAAAGAATAAAGACACATCATTGCTATGACTATGTTTTTCACTAGAAGTGGCTGCTTGGCTTCCCTTGCACTCATCCAACAAAATTCCTGCAAGAGCACATTTCCTCATGGGAAATTCCTTGTTAGAGCCAGGCAGACAGCAGGAACAAGCTTCTTCCTTCCCAGTAAAAGGTACTGCAGAGTGCTCCAGCTGCTTGGCTGCCAGATTACTTATCTGGGACACCTGAGCCTGCAGCCCTGTGACCACTGATGGCTCTGATCCAGGCACAACAGCTTCTCCACCAAACCAGCAAGCCTTTCCAACTATGTCAGCACA
>JAVJGJ010000002.1:34348549-34370342 GCA_035590215.1 Microhierax caerulescens | reverse complement strand
GGGGCGGCGGGCTGGACCGGGAGCGACCATGCCCGCGGGGGAGGGGGGAATAAGGCACCGCCGAGCGCTTACTTGGGAGGAGGCGGCACGGGAGACAGACCCGGGACGTGCGTTCGCAATGGCAGCCCGGCGGCCAAAGGGAAGGGGCAGTGCCTGTGCAACACCTTCTTCCCGTCACACCTCAACAACGAAGGCTGCCATTGGGCCGGGCCGGCGGGGAGCTGCAGGCCAATGGGGATCGCGGGCCGTGCAGGGTGGGTTTGGCTAGGGCGCACGCGCGGGGCTGTGAGGGGCGGCTGGTGCCGCCTTAGTGGCCCGTTTTCCTGCTTTAGCGCCTTTTTTCTGCAAACTGTGGCCTCCCCGCAGGCCGGGCGGTGTCAGTGGAGGGCCCTGCCCTGGCGGGGCCCCTCGGGAAGCACTGGCCTCCAGTCGAGGAGCAGCCCTCCTGTCCAGGCCCGTGGAGGCCGGTAGCGGGTGGCCCTGCGGCAAGGCCTCGCCGGGGGGTTGCGGGAGTTACTGCCAGGTTCCGTTCGCCTGAGGCCTCCCTGGGTTATGGTAATGAAGAATAGCAAAAAGTTAATATTTTGCCAAAATCCCCAGGGGCTAAATACACCAGAAGCGCTGTAGTGGGACCATGAGGAGGCCCTGGCTAGCCCTGCTGTGCTGCCCTGGGGGCTCCCCACAAACCCTCCTGTGCAGGTGAGAGCGCTTCCCGCTTCTCTGGTAACTTTGGTGCCGTCAGGGAACACCCAGGCTTGAAGTTTCCAACTGAGGAAGGGCCTCAGAGAAGCAGCCAGTAGTTTCTGTTGACTCCCCCTGAGAAGAGACGTTTCCTCAGGGCACTGTGCAGCTTGTGTTCGGCTGTAAGCAAGGAGTGCTCCTCTCAGGGCACTAATGTAGCAGCACCACCATGCCAGAGCAGCCAGGCACCAGCCAGAAACTCGCTGTCACGGAAAACCTGGCTTTGTCCCTGGGAGCAAAATGGAGAGCAGCGCACATGCCGTGGGGTCTTGCTGGGATACAGTGTTAGGACCACATGGCATCCCTCGCAGCAAAGCAGCAGACAAAATGGAGAGCAGCGCATACACCATGGGGCCTCGCTGGGATGTGGTGTTAGGACCACATGGTGTCCCTCGCAGCAAGGCAGTGGACTGCAGGCTCCCGGGGCAGGCAGGTGGCAAAGACCCTGCTGTGGCAGAGCCAGTGGCCCTGGGTGGCCCGAGGGCTGGCTTGGCAGCGCTCAGCCCTGTGCCCTCAGCCCTGTGCCCTGCCAGGCTTGCAGCCCCTACTGCATTGCTCTCCCTGGATCTGCAGCGAATGAGCACAACACCAGAGGCTGCCCGTGCCTCCCGCTCCCTGCAGGCTGAGCTCACGGTTGAGCCCGGGGGAGCGGCGCTGGGACCTGCTGGGGCGGCGTTAGGAAAATGGCATTTTGTGACAGTAGGACGCCTGGGTCTCGGCTCCCAGAGCTGCCTGCCCCTTGTCCCGCTGCATCTGGCACCTCCTCCGGCTCGTCCCGCCCCGGCAGCGCGGCTCGCCTGCGAACTTTGCAGGAAGTGCTGTGCCGGGCTGAGCCCAACCGAGCACGGCAGGGCCTTACGGGACCCCGGTTCTGTGAGCCAGGGACCGGGTGCGGAGGGAGGGGGTGAGACAAGCGAGGCAGCGCCCAGCGAGGCACGGCGCGTGTGGCCCGGCTGCTCGGCTGTAAGTCCTGCTGGGAGGGGTCCCCAGGGGGCTGAGCCTCTGCTCAGGAGCCCTGTGGGGTAACGGGGGCCTGGGGCTGCCGGAGCTGGCAGCAGGGCAGGTGAGGAGGACTGCCTGGGGTGAGTGTGTGTGTGAACGTGCACATGTGCCTGTGCACAAGGGTGCCTGCCCATGTCCTCCAGCCTGGCCAGTTCAGAGCTGCCCTGTGGTTCCTTCACCATCGATAGCTTTACAAAGCTGTAGCAGATGGTCTTTTTGCTTATGCGTATCTATAAGAGGCTGTGTTTGTGTTGTGTACAGCCTTTTTGTAAGAAATACTTTTTTACTAAGGTTTCCATTTACCTGTTCTTCCTGTCCTTATGTGCCTGTAGGATTTCTCCTCTTTCAGGGAGCCAGGTGTGATGCCTCCCCCCCAGACTGTGCCTCGGGAATACCAGTGCTGCCATGTCCCAGAGGTTAACAGTAAAAAGAGCTGCTCCTCACGGTGTTGCAGGGGCATTAGCTTGCTTCACTGTCCTTGGACATTAAAGCTGTTACAAGTGTTTTGTAGTTCTGCATTGCTTACTTAAGAGAAACTTCTATTCACCTATTTCATCCATGGCAGGGTTTGAAAAGAACTCCTGATATTCACACCATAAGCTAGTTTAATTGCCACACTCAGGAGGAGCTGCAGAAGATAAAGGAAGTGGAAAGAGCAGGAAGTGGGGGATTTGGAAGTATGTGACTACTGGTATAAAAACAAGTGTGGTGCCTTTGCTCATCTTTGCACTACCAGTGTGCTATGATGATAGTAGGTGATTTTGAAAGTCCTAGGTGGATGAAGTCTTCTTCACACTAAGGTGGCAGAAGAATAGTTAATTTCTTCAGATTTCATACCTCTGCCCCTTTAGGTTTAAATCCTTCTTAGCATGCATTATGTGATACCTGCTTTTCCCCTTTTTCTTTATCTGTGGAGGGTGCTGTGCAGGGAGGAAACAAGGACTACCTGGCTGTGGCTGTGTTACAGCATCTCTGTGGAGACAAATCTGCAAGAGCTCCCATCCCACTGTGCAGTCCAGTGCTCCTGTACCACAGACATGCCTTTTCTAACCTTCTCCCTGGCCCTGCCATGTTTGCTCTGCTGCCCTTTGTCCACTTTCACCTACACTCACTTTTATCCCACTGGCACCTAGTTTTACAGCTGGGTTTGATGTTGCAGCCTGTGAGCAGCCTCTGGGCTCTGCTCCTGGCTTGGTGCTCCCTGCTCCGGTTTCCCCCTCCACTTGTAAAGCTTCCCGCTAAGGCACTTTGAAATCTGCATAAGGCATAGGCATTTACATTCATGTCTTTAAAAGTTAATATTGCTATTTATTTTGATGGTGGGTAATTGTTCTGTTCCCTGCTGAGATGCTGGCTGGGAAAACTCAGAGGTTTTCCCTAGGAAGAGAAGTCTGTGTAGCATCCATCACCCTGAAATTCTGTGCTCTCTGCCCACAAAGCTTTTGGTAACGTGTGTGTAATCCCTCCTGCCCTCTTGCTGTGATCCCTCTTTCCAGCTGCTCTGGGCTGGGGCAGGAGGACTTCATTGTGCACTTGTGTTCTCTTTCAGAGCCATCTTTCCTCCTCCTCCTCCTTGTCCCAGCTGCCTCGTAGTGCTGCTGGTGCCTGCCTGCCTGGCAAGTCAGAGCATGTCCGGACCCTGCGGACTAAACGCAGAAGATGGCAGAGCTTCTGGGGCTTGGGGACAAGTGTGGGGAGGGGGCTTCGGGGGCTCCTGCACTTGCTGGCTCCTGCCTTGCAGACAACAGGCTGAACTTGGATGTTTATCCTGACGGCTGCCACCGGTTCCTCCAGCTGTTCGAGGGGCGACAGGGAGAGGTGGTCCAGGTGGAGTTCCTCCGGCTCAGCAGTAATGATCGCCTCCTTGACACCACGCTGGGCATCCTTCCTCATCTGAAGCACCTGAAGTCCCTGGTGCTCAAAGGTAAATTCCTGGTCCCATCACCATCCAACTCTTTTAGGCTCAGCTTATTTTTTTTTACCCTTTTCTGCACATCTGCAGGACAAACTGCCCTTGAAATTGTTTTGTTCTGGTGCCCCTTACTACAGCTTTAGCTCTTAGCCTTGCTCAGAGCTGCATGCAGATTTCAATAAGATACAGCTCCTAAACTCTTATTTCCTTCCTTTGTTTCTACAGCTGCCTGGGGAACAGGTTTTGGAGTCTGGTTGGGTTGATGCTGCAACATTTTCCTTAGCCATCCCCTAGAAGAAGAGCTTTTTTTTTGCACAGTTATGTAAGGAGAGGGGGATTGAAAGGTGTTTAATTTTTTGGTAGATGTTCAGCCCCTTTTTCATTTTTGGGAGTATAATGAGCTGTCTTTGCTCTGTTTCCATCTCAGTCAATCCTAGCTTAATCCTTCTTAGTGTCAGTGAACGTAGGTTTAGCTGAGTTTAAGACTGGAAGACACTGCTCAACATTTACCAAAAGCATGACTCAGGTGTGCACATAATTTGGCAAGCTGTAGTAACTGTTAGACCTATAAATATTAGATCATTCTTTGACTTTCTTATCTCTTTATTGTAGGAGGATCTCAATGTAAATTGGTATAATTTCTTAGACTGAATCATTTTCTCTTTGGGAGGTGGATTTTAAAAAAGAAACGAGAAAAAAAGGGGGAGTTTATGGCCAGAATTCAGGGTTCTAGCTGAAAACTGAAAAGACTGACGTCTGCTCCTATATCTGCCACAGATTTCTCATGTGAATAATTTCATTTGTCTTTTACCCCTTTAGTAAGGTGAGGATAATGACATAGCTTTTATCAAGCTTGTTTTGTGAGATGTACACCCTGAGCATCCTGAAATGGAATAAAATAGTTTGCTAAGATTTTCTTATGTACAAAGTGCAATGTGTCTGTTAGTTTGATTGTTCTTATTTTTCACCATTGTGCAGCATAAAAAATGTTTGGTGCTGTCTGCTGTATGTGTATACAAACAGACAACAGTGGAAGGAGAGTGGGAAGCGATGGAGGAATCGAGAGTTTTGGAAGTTTCCTTTTGTTTGTTTGACTTATTTTCCATGGGTGCAGACCTTCTTCAGTTTGTCACAAGCTGGGGTGGGGAACTTGTATCCTTCCCTCTCTGCGCCATCTGGCCTATATAATAGTGAACTACCTGCTTTTCCCCCCACATTTTCACTGCTTTCCTCACATCTGCTCTCCAGGCTTGTGGGGCAGATCTCAGTCCTCAAGGCTGTTCATCGCTCAACAGCACAGGCAAAGCCTGGAGGGTGAGGAATGTCTCCTTAGTCCAAAAAGTGTTGTGTGTTGGCCACTGGTGCTGGTGGGGAAGGAGAGCGGGAGGCTTGGAGGGGTGTTGCCCACCCTGCTGAAGGGTCGTAGATGCGTGGAGTGGCCTGGCGCTTCCTGACCTTTGACTCCAGATGTGTTCAGCAGAGTTTTACTGGTTGACTGTAGCATCTCTTGATTTCATAAAAGCTCTTCACCATTATATTGCTTTCACCAATCAGGAAAATGAGGCAAGGAGAAACCCCACTTCTCTATGAGTGCTTTGTAATCGGTGCTGCTCATTGTGATCAGTAAATCCCCATCTTCTGGGTCCCTGTGAGTCTTACGTGGGGCAGGTGAGGTATCCCTGTAGCATACTGACCTCTTTCTCCTCTTCCCTCCACACCCAGGTGGCCATGCCAGGGATGAGTTTGGCTCGTGTCGGCATGGCTCCCTGACAAGCTTGCCACCAGACGTTGGGAACCTGAGGTGTCTCACCCACCTGGATCTCAGCTTCAACAGCCTCTCCACCTTGCCCAGCTGCATCCTCCACCTCTCTAGCCTCCGCGCGCTCCTGGTGAGCCACAACAGCCTGGTGGCGCTTCCTGAGGGCTTTGGCTGTCTGAGCAAACTGACTTTCTTCTCTGCTATGAAAAATCAGCTGAAGAACTTACCTCGTAGCATTGGGGAGCTGACAGTGCTACAGGACCTGGATCTCTCTGAAAATGCTTTGGAATTCCTCCCCGAAGAAGTTGGGAATCTGCATAACTGCACAGAGCTGGATCTCTCTGGGAATCGCTTATCGAGCATCCCAGACTCCTTTGGTATGTCTTTTAGAGGAAAAGAAGGACATAGGCTTACTGAGTTTTTGGTACAGTCTAGGACCCCTGAGGCCCTTGGTCTTTGTCGCCAGAGCTGTTAGCACAAACCATCTGTTATGTTAGAGCCAAATGGAAGGGATACCCAGAAGAAAGATGCTTGGTTCAGTCAGTCCCTTTGAGCATTAATGACTTTCTGGACCGTGCTTTCTGCTTCTGTGGATCATCAAGACTGTAAGTTGTATTGAAATCGTAGCAATAATAGCTGAGGATCTGGCCTGGCTGGTTTTGGGTGGCACCTGGAACTGGAAACAGTAGAGCTGTGGTTTAATGGGATGCAAATCTGGGTGCAAATCTGGGTGTCAAATCATGCTTCCCAGTGTGGACCAGTCCATGGAACCGGGCTCTGACTTCTGCTGCCCAGCTTCCCGGCTCTTGGGTCCTGTATTACTTTGTGCCTGGGGTTGTCATTGATGCTGTTACAGAAGCACCTTACATCCATACTGGTAGCTGGGTGCTGAAAAGCAGAGGAGAGAGGAGGCTGCATTGCCTCTGGGCTAGTTCCCTGGACCCCTTTGTTTTGTGAGCTGAAGAGATGCTGGGCTCTTGTGCTTTTTTCTTATTCTGTGTGTGTGTGCGTGTGATGAGGAGAGTGACGGGGGCGTTAGAGCTGATGTGCAATGCAATTAACAGCATGGATGGGGGGTCACTTCTTGTTCTAACCTGCAGCCAATCTGAAGTCTCTGCGGCGGCTGCATCTCCACAGCAATCTCCTGGTGACGGTCCCTGCCTCACTTGCCAGCCTTCCCAACTTGTCCAGACTTGATCTGCAGAACAATTGCCTCCGTGCTGTCCCCACCGAGATCCAGACCTCGCCATTCGTGCGTCTCCGAGGCAATCCCTTAGGAGAAACTGAGCCATCCCCGCAGGATGGTAATTGCAAGGCTTCTGCTGCTGTGGGTTCTGCCCAGCTGCTCCCTCCCTCAGCCCAGCATGGCGTGAATGGGTTTGGATTAGAGAAGGCAAGAAAGGCGGAGTCAGATCAGTATTTTTTTGTCTGGAACAATTACGATCTTGTAAGGATACAGACAGTACTAGTTCTGTTTTTATGAGCCCAAGCCTAGTCTGAAGGGCTCAGTGGTCCCTGGAATTGGGCTTGCGAGGAGAAGTTTTACAGTGGAAAGGAAAACGGGATTCACAGGAAGTGGATCAAGAGAAGCCCCTAAAGGGGTGTCCAGCCTTTTTAGCAGAGGTGAGCACCAGTTCTTGAACTTGCTGCGTGGCCCTAAGGCTGTGGTAGCTCATGCTAGAGGTGCTGGGAGCAATAAGAGCTCATTCTGCCATGCAGCTCCTGCTTTCCTGTGGGTCCCAGGCTGCAGAGGAGCAGCTCTTTGTGCAAGATGAAGGTGATGAACGAGCAGGAATCTGAGCGGGGTTTCCCAACAGTGTTTACATTCACAAGAGCAAGTGCTGATTCCCAGGGTTGGCCCCAGGCAATCAAACAAGGTCCTGAGAGCTGCAGGGGTGGTAAATTGAAATATTTTCTAATTCTCCCTGCTTCTGAGTTTTCCTGGGGGTGAGTCAGTATTTCTAGTGTCTTGGGACCTCTGGGTTCCTTCCTGTCCTCCAGCTGCTGCTTGATCTAAAGCCTACTGCAGCATGAACAGGGTTCTGTTAGTGACTGTCAGATTAGGATTAAGCCAAAATTTAAATGCATATTCAGCCTTCCTTGTCTATCCTGATTTAAGTAACCTGTCTTCCTCTCCTACCCAAACCTTATTGCCACAGATCAATCCAGTGCCAGAGGGCTACGAAGATTCTTCCTTGCATCAGGAGAGGACAGGTAAGCCTCTGTTATTAAGTACTTACATTACAGTGGTGTAACAAGCTCCAAGACAAGATTGGTGCGTGGTGGGTATTGCACATGTGTATAGGAGCTTATGGCCTCTGTAGGCCAGTCAGACACAAGGTAGGAGATCCTTCTGTTGATTTTCGGAGGGCTGACATCGTTGCACAGTGTCATACGTTCATGCATTTCTTCTGGAAGCTTTAGTGTCACCTCTGAAGGCTGCAAAGTGGTCCTGGCCTGTGGCATCCATTTCTACTTTCCACCGGGGGCTGCTTCTGACCCTCTGCGGATCTACTTCCGAACCCTCGCACCGGACCCTCAGTGGGTAAAGCTGAGACACCATGATGTCCTGCTAAGTAGAGTCCTGGAGCTGCAGCCTCATGGGGTCAAATTCCAGCAGGTGAGGACACATCCAGGCCTCCTTGTGATCAATCTGCCTCTGCAGTAGCTTGGCAGAGTCTTCTGAGAAAGTCTTTTAGGATTTTTGAGACAGCTACACCCATCACTGCTGCTTTTAAGTAACTGCAGGACTGCCTTTCAAAGAAGCTGAGCCACAAAGATTCAGAAAGGACACAGCCAGCTTTCCTGGCACGGTGCTCGTCTGGTTTCTTTGCCTTCCCCACTGCTCCCACTTGAGCTGAATTATAACCTTCCTCACTCACAAGCTTCCTCCTGTGCCAGAGGATAAGTGCTGTTCCAGCATTTGGCCTTAGCCTGCAAGGAGAATGGTTCACATCCTTCCCCAAAAGCCTGATTGTATGGTTTTCGTTCAGGCTGGTGAGTACTTACGCCACCAGCCCTGTTGTGGCTGATAGCAACTCACTGCAAAAGTTGCTTGGCCCTTTCTGGCCACAAGCTGCTGAACTTTTCCTGCTGCCACACTGTGTAGCAAACCTGACATCTCTTGTCGCCTCCCTGGAGGCTGTAGGACAGAGCAGGTTCCTATCTCCTCCTCCACTCCTTGCATACAGGCCATGCAAAGGCCTTTCCCCTTCTTGTCTGCATAGGAAGCCACAGAGCAGAGCTAGGCTTGGTTTTATCTTTTCTGTTGGGTGTCTCACAGGAATGCTTTTTTGCCAGGAGGTACACATTTGGATGCCATACGCCTCCCCTCAAACCCTTCATCAGCGTGAGGTGGTAGTTCGGACCTTCAGCGGGCAGAGCTGGAATGATCTGAGTACAAGAGTGGAGCAGAAGAAAAAGTCAAAGGTAAGCAGATTGGAATGACTGGTGACACACATTATTACCCTTCCCCTTTTCCGTTTTGCCCAGCCAAGAGTGAGTCCATTTGAAACACTTCCCAAGCTGTGTTTTGACCAGCTGCTATGAAACATAGTTGGATTTCAGCTCCAGGTTCCCTCTCTCGTGGAGGTGTGTTTCCTGAAGGTGACAACTTGCAGCCTGCTGTGCTTCTTCCCTGTTCTAGTGCTTTCACCTGCTCGGCTGCTTCCTGCCTTTACTGTACTGCATTATATGTCTAGATGTTCTCTTCCCTGTGTTCTGTTACAGAAGCATGTGGCTCACTGTAGTGTCCTCCACTTCTCTTGGTTCCTTGTTGTGTCTCGACTTGTGCAAAATGAATGCAAAGTGCCAACAGAGGGGACGTTGCTCTTTTCCAGTGTGGATCCAAACATCAAAGTGACTTTTCCTCCTGGAGTCACTGAAGAGACTCGCAAGGTCAAGCTGCAGGTATGCATGCTTTAAAAAACACAAGCTTTGGTAAGCCTTAGTGCAGCTCTTGCTGCAGCAGCTCAGCGAGTGAGGCTAGGGGGAAATTATTTCAGTGGATGTAATTCTAAAGTCACCCCACTAAAATTAATTGTTCTGTAGAGCAGCTAGATAGTGGTAAATGCTATTGTAATACCCTGAGTTGTCCCAGCTTGCCAGGTTGACACCAGTATGAGAGCAGACTTCAGCCAAAGCTCACTGTGCTTCCATTTCTCATGGGCCCCTGAGCCATGAGCAGCATCTGCCTGCTGGGTACTTGGGGAACTGAGCAAGCGATTTGGGAATCTGGGTGCCTGACTGCTCTGCTCTTCATATTGTTTTCCACGTCCAGGTGCTGCCGGTCTCTGCAGAAGAGATAGAGGAAATCACAGCTGATGCAGGGTGCAGAGCCAGTCCCCTGCTCTGCCTCTCCCAGGATTCCCTGGTGGATTTTCTCAGGCCAGTGAGGATTCAGCTGCCCCTCCCACCTGGGCTCACAGGTGAGTTTATTCCCGAAACTGGCAAAGAGAAACATCATATATGGAAAACCCTGAATGGCAAGCTGGGATTTTTGTTTGCCTCTCCTGTAATAATAAAGCTTGCTGCTTATCCTGCAGGAGCAGCAAGGTGCGTCTGCTGAGTGAGTGGTGGTGCGGAAGGTAGTTCAGGTCCAGCTCATGAATCTGGTGCTGAGCCACTGCAGTTAAAAATGTATGATCAAACACTAAGCCGTCTCCCACCCTGAATATTGCTATAAACAGCCTCAGCTTTGCCAGGAATCCTCTGTTTGTATGCTGAGTATCCTAATTCCTATTTTCTTTGACCTTTCCTGGCTTTCTTGTGAAGAAGTAAAATGTGTTTGGGTACAGCTTGGCCTTCATTGTAACACCACCTGGCATTTTTATGTCTGAAATACATCAGGATAGAAAAGCCTGTGGGATGTACCTTTAGAAAGAGATGGAACTTAATTAATAACCCTAGATATTGGTGATAGGTATTGTCTAATTAACCTGTTGGTGAAAATCAGCACACTATCAGTTTAAGCCTGCATATTCTGCCAGACTATCCTGGAAACATTGAAGTAGCATCATCCTTTTATTTTTGCTCTTCTTTGACCAAAATTCAGTTCTGGGTGCTGAAGAGAAGGCTACGAGCCTTAATTTGGTGCTTTTAAAAAGTGAATCCCTCCAAACTGTAGCTAGGTTTGCAAAGCCATGAACAAAGGCTTCTGCTGCATATAGCATCTCTTGATCCTTGTTGTCTTTAGGGCTAAATTTGGATCGGTCAAGGCTGCATCTTCTCCATGGTGACCTGGAGGGCCAAACCTGGGATGACATTACTAGACAGGTGGTGCTGGAATTCACCCATCTCTATGTAGTGTTTGAAGTCACCCACTTCTCCTGGTAAGTGCAGGATTAGTCCTGAGGAAAAGATGGGATGTTCCTCTTCCTTGCTTTTTACACACTCTGATCAGGGCTCATGCCATTAACCCTACCTTCTCCCTTTGCGAGTCAGGCCCAGCTTAGCACTTCATCTCTACCCATCACTTCTTACAGTCTTGTGGGTGTGACACTGGCTTCTCTTCCTAGGCAGGATCCCTCCTTTTTCTTAATTCCTTGTCTGCCAGGTACTGGCTGTGGTACACCACCAAGACCTACATTGGAGGCATTGCCAAGAAAGTCTATGAGCGGCTGCGTATGTACCAGGTGAACTTCATTGCTCTGCAGAGGAAGAAGGACCCCGAGCAAGTCCTGCTACAGTGTGTCCCCAAGCACAAGGTTTGATTGGTTTCCATTGCCTTGCTCCTGAGCTTCCTGTGCCTCCCTTTGTAGGACATCAGGGCAGCAGTGCACCAAATGGCCCTGTTTGCTGCCCCAGGGTTGTGGCTGGGGTATGCTGTCACCACACTGTGTTGGTAGTGTGATACCAGCTCACTGCAAGGTGGGGTAGAAGGAAAACGCACTCTGTGCAGAAGTGGCTGGATATACATTCTGTAAACTGGGTCGCTAAAATCAGCTAGATGCAGTAACTGGCCATTTGCATGCTGTAAGTGTCCAGCAAACATGAAGCAAAACACGGTTTAAATTTCAGTCAAAGATATTGAGGTTAATAAGTCACTTGTCTGACATGGGCTAGTAGTGTGGGCAGAAGCACTGCTTTGGTTTCAGCTGGAAAGGCTAGAAATGGTACTTATTCTTCCCGACAGTTCCTTGCTGTTTACCGTTCAAGCAGTGGAACAGAATATATGAGATTTCCTTAATCTACTTCAGTGCAGCATCAAGTTAATTTGTGCTGTTAGCCTGAGCTAACCTGCCTTGATGGTCTGGCAGGAGACAGGAAGGGCTCATGCTCTGCTGCTGCCTCTGCCCTAGGGGTACCAGCCCTCAGCAGCAAAGCAAGTGTGCATCTGCCTCTGTAGAGCGTGTACCTTGACAGACAGCGCAGCTCAGTGACGTGAGGGTTTTATCAGGCTGCCAGAACTGGGCTGCGTATCCAGCTCTCTGCACAATCCTCTGGTCTGGTTGCTCCTTTTTTTTCTTTATTTGTCCTCCTGTATTGAAATGACCTGTAGGCATAAACAGCTATAAGGATTCTTTATATCTTGGGTTCAGGGCTCAAATTGTTTCCAGAGGAGGCAGCAATAGCAGCCACAGTGAGACTGGGGTTCGATGGTGTCTGTACTCCTGCTAGGGGTGCTGGTGGGGTGAAAGAGGTGGTTTACTGTTACAAATTGAAAGAAGAATGGACACCTCAGCTCTGGGCTGACTCTTGCACTGCCTCTGAGACCCCAGGTCTGCCAGTGTGATCGCAGACTGCAAAGCAAAAATGAGCTTTCTGGTGTCCTCAGCTGTGTGCTATTGCAGCATGTGGCTTTTTGCAGAAAAAATGTCTTTTAATGGCTTACTGTGAGGGAGATAAGGTAGCAAGGAAATCCTTCCCTGTCTTTGAAGGTTACTGACCTGTTACAAAGTAGAGATACTGCTGAAAATGCTTTTTTAGTGGCAGCTTTGGGATGGCCTATCTTTGTTAGTCGACATAGGCTTTTCTACTTTTTACTGGAGGGGAGAAATAGGGAAGCCACAAAACTCAGAGTACCACTCCCTTGTCTGTAGTAAATGTACCTGGGATAGGAGGGGGTGCGTATGTGTTCATTTGTTTCCTTCATCCTTCCCATGTAAAATGGATTTGCCCTGTTGAAGGTGTGAGGAACATCATGGGTATAGGGCCATGGGTCAGGGGACAGACGTGCTTCAGACCAAACACAGAGTCCTGTGTCATCATCCTTGTCAGGTCGATCCAGTGATGAAGAAGTTGCAGGACCGCTATCGAGGACCTGAGCCATCCGACATGGTGGAGATGTTTGAGGGAGAGCAATTTTTTGCAGCTTTTGAGCGAGGCATCATCATCGATATGGGTATGGCAGCACTGGGCTCCTTTCTGCTCCTAACTCCTGTCCTTCTCTAGCCCTAGGTGTGTATCTGCTGGGGGCTGTACTCCATGGCATTCCTCTCTGCCTCCAGTTTGCCCACTACGCACAGCAGCCAGCCCTTGGGCATTGAACTTGCCATATTCTCTGGTCACCCAACTTTTGTGTCTATTTTTCCAAAGGAAAGTCCTCTTTGTAGGCTTTCATTTCCTCTCATGCTGTTGTAGTCTGCAGAGGGCAATAGCCAAATGTGTTTATTTTATGACTGATCTGCTACTGCAGCCATCTATGCCCTTTTCCTGGCATCTTAGACACAATGCTGGAATGCCCATGGTGATCTAATTAATGTTGCCCATTTCTGAGAGAACACATGTAAAGGTATTTGATTAGAGAAGGTATTTCTGAAATAATCCAGAGCAAAAAAAAAATTCCCCCTAATGGAGCCACTGGAAGAGAAGAAAAGAGGGAGTAAGACCAAAACTCAAGATGATATTTTATGCCCCAATGTGTCTGGACCTGTTACAGCTGCAAACTGAGCCACGTTCTTCAAAACCTGGGCGTACAGCTCAGTTTCATCGTTGTAAATTAAGCGTAACTCCATGAATTACAGAACCATAGAATTGTTTATGTTGGAATAGACCTTTAAGATCATTGTGTCCAACCGTTAACCCAGCACTCCCAAGAATACTGAAGTGCATTGGTCTTTCAGTGGAGTTTGTGAGGCCAGGGTCTGTTGCTTTGTCCTGATTTAGGCTGGACTCTTAAATTAATTTCTAGGTAATTACATATATGAGTGTTGTACCTGATTATAGGTTTTTCCATTTAGCTCTACTCATATTCCAGCACCCAGTGCTGAAATGGTGGAGGGATAGGTGGCCTATTTTTATGCATTACAGAATGCTATTGCAGCTGATCCTACCCTCCAAGGGATAGACTGGACCGAGGGTGGGAGGAATGGGCCAAGGACGGGCATCTCTCCATCTGAATGCTTGCCCTGCCTTGCCTTCCATCCTTGAACTTGATCTCCACCTTGTGGCCATTACCTTTTTTCACTTGTGGGACCTGCTCTCTCCACAGCCAGTGCTTTCTGCTTTCCCGTGTCACCCACCCAGTGAGGAAGCAGGGGCGAGGGGTGTTACAGTCCTTTCAGGCATGAGTAGAAGGAGTAGGCAGTAGCATGGAAACTGCTAGTGGTTAATGGGCTGTTGGCCAGGCTCGAAAATCTGCATGCTTTTCTGTCCGAGTTGAGCATTTGCTGCTTCTCTGCACAGATCGCCCCGACTGCGTGGATGGACGACTCTCATTTATTTTTTACTCTCACTTGAAGAACATGAAGGAAATCTATGTGACCTCCCCTGTAGACAGGAAAGACCAAGCTGTCAAAGGCCAGGTGAGCAACCGGTTACACTGACTTTTTGTGTCCTCCATGACCACCATCATCATTGCTTTTACGATGTTCCCGATAATAATTTCTGAGCGCTAGGCATGACTCTTTCCCTCCCCTCTTTTCCTTGGCTTTGCATTTCACTGACTAAACCCTGAATAATCACAAAGAGTAGTCTCAAAGGATCACTCATCACTTAGCTCTCTGACTTACATCCCTGCCATTAACTCTTGGTGTCTTCACAGTCAGTCCAGACTTTATGGCAGAACCTCTGTGCTCCTCCCAGTTGCACTTCATTGGGAGGCCATGTTTGTAAACAGAGGATAGGTGAGAAATGCTGAATTCATTCTGTTCCAGACAGGAAAGACAAAGAAAGCAATCAGGCTTGGCCAGTGTTCTTGAATCTGAGCCTCACTGCATGCTTTTTGTTTGCAAAGGTCTCTTTCTACCGAGGGGCAGTTCCCAAGAGCATCCCTGAAGATGCCAGCAGGAGGAGGAAAGGACCAGACTCCTTCTGGCTTGCTACTCTGCCCATCAAACTGCCTGTGAGTTTTTTTGTCTCCTAAAAAAAAAAAAAAATTTAGGTGGGGTAAGAGCATGGCCTTGCTGCTCAGCTAGTTTTGTCCTCCTCCATGAGAATGGATGCAATGAATGACTGCAAGAAATGGCTGCCCAGCCATGTCATGGTGGAGATTTCACACTCTCCATGAGCTCTTCTGAAAAGAGGAACATAAACAGCTGGGAGTGGTCTCCATCTCTCCTACTCATCTTCTCTGTCAAGCACAGGCTTGCTGGATAGGTGGTCAGAGAGGGTGGATCCATTGAATGAATGAATGATGTAGAACAGGAGGAAGCTCACTGTAATTAAAGGAAGTGTCTGGTTTGTTTATAAATTTCTTAGTCACACAGCTCACGCAGCAAAAAAAAAAGAAAGGTCTAGGATGAGGTAGATAGGCTGGATTTTAATACAAGTGTTGAGTGTAAGTACTCTGGTGTGAGCCACTGGCCTTTAAAGGCTGCTCTGTATGTTACAGTGAGATGCAACTTTTGCTTATAAAATTTAATTGATGTTTGAGAAGCTTAAAACAATAAATACCTTTGTAGGCTGAATGCTTCTGTTCAGATTATGTGCCAGGATCTCACGTCCCTTTCTGACACATGCAACCTCAACTCCACATCTAGACTAAGTGCTCTCTTACTGCCGAGGCAAATACGCTCTGCGGAGATGGTTCATTGAAAAATACTCCATAAAGAAAGGAAATTTCCAGTGTGAGATATGACTGTGCACTTTATGATTTGATATTTTCAGAGGCAGTGAGCATTGCTGGTCATTGCCAGTGTGAGTGCTCCTTGCTTCTTACAGCCTGACTGTTCAGCCCCAAGATCTTCCTTCCTCCCTGGTAGGAGAAAAGATATTTCAGTGTGCAAACGGAATGGCCAGATATTGTCCTGTATAAAACCAATTTGTTTAGCATGTTCTCTCTCTCTTTCCTCTGTGACACAGCGATTGAAACCCCGCTGGGGTGAGAATCCCCACCCCCTGAATGGCTTCTCCTTCCCTCCCTTGAACCTGGGCAGTGCTGAGACTGGCTACCTGACCCAGGCAAACCTGCTGAGCATTGCCAGGCGCATGGGAGCTGACTGGCAGACCATCGGCCTGAACCTGGGCTTCACCTATCAGCAGATTGAGCGCATAGGATACAATAACAGGTAAGATACAACACTGATCAAGAATGGTGCATTATATCTGTCTGCAGTGTAATAGTATAAATTAATGTTTGGCTGGTTGAAAGTTTTCCCACTGGAATTGTTCCACCAGATAAAAGATGGGTTGACTAATGGTTCTTCTCAAAACATTACCTCTTTTATAGAAAACTGATTATTTTCTCTTGCCGTTATAAAACAAAGCTTTAAGTTTGAAAAACAAAATCGGGGAAATAACAAACCTGATGACCTTTGTAGTTCCGATGAGTTGCATTCCTGTTTTGTTCTGTGATCTGGATTCCTGGCCAGACTCCATCTCTGACAATGAGCAATGGTCTATGGCATTGATTGTGAATATCATCTTTATTCAAAAAGAGCTTGTGGTACGTCATGGGACATGCAGGCTGACCAAAAATCCAGAGCGGTAGGAGAGAATTAGACTTGCTATGACTAACCTACTATTCCTGTGGGGAATTTACATTCAAAAGCAGAATCATTTAATTTGATAGTTCCATTATAAAAAAAAAAAATATCTAGAGAGATTCTAGTGTAGGAACTGCAACTCCTGTATGGTGGGTGGGGAAAAGGCAGGCCCACCGGGTGCTTTGTGTGTCTGGATGGCTTCTCCGGGGCTCCAGGCATGGGCTAGGACTCCGGTAAGGCCTCTTCGGGTTGTCAGTCAGGAGAGTGTGCTGGTTACTTCTGTGCTTCCCCCTTTCTTCAGAGAGGACCTTGATAAGCAGATCCTGGACATGCTGTTCTCATGGGCTCAGCAAAACTCGGAGGATCCGGACTGTGTGGGTAAGCTGATTACAGCCATGAAAGAGAGCGGCCGCCAGGACATTGCTGATGAGGTCGAAACCATCATTGAGCTGGGACGGCAGAAATACAGGGAGTCCATCCGCCGGGTGGGCTTGGAGCAGGAGAGCAGCACTGAGGACTCTGCGATAGCTATGATGTAGCACCTGGTAGAAAGAACGGGGTTTCATATTGGGTCCCTCTGCGTACCCAGAGTGACAATGTCTTGGGGCTGTTCCTGCCTGAAGGGCCAGTGTCTTCCCGAGGATCTGGACATTGATTTACTTGAGCAGACTACCGAGCGCTCTTGGGTCTGTACTCACATGCCACTTCTGCCAATCCCAGGCAGTTCAGAGTACATTTACAAGCCTTTTCTGTACTTCCACTTCTCAACCTTGAGCTTTAGATTTCAAAAACATGGAGAAATTCTGAGGCTGAAGTATCTGTCAGTTGAGTAGTGGCTAAAGTAGCCTTTAATGAATTGATAATCATGTCATGTTTATTTATTTATAACTTATTCCGAAAATCATGTTCTGCTGGAGCCACTGGGTGTGAGCATTTGGGTCTGCTCCAGTGCTTGATGGGAAAGTGGAGGTGCAGTTGTGTCATGAAGGCCTGTGGTGCGGTGGGGACTCTTCAGCCATTTCAGTTAACGATGTGTTTTGCTTGCTTGAGAATGTGAACTGTATTGCCCATGCAAATATTTTCTGTTTTCTGCCAAACCTCTTCCAGTTTCCTCAAGCCCAACCCAAAACCTAAGTATTTGTGGGGAAAAGAGAAGAAACTAATCTCTAGGAAAATTGCTCTTGTATTTTGGTTTTCCTCCAAAAGCTATTTTGGAACAAAAAAAAAATCTCATGTTGTCCCTAGGCTGCTGCACCTGACAGGCTTTTTAGATGAGACCTATGCACTGTTGGTCGCTGAGAGTTCCAGTTTTAATTTAGAAACAAGTAAAAATGCATAACCCCACTATTCTGGGAGAGACTCTAATTTAAGTGAAAGTATCATTTCCCTTGCAGTTGCAAAGGGCTATCCCTCACATCCTCCCAGCCAAATATGCCTGTGCAATAGTGAAGGTGTGACCCCTCCTGAAGTTTGGTAAAAAGCATGACTTAAATTTGCATTTTAAAAACTGGTCTGACCAGCTGTGAAATAGGCACTGTGTGGGATTGGCATGAACTGTGCTGAGCTAATCTCCCAGTTTTGCAGTCTGAACATCTTGTATAACGCTGAAAGTGTTTATTGCTTTTTAACTACTCAGTCATTGACTGCTGAGGTGCTCTTCTCTTCCTGCTCCCCATCTCATAATGGGCCTCAGCTAATAATCCACTAACGACAGTGGGAAATTTCAGGCAAGCTTTTTGAAAGACTACTGTCATCTGCGTACATTCTACTCTTTCAAGACAGGTTTGGATTCAGCACAACTCTGTAAGCGATATTTAAAGGGCTGTTCTCAGTCTGAAAAACAAAAGTCTGTAGAAAAATGCCAGGTTGCAACACCCAGATTCAACCTGCTGCTGCAGGTTTGAGAAATCCTGGTGTTTTCTTCCTCCTGTGAGGAATCATTGGTGGTTTCCCTGATGCTGTGTTTCAGACCTGCCATCAGTATTATTGAAAGAAAAGCATAAAATTGTTCTGCTTTTTTATTATTATTTATTTATTTTAAAGGGTATTCTAACATCTCAGGCCATGGAGTGATCAGTGTGCAGTCCAGAGCACTGGACAAGGATTTGCAGACTTGAGTTACCGCCTTGGGCCTAGGGACGTCCTCAGATCCGATTTCTTAGGCCGCGCTGCCCCTCAAGTCTCACATTGGGTTAAAGTCAGCAGTTCTCTTTGGAATGTACATTTTCTCTGGTAGTCTGTGTCATATGTTCTTGTCTGTAATTTTGATGTGTACCAGCAAGGTATTTGTTCTTTCCTCCAGTTTTGGAGAGATGCATTTGGGCATATTGCTCTCACTGGGAATAAAATAAGTGCTTAACTGTTTCAAAGCATGGTCTGCTAATTCATAAATGCCTCAAGGTGTTAAACAGAGCCAGGTCCCTTTGAACTTGCCGGCGGAAAGACACAGGTGAGCTTGGCTGTGCTGCACAGCAATAGAAGAGCTCTTGTTTGGGCACTGCTGGCTGCAAAGCGTGGGGCAGGCTGCAGCTGCGAGGATGCTAGGCCCGTAGCTTGGCTTTGCTGCCGTGGGGCTAACTAAGCCGGGAAACACAGCACTGGGGGCGTGGGTTTGGCTCGCCAAGCGTAGGAGTAGGGCTCAGGTGCTGCAGGTCCAGGCAGCAGCAAGGCTAGTCTAGAGGGCCCAGTGCGTAGGCTTAGCCTGGCCTCTGGTGAGGCTGCAGGAGGCTTCTGGCTAGGCAAAGCAGGTGAATTCCTTACTACGGGTCTACGGGTAGCATAAGGTAGCACCCACAGCTACCACAGGACGAAGCTAGGTTGCACTTAGCTTTCTGTTTGTGATGGCCAGGCAACAAGTGAGTTAAGCAACGCTGAAACAAGGGCTGCGTAGGCTGGACTCCATGGAAGTCTCATCCAGATGTCGGCAGAGCTACAGCTTTTCCAGCTAACAGATCGGGCTAGGAGAGAGGGAGGTTAGTGCTAGGTGTTTAGGTTACTCTAGGTATGAGCTACAGCCAGACCAAACAACAGGAGATAACAAACCCTAGACAATACCATCAGTAGAACAGCTCTTCAGGGTTTGGGCTGATAAGGAAAGTTAAGTAACTACCCCAGAGAAGTGCCCTTATCTCCATCCTCTCCCTGCTGAGTAGCAGCCACTGGACTGGGTCACCTCACTGGCATTTGGTTTTCTCCTTGCAAGTGAGCACCCAGCTGGGGGTATGGGAGTGCTGACAGGAAAACAGAGCAGCCATCCAACTGCTCCTTCCTTAGCTGACTCAGCAGCAAATATTTGAGCTGGATGAGAGTCAACAGAAAGCATGTTATTTTCAGGTGTGTTATCTTTATTCAATAATTTATTTGAGGCACGGTAACTCCTTCATAAGCCTGTAGTTGCTATGGCCAGGGAACAGGGATTACAGTTGCAGTGTGGGGTTGAAGCAGCAAAAAACCCCAACATACGTGGCATTTAGTTTTTGAATTAAAAGTTTGCTCTTCTTTCTGGCTTCTTTTAATAACTAATCACATGCCAGAGTAGTCTCTTTCCCTTTACATCTACCTGGCTTTTCCTGGTTCCTCTTAGGCACCTTATGGTGTCCTACTGACAATCTGGCAGATTTTGTGGTTTTTACTGTGCACAATCCTGATGTGTCAAAAATTCTCCCAAATAAAGTTCAACGAGGAAAAGCATCCTTACAAAAAAATCTAAAAATAAAGGGAGAAATTGTTTGGGAGTGGAAACATTTTTTCTCCTCTTTTTTTTGACTGCAACATCTATACCTCTTTAACTCTCATAATTAAACCCTTTTCTACTTCATAAACTTGTGGATCTCCAGCAGAATGACCAAGTAGCCCTCGGAGGTGAAGTGTGTTTTGCACATACCACTCTCCACTTCTAGGTTCTGCTTACCATGATAGTTCTGTAGCTGCCAGGAGCCAGATTCAGGTAAGATGCTTCCAGACCCTTTATTATTAAAGGTTAATAAAAGAAACTGCTGAGAAAATAAAGCCCAGGCAAAACTCAGATCAGTTTATTAATTCTATAAAAAATGTAAGGCAAAGCCTGACTATATCCTACAGGGGGTTAAACTGTTTACATGCTGCTGTCAGTAAAATGCTGTGTAATTCCCAGTAAAAGACCTGAAGGAAATATGGAAATACGAAGGTGGGAGGGAGCCCGCAGGGGCTGTGTTCAGTTTGTCCGTTTCCTGTGGCCAGACAACAGTACTGTGAAATTCAGCACATCCGCAGGATTGTGTTGGTGAGTGAAAGGAGATACCTGCTGTTCGTTGAGGACTGGATGGTTCCTCTATGAGCCTACCGAGCTTGATACAAAACTCTTGATACAAAAAACTTGATACAAAAAAAATGAGGGAACATCAGGAGATACCCTGCCAATCAGTGAGATTTCCTGCTCTTTGGTACCCTTCAGTGGTCGTACTCGACAGTGTCAGGCTACTGTTGCTTTGAAAAAGGAAAGGAAATCTGATGGTTCTTAAAGCTGCTGTTTTCCCCCAAAGGGAGGATCACAGCATGTTTTCAGCCTTTAAAGCCAAGAGTAGCTTTCCCTGGGAAAGGTGTGGGGCTGGTTTTCAGGCACTGGTTCATCACAGCCCCAGCCCAGGGCTGCCTCAAAGTGAGCCCATCATACTGACCTGTCATATGTTGTTAAAATGAAGAAAAAAGCCTTTGCTACAATGAAATCTGTGTCCAATTCCTGAACTCTGCAGAAATAAACTGAGAGTTTGATGCTTGTTCCAGTTCTCAGCTACCTTGAAGGAACTTGGTGACTGGGAAGCGCAGAAACCAGGTAGGCACCATGACAAAGGAAAATTTAGCCTCTGCCCTTCCTGCCTCGCAGTAGGTCTGTAGGTTGAACCCAAGCAGAAGGTTGCTTTGGGAGGCTGGGACTAAGATCCTTCTCCTTGGTTTGCTCATTGAGCACCAGTGCAGTTCATGTCTTTTCCAGACAGGAGACAGTGGAACTGGAAAATGTGCGAGGGATAGGAAGGTGTTCAGAGACAAGTACTACAGGGTATTTTCAGTTCTTTCTGCAGCAGAGTACTACTACATGTCCCAGGAAAGGATGGAAACCTGTAATAGATGGTGCCACCCACTGTTTCTCAACTAGGTGGCACCAAATGAAATAATCACAGACTCACAGACTGGTCCGGGTGGGAAGGGACCTCTGGGGATCATCTAGTCCAACCCCCTCCCAAAGCAGGGTCACCTAGAGCAGGGTGCGCAGCATCACGTCCACGTGGGGTTTGAATGTCCCCAGGGAAGGACACAGCCTCTCTGGGCAGCCTGGCTCAGCGCTCTGTCACCCTCAAGGTGAAGAAGTTCTTCCTCATGTTCAGAAGGCACCTCCCGTGTTGCAGTTTGTGCTCGTTGCCCCTTGTCCTGTCACGGCACCGCTGCAAAGAGCCTGGCCCCGTCCTCTCGGCACTCGCCCTGAAGAGATGTGTGTGCATCGATGAGACCCCCTCTCAGCCTTCCCTTCCCCAGGCTGGG
>JAVJGJ010000002.1:34293156-34342020 GCA_035590215.1 Microhierax caerulescens | reverse complement strand
CTGCGGGCTCCCCTGGCCCCGCCGTGTGCCCCCCTCGCCCCGGGCTCCCCTGGCCCCGCCATGTGCCCCCCTGGCCCCCCGTGGACCCCCCCTCGCCTCTGGGTCTGCGGGCTCCCCTGTTACCCAGTGTGCCCTCCTCGCTCCGGGCTCTCCATGTGCTCCCCTGGTCCCCCGTGTACCCCACTCTGGGGGCTGCGGGTTTCCCCGCGCCCCCCATGTGTCTCCCATGTGCCCCCCTCTCCTCGGGTTCCCCATGTACCCCCCTTGCCTCAGGGGCTGCGGGCTCCCCATGGCCCCTCCAGGTACCCCCTTTACCCTGGGGTCTGCGAGCTCTGGCCGTGCCATGTGCCCCCTCGGTCCGGGGTCTGCGGGGTCCCCTGGGCCCCCACTTCCCCACCTCACTCCAGGGGATGTACGCCCCCCTTCTCCCCTCACCCTGGGAAGCGCCTGACCCCCCAACTACCCCCCCACCCAGGGGTGGGGGTCCTTCTGCCCGAATCTGGGGCCGGGGGCACGGGTGCTGGTGTTCCCGAGCCGAGCCCGAACCCGTCACCTTGTGGGGCTGGGGGCTGCAGCAGCATCGCTCTCCCTCTCCCTGCCCGTGCCGAGGACGCTGAGGGTGACACGTGTGCGATTTCAGCTGCCTCTTCAGTGCCCCGAAGCTGCTGCTTTTCATACTGAAAGTGAATTGCGCGGTTTTCCGGGGCGTCTGATTTCTGGGGTGGTTTGTAGGGTCCTAGCCTCTGGTTGCAGCACAGGGTCCTGCATCTTAAGCCCTGCCGAACTCCTTGCAGGCTCTCCTATGCCAGATCTGTGTCTCTTTGAGGTAGGTCAAGGTTATTGTGAATATGGATAGGCTGTGGGGTTTTCTCAAGGTCACTCTGGGCATTGGACCCCAAGCATCCCCTCATCTCTTGCTGCACCCTCCGGAGTCACAGGGCTCCCGCTGGGTGAGGGTGCAGTTGTGGAAATCGGATTTTCCAGTGCCCCAGACCTCTCTTCTGCAGGGCTTCTCAGCTTTTAGATTCTGCGCTTTGCCAGGCTGATACAGTGACAAACATCAGAGCAGGATCCCAGCTGTATTTGGCCTAGTATCTTTCAGACAGGAGGTGTTTACAGTTAAAGATGGTGGTTTTACCATAGCACATTCATCTCTAAGAGTCTCGCTGCTGTTAGGATCTGACCTTTCGTGGCATGGCTGCTGCTGTCGGGATGGTATCTGCAGTGATTTTGATCACTGCAAGTCACTGTGGCTCTGCCTCTCCAGAACTCACTTCTTGGCAATGGTAAGCGAAAGGCAGTTGAACTAGAGTGGTGCTTGGCTGATAACGATGTATCGTGTGGGACTGGGATGGCGATCGACGTTTTGTTTTCTGCTTGTGTTTTGCTTTCCAGACTGTTACAAAGGTATAGATGAGGTCTAACAGAAGGTGTTACTCTAATCTCTTCACCAGAAAATAAACACCAGTATTTAATGAGGATTTACCCCTTTGAATGCCTTGCCTGTAGAATTTTTAACTATGCGCTACCACTCCTTGTCATTCACACAGGTACAGTTTTTCTCCTGGTGCTGTGCCCTTGGGCTTGTTTGCTCACTGGGTCCCTGTTGTAGTGAGGAGCATTATGTTCTGAGGGCAATGGTGATCAGTGTCAGAGATGGATGGCCGAGTTGGAATAGGGAGCAAGTTTGTGTCATAAACTGGAGCCTGGCATTGCTCTGAAGGAGAGTCTGCAGTCTCATTTGATGCCCAGCAATCTTGTTAATGTCTTACTAAGATGCCAGGGCCCTAGAAGATCCTTCTGCTGCCATTTTAAGAAGGGGTAGTGTGCTGTATTAAGTTACTAGAAGGTAGAAATCACTAACAGCCTGTCAGGGCCATTTGGTCCCCTTTTCCTGCCAAGATTTAAATTAGTGGGCAAGATGGGGGATTATCTACCTCGGTGGCCAAGGTTACAGCAGTATGTACATGTGGAATAGCCCCCCTCCCCTGGCTTCTGTGTCACGTTTTGTGTTGTAGGTCTCTGATGGGGCAAAGCTGTGATGGAGAGAAGGGACTGAGACACAGCGGCTGGTGTTTGGTGTGCCTTGAAGCCTGGAGGCCATGACAATTCGGAGCTGTGCTCTGATGAAGGTGTTATAATACAGAAAGTCTTGCTTAGGAGCTGTAAGCATTTCATGTACCTATACAGTTGTTCTTGCTTAATTGTTGTCACGCTGGAAATTGTGAAATAGTAGGAGGCAGAGATTTCTGGGAGTAGGGCAGAAGCATTTGTAGGTGGGAACATGTGCTGTGTTCAGCTACAGTAAAGCACATCTAGAGCCAGCATCCCTGACATGGGGGTCAGTTTTGCAGATTCCTCGAAGAACAGCTTTTCCACAAGGGGTGAAGCCCGATCTAGGGAACGCCCTCGTTGCAGGATGTGTGATGACCGTGCGACACTGTGAAAATAGTTCGTTATCTCTGGCACTCTGGGTTTTATCTGAATTATCTGCAGCCAGGAGGCTGTAAGAGGAGTGACTGATGAGCTGCTCCTTCTCCCTCAGCAAGGAGCGCCTAGGTGTGGTGTAGGGCTGCGTGGTCTCCATCTCCGGTCTTCCAAAGGGCCAGGCTTTGGGTTTTCTGCTAGGCTGGGGGTTACTTTGTTTTATAGATGTTGGCAAACCTCTGGACTGTCTTTCATCTTTCTGTGGAGGTAAAACACTCTTGGAGGGCAATTGCCGTATTCATGGTAGCTGCTGGAAGGTGGCATGTCCTTGTGAAATTTGGGGGGTAAAAAGCTTGTGTGGTGAGAAGGAAAGTTTACAAGTGTTGAATGTAGCCATGGAGGGAATTGTGTCCCTTGGCGCCAGCTGGCAGCTGATCTGCCTTGTTCCAGGGTGATGCTTTCTTTTGTCACTTGATCCCTGGGCTCACTTGGGGGCAAGAAAGTGCAAATCTTTTGCACTGCCAACTTTCCAGTGCCTGCAAGATGCCCTGCTCAGGGTGTATCTCTTAGGGCTGTTTCTATCTGCCTAAAATCATATTGTGCTGTCAGGATGACATGAAAGAGCTTTGAACTACGCCCCAAGGGGGAAGGAAAAGGGGTGGAAAAAAGCAAAATATTTTTGTTCTGTTGTTAGGAGATTGCACGCTGGGGAGATGATGTGTAACATTTGGAACGGCTGGGACAAACGAGTTTCCTTGTGGTCCTGAGCACTGCTGTTTGTGTGTATTACAATAGGATGCCGATGTCCCGTGAAGGGCATTTCTGCAGTTTCCCCTTTTCTAGGCTGTTTGAGAACAGAGAGGTGTTCCTCTCTAAGCCTGCCTTCTTCCTAGCTGTCCTATTTCAGAGTATTTTTTTTTCTTCTGTTGGTTTTTTTCTTTGTTTTTCCCCAGAATGAAGTTTCTTCACAGCTGCTGGCAGGTCAGCAGTGTCCCAGAGCTGGGCAACTTCACCCTTGACTGGAGTAGGTTGATGTAGCTCTGGCAGAGGCAGTGGAGCAAATTTGGCTTGCACCAGCTGAGGTTGGGCCATCATGTGGGAGCCCTCGAGCTACAGGAAGAGCGTGGACGTGCAGCCTGTTTAGCCTGTCACTTAAAAATTTGTTAACGTCCTGTTGGGCTGCCGGTTGGACACACTTCTCTCCCAGCTGCCTCTGCTCCCCTGTTTAAATCTGCAATACTGTGTGAGGACAAGTGCCTGCGCCTCTCCTTCAACAGCAGCGGTGCAGGGTATGGCCACAGCATCCTGCCTTCTGCTACTGCAGGTACCAAAGGGCTGGTTAGTATTCCTTTTACATCCACGTATGTGTTCACCTAAACCCTTAACTGTGTTTTCAGGAAATGTCCTGCTCTCATGCCCGTGATTGCACATTCTTCTCTCTTAGAAGTACCCAAACACCTGCACTACCGGGAATTTGGGAGAGTTGGAATTATCCGTTACTTATGGCAAATGAGCTACGGATGCTGCCTAATGTGAGACAGTGCGTTGTTTTTATTTGTTGTTCTTGAACACGTTGTGCACAGTACATGGATTTCATTGTGTGTTGCTTATAAATGGCTGTGTGGACTCTAGCCTTGTCTGTCTGCAGTGAACAGGACATGGCTGCAAGCACCTCCTCCTCTCTGCTGAAAAGGTGCCTGAGGTCTGAGAGGGCAGTGTGTTTTGGCTTTCCCAGTGCCATGATTTGATGAAGCCTTCCTCCTCCTGCAAGGCTGAGTCCTCTGGGCTGTGCCTGACTGATGGGAGTGGGGACCATCGTTTGACCAGCTAACAGCACGATGGGTTGCTAGAACTAACGGACGCTGTGTTGCTCCAGCTAATCCTAACAGCAGATAAATAATTTTTTCCTGTGCTCTTCTGTTTGCCTTCCAGTGCAAAGATAGTGGGAAGGAGGCAGTGGATTGAGCTGTCCAATGTGAAACTGGATGTTGCTTTAATCTTGCAGTATTGACTGCCAGGTAGTTCCAGTTGTTGTGAAGATAAAATAGCAGGGGGTACAAAACCCAAGGTAAAATCCTGGACAAACCCAATGAAAAGACCTTGTCAGTCTGGGTGGTTTGGATTTCTGTCTAGCAGTTTCCTTTTACAGGTCTGCAAATATAAAAGTGTTGAATACTTTCTGTCTTAGGAGGGCTGCCCACATGGAGATTATTTGTTTGGGGAGGGGAAGGGCAACCAGGCAGCAATGCTTGTTCTGTGTCAGGAGAAATGTGATGGGATAGCGTTTATTTAATTTGTAGGGTCTCTGTTGATCTTGATTTAATGCTGACTGTGGTGAGCTGCTCACAGGAATGCAGTCTTAGGTTTATTTTAAACATTTTCATAACTGGTTCTTGTTCTTTTTTTGGTAGTGCTGTTGTGGGTGGGTGGCTACACGTTGTCAAACCTCCCTGTGTCCTTTTCCTTCTTTTGCTGATGCTGGTGTGTGAAGTGTCAGGAGACTTGTCTGGATGTTTTTTTTTTTTCCTTTCCTGGGTCTGTGGCATTTATCCAGAGGCCAGGAGGAGAGAGGCTGATATTGATCCCGCTGAGTTTCCCAGAGTGGCATGAATTCAAGCAGCTAGGGATGACTGATGTCACATCCAAGACTGTGCCTGCCCCACCTGGGGTCTGTCTCCATGGTTGGGGCCAATGCTCTCGATTTAAAGGCTGTCCCAGCTGTGAGGAGCTTTGTGGACAAAGTGGGGAGAGTGAAGGAGAAGGAAGACTTCCCCTCTTACACCCAACAGCAGTGCTGCTGCACTGAGTGATTGGCTTGGAAGAGGCCTTTGGGAAGAGAGGTGTGTGCTTTTCTTTTTTAATTAGAGCACAAAGATACGGGACTTCCAGCGAGTCATTTTAGTGGGATGCTGTGCGAGTGAGCTCTTAGTCTGGCCCAAGGCAGAAGGCTGTCTGGGAGCCATGATCCTTCATTTCTGAATTCAACTGCAGCTTCCATAAATCCTTTTTGGCTTTGACAAGGGCTGGGCTGTGGGATGCGAAAGCTCCTAGCCAGGGCGAGTGCTGGCTTTGAGTGGGTTGCTGCATGGAAGGAAGCGGTAGCATGTGGTGTGCTTAGTCTGGACCAGCACATCTGTCATTTTTGTGGCTGCTGAGTATTCTGCCCTTGTCACTGCAGTGTCTGACCCCTTACTGCCTTTAATGAGTGTGCTGCCTGCACGCCTTGGCCGGGGAGGTGAGGGCAGTTCCCTGTTGCCTGCCAGGTAGGGTGGATGGAAACACCTTCTCCAAGGTCACGTGCAGACTGGGAGCTTGTTTGGTGCCCTGTTCAGTGCTATGCTCTTTGCTCTGTGATGGTTAGGGGTTTATAAAAAAAGAAAAATGAAGGAAGCATGTTTTAGGGACAGGATATGCTAGGGGCTAGCAGTCAACTTGGGTACTGCTTTCTGCTTGAATACATGGCCATGGATAAGCAGTAAAATATCTCCCTGACCCTGCCCTCTACAATCAAATAGGGACAGCAGTGCTGCCAGGGTTTTGCCACTTGCACACAGTAGCGGTGGCAGCTGTTGCAGCAGATATGATCTGATGTAGTAAGTGGTCTCTCCTTCTGGGTGCTTCCTTTTCCATTTTCTGTTGGCTTTCTCAAGGGTAGGGGTAGCTTTCTTTTCCATCCACTGGGTAAGCTGAGCTCTTCCCTGTAAGGCAACAGGAGCACTTGCTGGTTCACCTCATCCTTTGGAGCAACTGTTGTTTATGAAGGCTATTTTCTAAGGATAGTAGTTCTTTTAAAGGACATAAACCATATTGTGTTGGCCTGACCCCCTTCCCCTGAACTGTCCTGCTCGTTTTGTTAGCAGCTAAATGTGTGCATGACCTGAGCAGCTGTTGCCTTTTTGATGCGCTCCCCCCCGCCTTTTTTTTCTTTTTTTTTTTTTTTTTTTTCTCCAGAAACTTGCAATCTAGGTTCATTGGTGCCCCACTCTGGTTCTTCAAAACTAAGGGAAAGCTTGAAGGAAATAGCTTGGATACTGAAGCGATAAGTGCTACAGAAATGCCAGACGCTATATAAACAACTAAACTCAGCCCCCGGCCCTTCCTGAAAGAGGGATGATTTGCAGAAATACTTCAACAGATGGTCTGAATCTGACTTTGGAAAGGGGGGCAGAAATGCCAGGCTGGTGCTGAGCTGTGTGTGGGCGCGTGCCTGAGCACGCTGTGTGGTGTGCTGCCTGCCAGCACGCTCCTGGGAAGGCTGAGCTGGCTGCTCCCGCAGCCACGATGTGCTCAGCATCCTCACTGCTGACTTGGGCCCTGCGGCTCTGCCAGGTCCCTGGCGTGGAGCGAGCTTCCCCCGCGGGGAATTTCGGCTGTGCCTGTTGGGTGGGCTGTTCTAGTGGGGGGAGCTGTGGCCAGTTTGCAGAGGCGTGGGGTTCGTGGCAGAGAGGTGGTGGAGCTGCTGTGCGGCTGGTGAGACATTGCTTGGCATGCAGGCGGTATCGATTGCAGGAAGGCCGCGGTGTGATCCGACACTGTGTTGTCTCTTGCACTGGCAAGGTTACCTGGACCTGTGGCACTGCAAATTGAGGTGCTCTGGAGCTGGAAGCAAACAGGTCAGCGGTGGCAAAGGGGATGCGCTGTTTGGACACACCTCTGTGGGTATGTGAGTTGACAAACTTGCTGGTAGCCTGAAAGGACAATGGATGGGAGAGTGTTTGCATGGCATGGTCCAGGACCCTGATGAACTCTGGCAGAGATGGCTGCTGTGGCCAGCCTCCCCTCTCCTTCTCCTCTGGTGAGGTCACTGCTCTTGCAGGGGAAGAACAATATGGTTTCCCCAGCTGGTACCAGACCTGGGGTCCTGGCATCAACTGGCATCAGAAGAGTGCTGCACCACCTCTTGTGTGAGCTCTGCCATGGGGCAAGCAGGTTCCCATGTCAGTAGCCACAGCTGGCTCCAATGGGGGTCATGGACTGGAGTCCAAAAGTCCTTGTCTTGAGGACCTGTGGGGTAGAGCAGTGTGTCTGGTTCCTGCATTGCCAAAACATTGTTAGTTTCCCAGTGCAATGCGCCTTTTTACACTGCTCACTGGTGCAACAATTTGTTTCTGTCTAATGCTTTTTGCCATTCCTGCCATGTGCTTTTTGGTGAGACAGTGTTGGTTGGCAATTAGAGCAGGGCTGTGAGGTGTGCTTCAGGGGTGGATTATTTTTTTTTTTTTTAAAACTTTCTGAAAACAGGTCTAATTCTGAAGCAATGCAAGATGAATCGCTTTACTGAGGATGCTTAATGTGTTAGGTAAATTCTTGCCGATACATCTGGCAGGTAGCAGCATTGCACTGCGCATGTGAAGTAGCCAGGTAAGACATTAAATGTCCAGAGAATGACTTTCCAAGTTTGACTTATTTCACTTTTTTCCTCTCTTTTTCCTTTCCTGTGTTACCCGCCTCCTGCTCTGTTTAGGTGAGCAGGACTCTTACGTGTTTTCATTTGCTTGTAGCCTCCTAAATATATTGTCTTCCTGCTGGGAACGTCGTGCCTGCCTTGCAGTCTGCTGATTCACAGCACTCCAGGTGAGCAGGGAGCTGGTGAATGGATTTTTGCTACAGACTATTGAGCCATGAGGTGGTGGTTGCAGTCCCCTTGACAATTCCTCCGCTTGTTTCCCTGGAGCAGCTGCTAACCTCCTTAGGAGCAGCATGACCCATGTGGAGCTGCTGACGTGTGTTTAGCAAGGAACCATTTTGCTGTGATCTGAACAGCTTTGGCATAAGCAAAGCTAAGGTGGGTGGAGAGAAAGGCTCTTTGTGATGCAGGAGCAGAGCAGGTATGTTCATGTACCCCCATGGCAAAGGGGGACTGGCAGCAGCAGTGTCCTTTATCGCCATTCCTGTGGCTGAGGGGCAAGGAACGAATATTGATTAACGTGACATTTAACTGGCATTTCTTCTAGTGTACTGGGAGCATTAGCCAAATACTGCCTTCAGTGGCTAGAAGTAATGAGGTGAGCTTCCTTCCTCAGAAAGGTCTCTACCTGTTGTTACAAAGCGCTTGGGAAGCTGGGAGATGTCCCTTTGTTATCCTGTCTACTCTCCATATCTGGTTTCTTGTACAAAAAGCACCTGAAATACAGTCTTGGCTCTAGCAAGCAGCTGAGCTTGCAGCGTGTATGCCAGTGTTTGAATGCTTACATGGTGACTCCTGCTCAGTGCTTCTCTGTCACCTCCACCCAGCTCTTAACTCCAGTGGGTGACACAGGATGGTTTACATCCTTTCAGACGAAGGGGTTCTGCTTCTTTAGGCTGCAAGATTTTAGCATTGGCAGCCACATCGTTGGCTGGCCCTCTTGGGGCACTGTGGCTCCTGCTGCAGGGGCTTTGCTGGATGCACTGCTTCTTCCAAGCAGGCTTGTGCGGTCCCTCTTTGGGACGCCGAGTGATAGCTGTCAGTTGACATACAGCGCCACAGCCCTCTGGACTTCTAGGTCTTTTAAATCATTTTGTTCAGGGACCAGAAGCCTTTATCTTCCAGGTTTCCCTGGAGGGACTCTTGTTCAGTTTTATTGTTGCTTATTGGTTTATTTTTAATTTTTTTTTTCCAGTGCCCACAGCAGTCAGGCTTCTGCTGAGAGGGAGGCAGCCCTGCTTCTCACTCCTGCCTCTCTTTGTTTGGGTTTTTTTGGTTGTGGTTTTTTGTGTTGTTTTTGTGGGGCTTTTTTTTGTGCTGGCACAAGCAGTTTTGTGGCCCCAGCAACACGCTGACCTGGGAATAGGTCTGGTCTGAAATGTGTTCCTTTAGTTGTTGGGGGAAGGAAGAGCTCCCTCCTTTTTTGGCAGTAGCCTGAAGTTATGCTGGGCTAATGCTTGAGTAACCACAGCCTCTGCTGGGAAAGAGAATCATGTGGCCTGAGAGATGCACTTTCTGGGGCTAAAAATCCCTGGTATGGTTTCCTTCATAAAAACACTTGCATCTTCTCTGTCAACCCACTGTCAAGACTGCATCGAGCCATTACCAGTACCTCTTTGTGCAGGACAAACTGTTACTGCTGCGGCCCTAGGTCTCGCCTGGTGCCCTATTGTAGATTCTGTCTTTGAGGGGGAGAGTCAGCATCGTGGCTTTTAAAAAACCTGCAATTCACGTGGCCCAGTCCTTCTGCCAGAGGAAGGTGGTTGTTTTTCAGGCCTCCGGGGGTGGCCCTGTGTGCTGCCAGATGCACGCAGTATAGGAAGAAGTGGGAACAGAAAGGGGAAAAAAATCCCCGTGGTTTTGCTTTGCTCTGGCACAGTCCCCTAGTGTTCACAGGAACAAGCGTCTGTTTCAGAAAGCGCTCTGTGAGCACGTGTTCTTGGGGATGCAAAGAAATACAACCGACTTCCCCTCCTCTTCCTCTCCCTCCTTTGCGTGCGAGGAGCTGGTGGCAGTGCCTAGCAGTCACCCATAGCAGGAGTGCAGCCAATGCCCAGGGAGCTCCTTGCCAGGGGTGGCAGAGGTGAGGGATCTGGTAACCGTTGGGCTGGAGGGATGGGGGCTCCTCTCTGAGCGTGTCTGAACCTTGCTGGGATTGTGTGTCTGTCTCCTGTTGTCCTTTTGCTTCTCCCTGCCCCAGCTTTCCCCTTGCTGTTTCTGAAGGCTGCTCCTATTTTGACATGGGAGATGCATGTGGTCCCACCTGCCTGCCCCACTGCCGGGTAGGTTTAGGAGCTGGTCGGATTGCCTAACCTGGTCGAGCTCACCCTGCAGCTTCCATGTGCTGCCTGTCCAGCCGAGCTGTCCCCAGCTGACTTCGGGGACGTGGAGCAGACAGGTCTGTGTGAGGAGTGGTGTGTGGCAGGATGCTGGGTGACTTGCAGCCCCTGGTGCTGTTCTGTGGCTGGAGGTGCCGGTGCCACATGGTCCCCGTGGGAAAGGGGCTGCCTGCAGGATCCCAGGCTTACGGACCCCAAGCAGCAGGGTCTTCTGGGATGTCCTCTGGGCCACGGTGGTAGGAAGGGACAAGCTGGCTGGCTCTTCGGAGAGGGGACCCCGTGTCTATCGTTGCACCAAGGGCTGGGTGAGTGAGCAAGGCTCTTTGCACGTTCGCAGGCAGCTGGGCTGAGTGAGCTGTAGGGTGCGAGCCGCAGTGCTCCCATGCTTCTCCTCCAAAAGCTGTGTCAAGGCAAGTAATTTCCGCTCTCACACAGCTATTATGAAAGAGCCTGGGTTTGCTGCACCCCTCTCTCCCTTTGCCCTCAGGGCATGCTGGGCTTGTTAGAATTAATGTAATTAGCACATGCCTTATTAGCTCACTAAGGCACAAAGAACTCATGTATATTTGTAGCCAGGTTAAGCAGCCCCTATTAATTTAAGAACCATGTCCTCAGTGCATGGCAACAGTTAATCACTGCTGGTGACTCAGGATCAGCCAGTACGGAGGGAATTTGGGCAAGGTGTATATGTGTGCGGTTCTCTTTTATTGTGTTATTTTATTACTAACGAGCAGAACTGTGAAGGGAATTAGCAGCAGGCGCAGTAGACGGAAGAAGGCTTTCAGTGCAGGTTTGATAAGCAGCCAGCCCTGGGTATTTCCTATCCTGTATGGAGAAGAGGATCTATAGAATGAATCAGTGTGATACAACACAGGCTGGGAGGTGGAAATATACAGAAATAAACTTTAGTAACTCTTGCTTGAACACTACTTCAATAGGGTTATGAACTAGGTACTGATAGTAATTTTACTTCGCTGTTTCCCCTGTTTCCCCTCAGTGAATACTGGGGCAGAGGAAGTGGCCGGTGTGTTCTGCTGCTGGTCGTAATTGAGAGAAACTGTGAAAGAAAAAGGTTTTCAGGAAAGAACAAAAAATAGTTGCAAGCAGTTTCATTCTCTGCAGTGCCATGTCCTCAGTCTCTTTTGCTGGTCTGAGTCTTGCCGCACACAGAGCTTAGCCAGGACCTGTGGGATACTTCCAGGATGCTTGCTACCAAGTGTTTTTTTTTGGTGGTTCCCCCTACTCTCACCCACGGAAGATGAAGGTTATGGGGGCGAATGCCAGTTTGTGCCCTACCACCCTGGAATGATGCAGCCTGCAAGGCCAGGATGGTGGCGTGTGTCTCTGGTCCTATAGCCCTGCATGTGGGCTGCTAAGGTCCTGCACCGTTTCTAAAACTAGTGGATTAAGCATTTTTGGGGCTCTCTTCAGCCAAGGTCACTACACATGCAAAGGAGGCTTCCTGCATTTCTTCTCCCACTTCTCAAAATAATCAAGGGTCATGCTCTTTGTGATGATTGTGAGCTGGGAGGAGGAGCTGGAAAAGTGGTGCTAGAAAGCAGCTGATGTGCTTGCACAGCTTTGGTGGGGTTTTCTGCAAGAAACTGTTGGGGTGAGGTGCAGGTATCCTGCCTGCTACCCCTTCCTCTTTTTATTCCTCTCATTTGCTGTTTCTGTCCTTTGCCAAGTAAGCTTGGGCTGTCAAAGCCTGAACTATTCCTGGTCATCATGGGCTTGTGCAGGAGCATCACTGAGAAGGTGAGGCTATTACAGGCAGAAAGGCAAGGAATCCCATGAAACTGGACCAAAGTGTGTATGCGCCTGTGATAATGTGCCCTCTCCCTGCAGCTGGCAGGGGACCACCCCAAGCTCCAGCAGAGACAATGAGCTCCTCTGGCTCGCGTCTGCTGAGGACCTGGCCCTCCTGGGAGGCACGGTGGGAAAATAAAAGTCTGAGATCTCTGTGGAGTGACGGGGGTGCACATGAGTTTGTCTGCAGCAGGTTGGAGCAGATGAACTGAACTTATTTCTCATTCCTTAGAGCCTGTTCCTTGGGACAGCCCAATGCTTGGATGAAGACCCTGTGAGTGGTTAGTGGGGTGAGGAGCTGCGATGGTATACGTTGTACTGGTGATAGAGGTACCCATGTGCAGCTCCTAACAGGTGCATTGCAGGGGCAAAAAGAAATGAAAATGAAAAAGTGTGTGGGAAGAGAAATGGTTGTTGAGGTACCTCAGATGCTGGCTGGAGGTGGTGATTTTTTTAAAAAATGTATTTTATTTTTCTTTTCTATGTTTCAGAGGCACTCCTTGGCTTTCTGTACAGGGTCAGAGCAGCCCACTGGCTCAGAGCTGTGGGCCACTTTGTGCACACTGAAACAGAGAGTGTTTTCCAGGCCAGCATTTTTAGCCGGTGAGGACTTTTGTTCCCTTCTCTCTGTGGTCAGTGATTTGGAGAAGGAAAGAGTAGCCTTGATGTGGTGGAGTTTAACACAACGGGTTCTTTGGTCTTCCCTTGCACTGCTCTGTGGGAGCAGCCATGTGTCAGAGCCAGGTCAGCAGCCCCCTTGCTGGCTGCTGGGCTGGAAGGGATGGACCTTAACTTATAGTCCTGGAGTAGCTGAAGTTGGGGCTATTTCTGGCATGTATCTTGTTCAACATCTGCCTGAAGGAACACAGTGTAGGGGAAACAACTTGGATTGGTGGCTTGTTTTTCTTTCTTCTCAAAAGAAGAGGGTCGTCCCCCGTCCCTGTCCCCCCCCTTTTCAAGGAAAAAAAGCCTTTTCTAGGGCTGCATACAGCATTCTGAGAAAAACTGTACTCATCTTGTGACATGAAGGTGGTGGTCATCGTAACAGTCCATCCTTGAGCCAGCTGCCACCAAGCTCTCCAACTTGTGGGGCATCATCAGAGTCCTGGAGGACTTGTATTGCATCATGTCCATCCTGTGTGCCCCATGCTAGCCCCGAGGCAGGACCACCAGCTCTCGGAAGCGGGGCCTGCAGCGGGCACAACGCTGACCAGTGCTGTCAGTCCTTCCCCTCTGCAGTCTGGGATCTGGCGATGGTGAGCCAGCACCGTCCCAGGAGGACACGCTTCAAGGCATCTAACAGGAACAGCTCTGTGGCTGTTTGGGTGTTGCTCTGATGGGGTACTGCTGCAGCTTGGCCTGAAAAAATGCTTACTTCTCCCAGCCGGGCTACTGGCACCCCTTTCTATCAGAGACCGGTCTGCTGAGAGCTGGGAGCCCTGGTTTTGTTGCTGGAGGGGAATGAATGGTCCCTTTCATGGCCCAGGACCTCAGCTCTGCGCTCTGCCTAGTTCCTACTGAATGAGCTAGATTCCAACCCTCACTTTCCCTTGGGCTTCTCGGTTGATTGTTTTTAATTACTGCTTTGTACATGGTGATTATTTTAAATTGGGAGAGGGAAACCTTTATCCTACTCTGCCAGTCTCCTGGCAGAACACCTGAGTGAGGAATTTGCACCATTTAGTTTCTCGGTGGTACGTCCTTCCAGATCAAAGTATTGGTCTGTCTGTTGCTCTGCCTTTTCTTTACCACCACAAATTATTGAGGAGGAAACGCTGTATACAAGTTCTTGTTTGTTCTGCCAGCTCTGTCTCCCATCTGCCAGACTCTAGCTTCTCAGCAAAGCTGTCTTCTTTCTCCAGCTAATGCTGCACGTCTCTGAAACTGTAATTTCTTAAAAACTGGTATGGGGAGCTGATCCAGGGGAAGATGGGTTTAAAAATAGTCACACCAGTTCAATGTGTGGCTACATGATTTCTCAAGTGGCACTTGGAAAGGGGCATCACTGGTAATAAGCACCCACTTATGTCATCCAAAGATGTCCACGCTGCAGACTCAGTTGTACACCGGCATGATCATGTGTGGGCAGTTTTACTATCTGTCAGTTAGCTTGTGCTTCCACTGTTGGCTTTTCAGTTGCAAAATAATGTAGGCCATTATAAACTTAATGTAAGTAATCTTTATCCCTAGAGGTTGCCACATTGTATATAGCTCATTGTGTTTGCATATGGTTTAGTTGTTTTGTAGCTGCTTTTTAGAGATCCTTTGAATTGGTGCAGAGACTTGCAGGTCTCTACGGTCCAAAGGCTGGAGCCCACCACAATTTTAAAATAAAATGCTGGGCCCAGTTTTCTGCTGTGGCTGTGATCTGACCTCATATCACTGAATATAATACGAACATGCATCACAAGATGCATGGAAAGGTTTTTTGGCCCCCTGGCTCCTACACTTATTGGATTGTGTTTCTGTAGAAGCCATGGAGAGCCAAGACTGCATTTGCCTTTGGGCACATGTAGTTGTCCATAATTTAGAGACTTGTTAATTGTGTTGTAAATGTTGAGAGGAATGAGAGGGGTGCAGAGCTTGATGTGGCAGTTGGTGCAGAGCAGAGGGGGCAGGTCTCTTCAGACTCATCCACTAGACCCAGTTGCCTTTTTAAGAACTCGGAAAGGAGTCTGCTTGAGATGGGAAGGGCACTAACATCTCCCGTGAGTTTCCTTTGCTCCCCTTAGTCTTGCCTGTGGTGCTGTGAGCACTTTTAGACCTGTTGTCTCTCTCTGTGAGAGAAGGTACTACAGTTACTGCCTTATGAGAGTGTTTTAATGTGTTGCTGTCTTATGGAGCAGGACTCTGCTATGTGTTCTCAGTGAGATGGCTGCAAGCTCATTCATCCTCTTGAAACCTTCCCTCTGGTTCCTTCAGCTTGGCAGTGCCGATGACTTGGACAGCAAGACCTGCCATGTGAGCCCTGGGTGAGTCACTTCTCCTTCGGCTGCAAAACCTCCAGGACAAGGACTGTCCTTGACTGAAGGTCTGTGCAACCCCTAAAATAACTGGTCTGCGCTGGGGCCTCTTGGTGTGCTGCAGTGCCGATACCCAAGCCTGGCTTCAAGATGAGCATCAGCTTTCTGTCTCTTGATCTGGGGCAGTTTCCCAAGACATGCAAAGTCGAAGGGTGTATCTGGTGTCTGTTCCAGATCCGCCAGGCCTGCTCCTCAAGTCTTTCCGTCTGACTTGAATGCAGATGGCTTGGCCCTGAGCAGTTGCCCTTTGCAAACCTTTCTGCGTGGCTGAAGGGGGATGTGCTCTAGGAACTGGGGTGTGATATGGTGTTAAGACCTGTCAACTGGACTCTGTTTTCTTGAGCTGTCCTGGACTAGAGCTGAGGGGTAGGAGGTTTGTCTGGGAGAGAGACCACAGTGATGCAAGGAGAGGCCTCTGTGGGATTCCCTCTGTTGAGCAATAGGGCAAACAGCTGCTACACTGATGTGGGCAAGCTTCTGGTTGTTTGGCCTGGAGAAGGTCTCCAGGCTGGGAAGGTGCTTCTCTTGCTGCTCACAGTGCCTTTTGGAGGCCTTTCTGTAAGCCTTAGCTCTCACAGAGGCAGTGGAAGATACCTGTTGAATTGAGTTACTGCTTAAGGCTTCTCAGCAAAGCAGGCAAAGTTGCATGATGCTGTACAGAGAATGGGGGGCCAGCCTGTTGCTTCCAACAGGGTGGAGAGCCCAGAGGGGAGCACATGGGAAAACTGTGTGTTTTCTTCCTGCTCCTGCTGCCTGGAGGGAGGAGGATCACCATGTCCTTCCCTGCTCTTTGTCCCTTTCCTTTCCAGTGCATGCTGTTCCACTCGCTACAATCCTTGCTTTGGAGTCAGCAGCTAGGTTGGCTTTTCTGTGTGTCAGAGGCCAAGCAGACAGAGGGGCTGTTGCTACATGCAGTGAAGTGTCTGTCTGATGTCTTCAGTAGCTTTTGCTTTGCATCGAGGTGACACCGGTGACTGAGGTCCGCAGGCAAATGGAGAGAGCGCACAAGCTGCCTCCTGCATGTGGTGGGACTTTTGTCCCTGAGAAAGGGGGGTTGATTGGACCAGCTCAAAAAAAGCTCTTGAGTGCTGAGCTCTCTCCTTCCTTGGAGAGTGGTGGAAATGGCTGTTTCTGAGGCCAGTTTTGTCTTTTTGACTGCCACTGTGTGAAGGTAAATGAAGTCTCTGAATTTCCTGTAATCTCAAATGAGTCCTGAGGGAGAGGATAGTCACAACACTGTGCGTGCAGTGTCAGAATATAGGACATTGCTGTAGTCCTGGGAGACTGCAGTGTTGTCCCCTGTGACACTTCCAGCATGGCCCTTTTGTGGCTCTTTTCCCGTTGCAACGTTACAGGTAACTACACAGGTCCGGATGGGTGAAGGTTGTTGTGGTCAAATGCCTCTGCTAAGATGTTGGACTCTTTTTTGTTCATGCCTTGTTTCTTCCTAAGCTGGAATGTTGTCATGGGAGCAGGGTGCTCCTCAGGCTGCCAGTTGTGGTTGGAAGTCCTGTCTGAAGGGCAAGTCAGCAGCAGAGCCGTGACGAGAGCACTGGAGCCTTTGCTGCTAATCAGGAGTTTTGGTTCTCTCTTGAACCTCCAGGTGCATCCAGGTAAATCTATACCACCACCACCTCCGTTTGCAAAGCCAGACACCTCTGGAACATGCCCTCAGTCCAGGGACTGTCCTGTACTGCCAGAGAATTTGCCTGTTTCTTTGTGGCATGAGGGAGATGTTTTGAGGTGGTTTATCGTCGCGAGGTCTGGCAGCATGGAGAAGTTGAGACTCCCCAGTCTGAGCCCAGTTTGCACGGAGCGCAGACGCCAGTTGCAGGGGCAAAGTTTGCCCACTGTTTTGCAAGGGTGCCAACCTGACTGCTTTCACTGTGAACGTGCTCTGGCGTTTTTGGCTGTAGATAGGGGGGTGTCAGGGGCCTTCTATCCTGAGCAGCCAGCAGGAGGGAAGCCGCACAGGGTAGAGGTAAGTCGTGGAGGACAGAAGGGACCACAGGAGCTGAGGGCTCTTGCTGGAGACTGTTGAGAAGGAGGAGCGAGTGCCCTGCGTGCTGGGGCTCAGCATACCCACCATCTTGCAAGCTGAGTGGGCACTGTGCCACTGAGCCTGTCCCCGTGGGGGTGCAAGCAACCAATGGTGCAGGCAGGTGGTGTGCCACCTCCCAGCTGGGACTTTGGCCTTTTTTCACCTGAGGCAAGGAGGTGACCTGCCCTGGGCTCAGTGCTTTCAAAGCCCAGCGTGGTACAGGGACAGTCAGCCGCTGACTGCGTGACAGGTGAGTTTGCATCTGCAGCCCCGGGGCTTCTGGGGCTGGTGGCAGAACGGTATGAAGGGACTGCACTGTCCCACCGCGCAGATGGAGAGGTGACAGTCTGTGACAGTGGGGGAGCATCTACCAGTGTGTTTGAGCTTTGTTTTATTGAGGATTAATGCCTGCCTGGTGCTGCAAGGAAATTCATGGCAGTCCCTGCTGTTGAAAGCCTAAGGGCAAGTGAGCAGCAGAGGTGAAACTGCCACCAATTCCCTTCATCCCCTCTATCCCAAAATGTCTTAAGCAGGTAAAAGCCAAGTTGGCAGCCTCTCCCCAGGTGAGATTTTCTGATACCAACTCCCTTGTGTGCTTTGTGCCAGCGTGCATCTGGAAAAAGCTTCTCTCAGGAAATATTTGTGGTTCAATTTGCACTCCTTAAACCTTAGCGTTGTGATTGCAGCTTGGCAGAGTGTCTGCACCTTCAGATGCGTTTGCACTGTGAAGGGAAGGGGTCTGCTGATCCCAGAGAGTTTCTCCTCTCCCAGCAGGTACTAGTTGCTGATTGCTTCCCCACGACTTTTCTGGCTGTGAGCGGTTGCATGGCTGTGTCCTCTTGACACAGTGGATGCTGGTACGGTTTTGCTGTGTCCTCTTGATGCATCTTGATGTCGGCTTCTCTGGCTGGGGCACTGAGTTTGTCTGCTCTCAAGGCAAACGGGAATATGTGGAAGGGAGTCCTGTCTTCCCTTTTGGCTGTTTATTTTCAAGTCAAGGTTGCAGTTTGAATATTTGCAAATTTCAGTGACAGCTCCAGCATGTGCTGGCCTTCAGTTCTCTCTCATCCTTGCCTGACCGCTCTGCACAGATGTTTGTGCTGGCACAAAAGCAGGGATGGGAACATGTGTTTGGGTGTAGGGAGAGGATGGGATTGCTTCCTTCAGCCGCAGCACCAGCTGACGCTGACTAAAGGTCTTCTGTCAAAACGGCAGCCTGCATGCACTCAGGTAAATCGGCATGTCCAACAGTCTGCGCCCAAAAGGCTGAGCTCAGTGCTCAGCTGTAGTGTGGGGCTGCTGGGGAGGGGGGAGCCTGGGAGTGAGAGGGCTGGTGGAGGGCAGAAGTGAAGAGCCAGCCTCTGGGAGGTTGCTGCTGGCAGGACTGGGGAAGCTGGTGGACTGGGAGCCTGCAGCTGGCTCGGAGGTGCATAGTTGCTCTGGCAGCCTAACAGAGGGAGAGTGGGACAAGAAGGAGGATGCTGAGCTGTGGGGACCCCCAGGGTCAGACTGTGGGCAGAGCAGTGGCATCTGCAGGTAGAAGTGGCAACCCACTTGCCACAAGGCAGTGTGGTGGCAATAAGTGTGATGAGTGTGGTCAAAGATGTGTGGGTAAACTTAACCTGTTCTTTCCCCACGATGTCTCAGCTTGTGGAGATGTTGAGTGCCTCTGTCTCCATCCCAGCAGCACACATGGCATGTGATGAGACTGTGTGCTCCCCTCCATGCCCCAGGCTGGGCTGTGATTCTCTGGTAAGCACTTTTCCTTCTGGTGATAAAGCAAGAATCGAAGGTTAAGAGTCCAGCCCTGTGCCCTGGGCTGATCAGGAGTGCAGCAGGTCAGCAGCAGGCAAAGGTTGGCCATCCTGGTGAAAGCCTTATGTCTGAGTAGTGTGGGTGGATGAGTGTGTGTGGTACGTGGCAGGGCAGGGGAGCAAGATAGCACCATTTTGCCCATGGCTGAGGCTGTGAGGACCAGATACATCCAAAGCTGGCTAGGCTGGCATTGTGCTTCCCACAGTCTGGCTGCTGTCGCTCTTTAGAGCTGTATTTTGGGAGCTGGGAAAAGGGAGAGGCTGGGCTGAGGAGGCTCCTGGGCTGTCTATGTGTGGCAATGTGAGCTTCAGGCCGTTGGCACCACCTCTCCGTCTAGCACGGAGGCGATGCCCTGTGCTGTGGCGGGTGCATCACTCTGAAACTAATTTACTTGATCATTTTAATAAATGTAGAAGGGACATCCCAGTGTGCGAGTAATGGGGCATTAATCCATGCTAGCTGTGTTAACAGCACTCTGGGAAGGAATTAATGCCACATAATTCATCGCCCATGCAGCTCTCGCTCTCTTAATTATGGGATGTTCAATTTAGGGAGCCCCTTCCGTGAGGGCTACTCAGCCTCTTTGGCTTTGAGGTGAGTCTCTGGCAGCTCTCACTCCCCTTGTCTGCTCACTACCAGTTTTCTCCCAGCTCCTCTGCTCCTTGTGCCATGCCAGGTTCCCAGTTTCAGTGGCGCAGTTGTCTACTGGGCCATGAAATTTAACCATACCAAGACCTTCTGAGGCATCAGCACCTTTTTGATGCTGCTGGCTTGTCTGCTGCCCCAATGCAGATGCTTGTGGAAGGTTTCCTAGGAAGATGCAAGCCCTGCTGCCATGGGGAGCCCTCAAGCTACACCCCTGCTTGGCTGCAGAAGCTTTGCTTGCCTGCTTTTGTTTGCATTTTTTGGCTCCTGAGAGCACTGTGCCCCTGGGAAGATACACTTAAGTCTTCACTTAATCTCTTTCCTTTCTAGGTTAAGTGTGTAATGGTCTGGAGTTGTTTTTTGAATACTCTATGAAATTACTGGCATCCTCTTCCCAGCTTCTGTTTTTCCTCCTCTCAGGCTGCAGGACTGCAGCAGTTCTCCTGCCCTGGGAGGGACTGGAGTCCAGCTCTCCTCAGGAACTCCCTGGCCAGGCTGCTGGAGGCTTCATTGTCCATCATCTTTTACGGGACTTGGGGAGTTCTGTAGATTACAGCAAAGTGCTGAGAGTTTGCAGTGACTTTGGGTTTGTTTTGCAAATAGTCATTCGCTGGAGCTCTGTTTGAACAAACAGAGCTCAAATAAGCTTTCCACTTCAGTGCATTAAAATCCCTTAATGCATTAAAATCCCCTGGCTGTGGACATTCAGGCTCTACTGTGCCAGGTGCTGTATAAACAGTTATCAAGTGCTGGTGTCTGCTGTAAAATGATCACATCATTCGCTTCCCCTCGCTTGTCCGAGAGTTGAGTAGCTTTTGTTAGGGGAGATGATACTAGTCCTGGCATCTGCTGGCCATACGGCCAGCACCAAGGAAACCTGTAACTTTGCCCAGTTTTAAACCCAGGAAGATTTTTACCCCTTCTTGCTGTGCAGCTGCAGCAGGAGCATCTGTTCCCTGGTGAGAGGCAGCGGTTTTCCAGCTGGGTCAGACAGCTGGGCTCTGAGACAGAGAGGACAGCCTCTCTGCAGGGCGGGTGGAGAGCTGAACCCAAAAGTCAAGGGAATAAAAAGAGGGAGGAGAGAGTTAAACCCAGCTGTCCTGAGCCCCTCTTGGTGTGGTAAGCATCTTCTCCCACTTGCATCACCCGACTTGTGCCAGCAGGTAAGAAACAGCCCTCTGATATCTTTGTGTGTCCGTTGTTGCAGCATCTCACTTTGCAGCTGTGTGGTGGTGGTGGATACCAGCAGCCTTGCTGTCTTTTCTTGGTGTGGCCCTTTGCCATGGCTGCCTGGCCTCTTGGATGCCCTTCTGCAGGAAAGGGTGCAGCAGGGACAACAAGGGGGGAGTTTGCCAGACCTTGGGGTGGGATGTTGGGACTGCTCAGGCCATGTATTTTGCCAGAGCTGCTGCCTCAATAAACACAAATACCCTGTTGAGAGTATAGATGTTAACAAGGGAGTTTTCTTGGTTCAGGGCTCGCTTATGCCAGGGTTACAGGCTTTCAGCAACTGGTCTCCCTGTATTTTTGATTTGGTCTTATTCTGGTTAAATTTGATAGAGTATTAGATTAACAAACTGTTCTTGTGGACGTGCATATGAAAGCAAAAGGGTCACTGAAGTGTGTAGTAGTGCAGTGTGGTGGGTGAAGTTTGCGTGCAGTGGTTTGAAGAGGAGCCCCTTTCCCTGGTGAGCTGCGTGTGCTGGTCTCTCATGGCTTTGGCTGAATGTGGGACTCCAGAAAAGGCAGTTTTTAGTCTCTTGTTATCCAAGTGTGGGACTGCAAATGCTTTCATGCTGCCCTGTGCTTGGCCCTTGATGTAACAGGGAGGGGAGCAGGTCGGTGCTGAACTGTGTGTAACCTCTTCCCGTACCTGCTTGTACTGTCACCAGCTCTTTCAGGGGCTTTTTATTCTCAGGAATGCCTCTGGCCCTCAGGTTGTGTCTCCAGAGCAGAAGTGTCAGCCTGAAAGCCACCTTGTTGGATGGGAGATGGTGTGGCTTAGGAAATCTGTAATTAAGGGGCAAATTTCATTCCAGAGGCAAAGGGCAAAGATATTTCCTCTGCTTCTGGCTCACTGCCCGGGTGGTGACTGGAAGGGGAGGTGGAGGAGAGTGGCTGAGTGCTGCTGAGATGTCCTGAGATGGTCAGTATGAGACTGATGAAAGTATGGGGAACTTGGTCCCCAGGTTGGAGGTGAGGAGGAGACAAGACACCTCCAGAAAGCTGAAGGTTGACTTCTGAAATTTTCTCTGGCATCCACATTTCTGTGTGGTGAGTTCTACCAGCTCTTGTTAAATGGTAGCAGTTAAGGGTCTTGGAGGGAAACATTCCTGCAGAATCAGAGCTTCAGCGCAGTGCCAGTAGGTGCTGAGCTGAAAGGAGTGGTCCAAAGGGCGAAGTCACACCAATAGCTTGGGGAGGGAGAAGCACTACTTAAAAGTCAACGTTGGCACAAGGCTGACCGTGGCCTGTCTGTTTGGGCTGGGAAATAGAGGAAGGATTGTAACCACTGGGAGAACAGGGTTTTTTTTTAAGACTGTCCTTTAGAAACAGCAGGTCTGTGTTGGAGGGAAGGTCTTGTGACGGCATGTGATTTTTCTTGGGGTGGCTGGGTGGACCTGCAGAGGGTTGGAGCTTCACATGGTGCAGTGTGAAATGTTCCCTGGAGTCTGGGAGTGCTGTGATGGGTACTGCTATCCTGGATGCCGCGCGGAGCTCCTGCGCTGCCTGGCTGTTGCCCTTCCTACGTGCTGCTGGAGCCTGATGACTAGCAGCTCTTCCCTCCTTGTGTGCTTGTATATTTATAAACACACTCACGTTTATAAGGAAGGATCCCTCTGGAGCTCAGTCTCCTCTGAAGAGACCAGGTACTCCCTTAAATCACTTGTTGCTCAGCTGGCCTTCCCCTGCAGCCTGCCCAGTAGGACCGGAGCTTCAGGAACAGTGTAAGTGTCTCAACTTTGTCTCCTTTCTCTCCTTTCCCAGGAAGAAACTAAAGTGAAAAAGAAGTGACTGAAAAATTAAGGAACGGTTTGAAGGAACAGATCCGTTTCTTAACAAGATCAAGTTTGAATTAAATGGCTGATAAACAGATCAGGTAACTTTTTTTTTTCCCAAAATTTTTGAGATGGTGGTTGTGCTTTAGAGTTGTTTTTTTTTTTAAAGTCTTTTGAACATATAATCCCTTTTGTGATACAGGAGGTTGGAGAAAATTACCTGAACATATCTTCTGGCCTTAAACAGTTCCGATTCCTTCTCTGCTTCTTTCTTACCTGCATTTTTTCAACCTTCTCTTATTTTCTGTCTTTGCCATGTTGTCACATCTCAGCTTTCTTCAGTTCTTTTTTTCTCACTGCCTTTTTCTTTCTGCCCTCTGCATTTTACCCTGCATGCGTCTGTTCCTTTTTGCTTTTTCTTTTAAAGGTCAGCTTGACCTGCTGCCTTCAGCTTGCTGACATCAAGGGAGCAAAGCCATCTCCTTGGCCAGCCCTAGATGCAATGCTTGTAATTACAAAGTCCACATAGTTGCAACCTTGTACCCTTCTTCTAAAGCCAGTCAATGCTTGAGTGACTCCAGGAACTTGAAATACCAATTATAATTAGTGACACTTAAGTGCACGGCAGGAACTTAGTAACATTGGTCCTGGCCTATGCAAAGGCTGGATATGAGTCCTCACTGGAAATTAACTGGGATGTATATTCTGAGTTTTGCCAGTAGCTTCTTAAGAGCTGTGTCAGATGGATCTGCACAGTCCTGCATGTGGGTTTAACTTTCTGCTGCTTGTGAAGTTGCCCCAGATAAATGACTCCTACATGCTGCGGGATTCCAGAACTTGGCAATGCCTGAATGCTACAGGCAAGAGGGCTGTCCCTTCTTAGTGTTTGCCATGATTAGGGTATCTTCTTGTGTGCTCTCCTTCTGCAAATGAAAACAATCCTGAGCTGCACTGATAACAAGACAGCTTTGTGGAGTGTTTATGTGCCTAGATTTGCCCGTCATCAGTTACCCAATTTGGAGAACACTTGGCATTCTTCTCTTATACCCCTGAAGGGCACGCTGAGATTCACCTCTGTGGGGCCTGAGAAGTCTATGTCCCTGATAGCCTCAGCAGAGCAAAAGGAGCAGATATCAGTGGCCATTTGAAGCTTGGTATTTCGAAGATCTTCCCCACCTGCTTTGATGCGTTCTTGGCAGTGTGAACAGGAGCTTGGTGGCTATGGGGACTAGTTAAAAGGGCTGAGGAGGAGCACTAGAAGAACTGGGATGCCTTTCTAACCCTTCTCACATTAGACTGAGCAAATAGCTTTATTTTTTATGCTAGCCTGTGTTGTCCCTGTTTGACTAAGCCCTGTGCAACTAGGTAGTGAGAGGTGGTAGCTGTGCAGAAGCTAAATAGGACAGAGAGACCAGGCACAGTGGATTCTCATCCCATGAGAGAGCAGAGAACACTTGAGGTGAAAAGTTGGATGACTTAGTCACAAGGGAAAAAGCTTTTGATTCAGGTGCAGTGCCCTCTGTCTCAGGTTCTTCTTTGTGCCCCAGGTCCCTCACCTCTCCCACTTAGGTCATCTCTCCCATCTATACAACCACAATTCTGCAGTGGTCACAGGCAGCCAAGCCAAGGAGATCTGTCTGAGCTCGGAGGATCTACCGAACCCCTTTTCCCCTGCAGCGTGCATCTGTCATCCTGTAGCAAAATGAGATTGATACCAAAGGACTTTTAAATCCACAGCAGTGGTTTGCTGCAAGGTGAGATCAAGGATATTGCATTTCTACAGTAGTGCACATGGAACTTGATCTCAGTGTCTTGCCAGATACTGCCACGTAGTCGTACTAGTCTCCCTCTGCAGTGCACGTGGGGGGACCTGGATGGTTGGGTTCAGGTGCCGTGGGGGTGTTGAGCAAGGGTTTATCACCGGCAAACAGAGTGAGAGGGTCTCTGCAGCCCATGTTACCCAAATTTTGGTTTGCCCAGGCACATCAGACTGTTCTCCTTTATGGCTGAGATCTGTGCTGAAATTGGGGGATCTTTTGCACTGACTGTGCTGTCAGGCAAGATGTTTGCCCTGTGTCTGTGTAGAAACCCTGTGGTGATTTCACTGTTGGAACAGGTTGAGAGAGGCAAGTGTCTGCCTGCCCTGGGTGTTTCAGGGACACTTAGAGAAGCCATGACAGCGCTGAGGCTGGAAAGGGGCACTGGTTGTGCCTCGCAGTCTGTGCCAGGCCAGCAGTGACTTCAGAGCTGAATTTGGGGAGGCTGATGTGATCCTGTCCTGAAACACCCTCCTTCCTGGTGGTGCCTCCATCCTGGCATACTTTTATCTGGTCTCTAACCTCCTCGTTCCGTGTGACTATGGGTTAAATAAGGAGAGAGCCATGCTATGAGGTTTACTGTTTGAAATTTTCCCATTTCCTGAGAACAAGTTGAGTGTAGGAGTTTGCAGGCAAATCTATTCCCTTCTTAGACTGATGCAAAGATCCCTGAGACAACAGAGTCTTGAGTTAGTGAGATCTTGCAGTCTGGCCATGTGCTGAGCTCACACACTGATTTGGGCCTGCCTTCCTAATGTACTGTACTTGATTTAATCTCATCAGCACCGTTTTGACTTAGTCTCATTGGCACCGTCTTGTCTGGGGCTGTGGGCTGAGCTCAGGTCGGTCTGCCTATCCTTGGCATCTCTTCTTCCAGCTGTGCCACCCCTGGGGCTGCATGTGTGTGTCGTATTGGTGTGGGTATTGAGGAGGAAAGAGCTGTGGTTGCAGGAGAGTAGAGGCTGAAAGGAGTTTCCTGGAGTGTCAAGGTTATGCTTAGCATTTGTGGGCAAAGACTTTTATTTTTTTTTTCCCCACGCCTCTTTTGTCTGCTTCCCCCAGGGAAACCTCTAATTGAAACCCTGAGCCTCTGTATCCTGCCTGAAGCTGAGAGGCAGCTCTTTGCATGGCCATTTATTGATCCTCTCTGCAGTTGCCCCTCGATGCAGAGCACTCTGCAGTGCTTCTGGGGAAGGACCGTGTTTACAGAGCTTCACCCCACCATGCTGTGGCCAGCCTTGCCGCTGCTGTTTCCAGTAGGTGATGCAGTCTGTGTCCCTGTCCAGAGCATCATGTCACCTCATGAGGCAGCATGCCCATTCCCCTTGCGGGAAGGCTGCCTCGCCGGCTCACCCAGCTGCAATCTAGGACTGCTGTCAGTTTAATATCCGACACATCTTGTGTTCAGGGAGCCATGTCCTGTGCGTTATTGGAGGCAGCTGACTCAAACAGGCTTCCTTTGTCTCTGTGTATAGTGGTTTATCAGGCATATAAGTGCTGGACACTTTTCATAATAGAGTTTGCTGGGAATCCACGTTTAGTTGATCTAGCTTTCACTCGGTGCCACTTGCAAGAATTCCCTGTGGGAACACAAAAGCGAGCTGAAAAAAGCCCTGCATTTTGGAAGCACGTGCAGCCAGTCAGGTTTTGATTTCCCCAAGAGGTGTGAGCTCACGTCTTTACAGCTGCAGCCGTGCAGGCTGCCAGTCTAGTGGTTTTGCCGGGCTGTTGGTTTGTGTGTGTTCCCCTCACCCTGAGGGGGGGTGTCTGGAAATGGTTTGTTTCGTGAAGCTGCTCTTTGCCTGCCAGCTGGGTGCTTCTGCTGGGCTCCTTCCCACGTGATGGTAGCAGCTGACATGTCGGAACATCTCGTTAGATGTGTACCTGACTGGGGTGCTGGAAAGCATTTGCCAGTAAACCTGTTGGCCTGGATGCCATCAGGTCCTGACTGATGTCCGTCCGTGTGGTAGATGGTCCAGCACTCTGTCTTTTCTCCTCTAGGGACAACAGAAACCCTTGGGTCCTGGGGAACGGGGTTTTTCCTTGCTCTTAGTGGGTTGTGGCTTAGCTGTTTGGCTCCGCTCCACTCGTCAGCAGATTGTGCTAAGGCTGTGTGCTGCTTTCCCCTCCTACTCTGCATGTAGAGCAAAGGCCAAGGTTTGCCTTGAGGCAGAGCTCCCTTCATGCCAGTGGGCAGATAGCCTTGTCACACAGCGATGTGTTAACTCTGGTCAGGCAAAAAAGCTCCGTTCTTTCCTCTTTCTCTCCCCTGATGTTATCCCAGTGCTAAGATGTCTGTTTCTCTGCATCTCGTCCTCTTGCAGTTTACCTGCCAAGCTGATCAATGGAGGGATAGCTGGGCTCATCGGGGTCACCTGTGTATTTCCCATTGACCTGGCAAAAACTCGCCTGCAGAACCAGCAGAATGGCCAGCGGATGTACACCAGCATGTGAGTACTGCCTGCACAGGCAGCATCCCCTGGGGCTTCTGGCAGGGAGTCCTTCTGCTTTGTTACTGAATTTCTAGGAACTGGGGCTGTCCCCAGGAAAGCCATGGGACAGTCTTGAACCAAGCTGTGCTAGAGTGGATCGAGCAAATAAAGCAGCTCTCCAGGCTGCTGAGCCCCGCAGGTGAGATCTCTGTAGAGGGCACGTCTGTTTGCATCCCTTGCTTGGGGAGCAGCACATTTGCTGCTGTCAGGGCTTAGGACCAAAACACAAAGTGCCCTGTTTGGTTCTCTGCTGGGCCGTAATCAGGTGCCTGAGGGAATTTCTGCCTCTCTTCTGTTTCCATCACCCTCATGTTGGAGGTCCTTCCTTTGCTGGGTCAGCTTTAAAAAGAGGGAGCAGTCACATGTTCCCATGCAGACCTTTTGAAGGATCACAGGCTGACACACACTGTAGTTAAGCCAGCAGTCCTATGTCTGAAAAAACTCAGGTGCTGCAGGCTGTAGGAAAAGAAGGCATGAATATATCCAGCCTACCAAATTCACCTGGGATTTGTGTGGGATGCTGCGTACCTGCTATGGGAACGTGCACCACACTTGGCACAAGATGCTTTATCCTAGGAACCAGAGTTAGGTCTTAGTTTTCTGTAAGCAGTGGTGTCATTGAGGGGAGGAGGACTGATGATGTGTGTCCTGTCCTGCCACTTTGTTCAGAAGTAGTGTTACCTGCTCCTCTACACCGATATTTTCCTCTTTCTTGTCCAGGAGAATTTGAGGCAGAGTGGGAATAGGAAGGAAATGCTTTGGATGTTGATGGGTTTAGTCTCCAGGCCTCCTGCTCTAGCTGTGATGTGTAATTGTGCATTGAGCTCAGGCTGTAGGTGCTGGCGTGCCACAGCAGACTGATGCTTCCCTTGACAGTTACATCGTCCTCTGCTCCCTGCACTGTTTGTGCGCCCAGGCATGCTGGCAGGACACGGCCTGCAGTCTTGCCTTGCCTCTCCTTTTTGTTGTGTCCTGCTTCTGCCGCTGCTGCAGATTGCTTCTCCTCCCTAAGGATCACTTCTCCCCCAAACTGATACGTGACAGCAGCAGGAGTTCAGGCAGGATGGAGGATTTGTAGGCTCCCCTTTGGAGTGCCTGCCAGGATGGCTCATCTCTGGAAGGGAGCTCAGCAGGAGAGAGATTTTTAACCTCCAGCAGTCGAGTGCAGATTGGCTCTGTAGCCAGAAGTTGGTGTGGGATGAGGCGCCGTTAAGGAATGCACAGGTTATACCTTGTATATTTGAGCTGGCTCCTCCAAGAGTCTGCGGCACAGCCTGGATGTGGATGAGTAATGCCTGGAGGTGTTCCCCTGGCATTGGCAGCAGCTGTGGGAAAAGTGAGCTTGGGCTGGTGGGGATAAGCGAAAGGGTCTGTTGATGGCCAGGAAAGCAGCAGGGACAAGGAAGTAATGGGAATAACGCATCCTGTAGATAATATCAAGCCATCCTGTGTCCTATCTAAGCAAGCAAGGGAAAAGCACTAAGAGGATGTTGTTACCACGTATAGAGCATGTCTTCAGAGACACCCTTATGTTAGCTAGGGGTTTGGGAGGGCTCATCTGGGCTCCCCAGTTAGAGGGGCTTATTTTTCGGGAAATACTGTGTACCCATTGATACCAGATCTCAAAGATGTCTGCTGCGCACCCAGGAAGGCAGCAAGTTCACTTAAAATTTTGGCTGTCTTGCTTTTAAGACATCATGCCTTGCTTTGGCTCAGCTCGAGAGATCTTTGGCATCAGGGGAGCCTTTCCCTTGAAAGGGTGAAAGACAGCCCTGAGGGCTGGAGAGAGGTGGGCTTTTGGGCGTGCTGCCCCAGGTATGCTGTGTATAATTTTAGTTGGCTGTTGGCTTCCCTTTTCCAGGGAGAGAAAGGAGCTGGGCTTGGCCTGAGCTCCATCTGGCTCTGCTGCAGCTGGAGGGGCCGATGTGCAAGCCTTACGGTGAGGCGGCAGGGCTGTGTGAGTGTGGGGGGAGCAGCTCTTCCCGCTCCCCTCTGCCGTGGCTCCTTCGAAGCAGGCTGGCTCGGAGGAAAGGCATTTTCCCCAGCGTTGTGGTGGGAAGGCTTGATGGGGGGGTTAGGGCAAAGGTGCCCTGAGATTCCTGAGGCTTGCGAATGAGTTGCAGGGGCTGCTCCCAAGAATGCCATGGGTGTGTGTGTAAGCTGTGGGAGCTGGGATGGAGAGTGTGAAAGATGAGGTCCCAAAAGATGTGGAGAGTCCCAGCAGAGAGGGGAAACTCATTGCTATGATGGGCAGCAATGCAAGATGGGCTCTTCACAGATAATGCAGGGCACTCTAGAACAGCCTTGACCCAAGCAGAACATTAAAGCCCTCAAGGGAGCTCTGTATTTCCATCTCTCCCACCTCAGCACTGCTACAGAGTGGAGATGAAGTTTACTTCTTGTGTTGCCAAATGTCTTTGGAAATGTAATCTTGTTTTCATCAGCTACACTTCCCTTACTACTACATAAAAGAGCCTTTTGTTCCTTAATTATGCATACGTGCCCCTTCCCCTATGGCACAGCAAATACCTGTCCCTTCCCAAAGACCCCAAAGCAACCTCCAGCCATTGCCCCTGCTTCATGCAACCACGGTCCGGAGCAGGAAGCTGCCGGGGATCTGCTCTGCCTTCCTGAACTTCACCGCTGAATTTGTTAGGTGCGTGCCCGTGCCTTCAGAAGGCTTTGAGCCATTCCAGTGCTCTGCACACTTTTCCCATTTGCAGTAAATGTAGTTGAAACCAAGAAGGTGACAGTTTTCCCCTTGGAGCGGACCCCCCGGCGCCCTGCTGTGCTCTCCCCAGCCGAGAGCCTGCGTGCTCCCTGCCTGCTGTGGGACCCCACGTGTTAAATTAAGTGCTTTAATCTGCGTGGGAGGTCACAGATGACTGAGAGTTAAGGTCATCTAGCCTTGGTGTGCCTTGTGTTAAATTTCATAGAGTGAGTCAAGCAAGTCAGCACTGGGGGTTATGGCCCCCCTTATTTCCCTTCCACAGCCAGATTTAAAAACATGTGCACAGGGATCGGCTTGTCAGAGCTTCTCATGTGCGTTTGCCACAGGGGACCCTGGATAAACAGCCCTTGCAGTGACACTTTTCCCTTTTGTGTTTCTGAAAAGCAGACAGCACGTGCGGGGTGAGCTGGGGGAGGTGGGTTTCAAAGCCCCCATGAATTAGGGGCTGAAATTGGCCTCAGGCCTGAACAATGGTGCATTCGGTGGCTGACCAGGTTCCCATCTTGGCTCAGGGTTTTGCTGACAGATCGTAAATGAAAACCACTCCAAGAGATTTGTTTTGTTTTTCTCTGTTCTCATCCACCTTTTGAGCTCCTGTGGTTTCTCTCTCCTGCTTGCAGGTCTGACTGCCTCATTAAAACGATTCGGTCGGAAGGCTACTTTGGCATGTACAGAGGTAAGTAAAGCTGAGTCAGGCACGGCACAGCTTTTGCGTTGGAAGCACTGGTGCATACGTGGGAGGAAAAGCCCATATTCTCTGGCTTATAGAGCAGTAGCCTAGCAATATCCTTAGATGTTGAAAGGTGCAGCTGTTTCTGAAAATAAACTCCTCCATACCAGGTATCTGCTCAACTATCTACCACTGAGGGCTTGAGTCCTCCCCTTGGCTGTTTTGCTGTAAAACCTCATCGTTTACTGAAGTTCATCTTTACTAGCAGTTTAAGCGATGCTGCTGGACTTTGTTTCAGGACTGTGTGTATGTGTGTCCCAGCTTGGGCATGGTAACTGTTGTCAGGCGGGCAGCAGCAAACCTCTTGAAGTGTCTTACTTTGTGGTTGATGATTGAATTTATGTCAAAGCCCACCATCAATGTGGTCAAACCAGCTGTCCCATCTAGTTGGTAGCTTGTCTCTGAAATGAGCTGCCTCTCAGGCACACCCGAGTACTTTGTTCAAGAATTAAGGCAACCTGCAATTAAAAAAAAAATATTAAAAATAACATGACCCCAGAAAAATTTCTCTTGTGACGATAAGAAAATCAGAGGTTGGTTCATGTTGGAGCTTCAGCCGTCTGGTCTTGTGTGCTAACCTGCTAGAAATCTCCTGGCTCCTTGGCCGAGGCTGTCTGCAGCAGTGAATTCCTCAGTTGACCTTATAGCTTTTCTAGTTTAAATGCAAAATCCTTGAAATTTTTTAATGATTTTGAGGAGAGGAGGACAGCGGGCCGAACTCTGGCTTGACTGATAGGAGAGGAAAATGTGGAATACCATCTTGGCTTTCAGCACAGTCCAGCCGGCTCAGTTGACAGTGAACTCTGGTTCATTTTATATACTGGTATTCAGTTGCCTGAATAGGCAGGTTTTATCTCTGAGGTGTTCAGATAGCATTCTTTGTGGCACTCCTTTACTGATAAAGCCGGATTAAAGTGATTGAGTGAGTCCTTGCTCTTTGGTTTTTCAAGCCGGAGTCCGGAGATGCTGGTGCCTTGCTGTTGGCAGCAGGAGCGTCTCTTGCCACTTGTCCCGGAGCTCCCAAGGAAGCCGGGGGCTGCGGCCAGCCCTGGGAGCGGGTGCTGGCTGCTGGGGCAGCGCCTCTTGCCCAACTTCCTGGTGGGCGTTTTGGGGGAGTGTGGTGGATGCCGGGGATGGATTGGCTGCTTTGCATCAGCTTTCCTGGGAGCAGGCAACAAGACAAATAACCCCGAGGAAACCTGGCAAGCTCCATCTTCAATGCTAGCGGTGGCACGTTCCCCCTTGATTTTTCCCAGAAGCTGGCTGCTTCTGTGTTCCTAGCCAGGAGTGGAGCCTGCATTAACTTTGGCTATAAATATGCAGTGGCAGGCTGCTCGCTGGGGAGTGGAAGGAAGAAGCTGTTCCTGGAAACTTAGAGAGAAGACTGTAGGACCCATCAGAACTTTTGGGAGAGACGGCTCAATCCTGTGAGGTGTAGGGTGGTGAGGGGATGTGCATCTTCAGGCCACTTGTCACTCCTAAGCAGAAATCTCAAAGGGTGCAGAGGGTTTTGCATAGCTCTTGGTTTTCTCCCTGCCATAATGAATCTGCTCGCCGTTGTCCATGTCCCACTAACTTTGTACCCACTCTGTTCAGGGAGCTGATAGAGGCCTGAATTTGTTTGTCACTGCTGACTATTACATGGGGAGCTGGGTTTGGGAGGGCTTTTGTGAATAGCTCCATCTCCTTCCAGAAATGCGTAGATATTTCAGCGTGGCCAGGGTGCAAAGGTGTGGGTCCTCCGACTACAGCAGTCCTGGTCTGTGCCTCAGTTCTGTGAGCTGACATTAGCCCCCCTTCCCTCTCTCTTGGGGAGAGCTTGGGCAGGTAAAATACATCCAGGACTTGTGAAGAATGCGGGTACTTCTCTGGGAAGAAGGTAAAAAGACTGCTTAGCCCTGCAGACAGGGGAGGATGCAAATCAGATGATGGGATTGGTTCCCGCTCCCTCCATCTGTCCCAGTTTCCCAGCAGAAGTTGCTGTATGACTCACAAGCTCTTATTTTCAACCTTTAAGCTGAAATTGGGAGGATTATATGTAAATGAGCTGAAGTGGCAGCTGCAGTGCCCCATGGGGGAGTCACAAGTGCAACAGTGGTCCCTGCAGGGCACTTGGCCTCTGTCAGAGGACAGGACAGGTCTGCTTGGGCACAGCCGTTCCCGCTGTGCGACTTCAGGGCTCCTTCACGTGGGACTCGGAGCTCCTCAGTGTGGACAGGAGAGAGGCCTGAGCTTGCAGGGTGCTTTTCTGCAAATCATCTCTTAAGGGCTGCGTGTGGGCAGACAGTCCTTGCTCTGTATGAGTAGCCCATAGTGAGTCGTGTGATGCATGAGGCAATCCCAACATTTCTCTCAAGTTCTTCCCCCAGCATTACGGGGATTCTGAGGCTTGTTTGGGGGAGGAAGAATGGGGTGGTTTCTCCTGTTTTTTCTGGAACGTTAGGTAGCCTCAGAGCTGTGTGGTGGTGTCTGGTGCTGTCTGTGCTCAAGGGATGACTGTTCTGCCTTCAGATGTGATGCCGAGGGGATGAATCCACAGTGCCCGTGGGCTCCTGGACCACGTGGGTGCCGGTGAAAGCAGACCTTGAAGAGGGGCTCTCTCTGCTCCCTGCTGCAGTCCATCCAGAAGCCACCTACAGATCTCAGCATGTGTCCTGGGAAGTGCCTCTGCTGTTTGTAGGCCAGCTGTTTAGCCCAGCTGGCAGAAGCTGAAGGCCTTGATAAGGCAGGGGAAATGCCCTCTGCTGTGGGTGATGTTTGGAGGATAGCTGCAGCTGAGCTATACTAGTGTGGCAGCTTTCCCTGTCCTCTGCTAATAATACCTCCCACGTGCACCAGTGCGGCACTGGGAATAGCTCAATCCCCGTTATGTAGGTTGCTGATGGTATATAAGGGCTTCTATGAGAAATGGGTCTTAATAACAAACCCCAAGGCTTGGTGAGAAGAGGGCGTTTTTAAGTGCAGTTGGCAAACAACTGGTTTTGCCTCTACTTGATTTCGTTCTTTATAGTGCTTCATAATTTCTATTTGTTAATGATTGCAATGTATTTTTGCATTTTGTTTGTCTGTCGCTGCTTTTGGTACATGTAGTGTTGCCTGTAGGCCAAGGTTAGCTTTAATTACGGACATAGTCATTGGCATAGCTAGAACTGAAGAGCTATGAGATTTTATAAAAAGGTGGAAAACGCTGTGGAAAGCATACAGCCAGCAGCTGAAGTATCTGATTTCTCCTCCTCCAGTGAATTGAAGCTGTTACGGATTATTGAGGATAGGGATTATCCAGTGTCTGCTAAGCAGCTTTACTGAAAATATCCAAAGATGGAGGAGAAAACCCAGGTTCATTAACTTTTCTCTGTATATTGTGTGGTTTTGCCCTCTACTTTATTTGCAATTGAAGGAGAAATTGCCATGAAAGCCTCTTGGTTTCTGGAGCACGTGGAAACATGCTTTTTCCTTACCTTTCTTGCTTGATGGTTTGGATTTTTTTTTTCTTTCTTTTAATTAACCCTTTGCACTGGTGTTAGAGTAGTGGGTTTATTCTTTTTTTCTTTCTCTCCCTGTTTTTCCAATGAAATGGTTATTCATGCTGCGTGTCAATGATGTACAGTTGTTTTACTTTCTCGGCGTTAGGAATGAGGTTGAAATTGTCTTCAAGCTGGCGTTCACTTTACAAGTAGCCACTTCCACTTAAAAAATCAGGCTGGGTGGATTTGCTTTGTAGATCCTGATATGATGATTAAAAGGTAGAGGCAGAGCATGAGGGTCATGTCTGTGTGGCTTCTTATCATGCCGAAGAGCTGTGGCACAGGTACGTGATGTGCAGGAACATCGGACTGAAGCAGCACAATCACTGGTATGCTTAAAAGTTTGCAAAACCCCAGGAGCGTGAGAGAGCTGCCCTGCTCCAGGCTAGTCAGTGTGGCTCCTGCAGATGGGGATGACATTTGTTGTATGTCACAGCCAGTGTGGAACGAATGCATTGGCTTAGCTTGCTACGAGGTAGCGTTCCTCAGTATTTTCTGCAAAATCTCTGAACAGGGGGGAAAAGTGTTGGGCTTCCCAGCCCTGCCCAGCAAAGGCTGTCTGTTTCTGTCTCCTTGCTGTGATTTCCTGCACGATGGAGATATGTTCTCTGAGCAGAGGATGTGGAGCCAAGGACTCCTGTGTCCTGGTCCCGGTTGTACTGGTCCCAGTTTCAACTTTACTTCCTGGTCTGAAGAAAGTCCTGCTAAACATATGTCTTTCCATGTCTAATTTAGGAGTTCTTTGGTAATTTTTGGAGAGAGTAGAGTCCATTCTGAGGAACAGAGAACTGAGTTGCCTCTCTTTGGTGTGTTGAGCCCTTATAGCTCCTGTCAGCTTGTGTTCAAACCTCCTGAAAAATGAACCCTGCCAGGTCTTCAGAGCCTAGTGGGAGTGCAGGCTTCTCCGTCTGCTTCTCTTTGGAAAACGGAGCATTGGAACAAGTTGTTTAAATCTCAACAGCAAGCATAAATGCAAAAGGTATACCCTAGTATTTGTGTTTGTCCTTGCAAAGGTGTTCACAGGCTGTTAGCAAGTCTCAAGCGAAGCTCCTCTGGAGGCCTTGGCGCTCGGTATGCTTCAGTGCAGGCAGGGAGAGCTTGTGGTCATCCACCAGAAGACTTCTTGAGCCGTAAGATTTGAAGGGAGGAGAACATTCTGGAGCGCTAATCTAATGGTGCAAACCCCAGTATGCTGGGAAGGGACTGGCCCTCCCCTGACCCCATGTCCGCCAGGGCAGCTTGAAAGCTGCTTCCCAGCCGCTGCTGCATTGCACTAATGCCGTGTCCGTGCCCCTCAGAAGCTGGCCAGGCCATGCAGACCTTTCATTGTCGCAGGCACAATGCAGGGATTTGCTGGTTGTTGCCCCTGACAAAAGGCCTCTCCAGCGCGTGGTGGGGGAAGCCAAGGCTTGTTGACACCCCAGGCCCCCCAGCAAGCCTTGTCATGGCACTGGGAGGGGGATCTCTGCATGCTGCAGCTTGTGGGGAACAAGAAGCCACTTCAGCGGTGGCTGCTCTGAGGGTGACACCCAGTGGCGATAGACGAGGGAAACCGGTGGAGTCCCAGGGGTGGCCTCCAGCTGGGTGGCTTCTGTGAGGGTGAGCCAGTTGACTTCAGGCAGCCTCCAGGTCTTCCAAGGGCTCTGCCTTTTGCGGGCTGCCTGGGAAGCAAGCTGCTCTGCTTTGGGGGGATGTGGGGGGGACAGGGACACTGGCAAGAAGGCAAGGGTGGGGGGAACTTTTGCTTCTCAGCATCATGAAATATTTGCAAAGGAGTTGGCACTGGTTATTAATCCAGCTTGTACTCCTTTCTTGAAGTTCTGGTCTGCATCCTTCTGGATTCATAGGAATGCATCCTTGGATGAGAGAAGAAGATGCATGTATACGTGGTGGGAGGTAGCAGCAAAGCGAAAGAAATTATAAAAAGCATTGCAAATGGAGTAGAAGCACATCGGGGGGGTGTTTGGAAACCCCCACGGTGTTGGGTGGTGTTTCAGTGGTGTTTCACGTTTCTAAACCCTTTTGGTGCATTGGGAGCTCTCCTTCATCAGTCCTTGGTTTTGAACAGGATTTACAGCACATTCCTGAAAGATCCAGTCAACAGCGCCTTTGTTCTCATTCTCCAATGGCCCTTTCCTCTCTTCCTTGTCCAGGGGCTGCAGTGAACCTGACTCTAGTGACACCAGAAAAGGCTATCAAACTGGCAGCCAACGACTTCTTCCGGCATCATCTCTCCAAAGATGGGTGAGTAGGAGGTGCAGGCAACGCGCCGACTTTTCACATTCAACTTACAAGACAGCAGCTCCTTGGACAAGTCTGGGGTGACATCGGGGCAAAGGTGGAATGGGGTGATGTGACAACTGAAATACAAGTTGCCCTTGAACAGCTCGGCGGGTGATTACATTTGGGCTAAGGCTGTAATGTCTAAAACGGGAAGTGAAAAGCACTCCACTGAATGACTGCTTTTTATTCAAGCTTCTAAAAATAGCCCCAGATCGAAGCCAAGGTTAGCAGATCCAGAATTTGTAGGCAAAATATTTGAGAGGAACCCAATGGCACTGATCGCTGCTGAAACAGCTGATGGGAGGACCCTTGTCCCAGCATCCTATTGGATGCTGTTACGCTCTTTCTGGCTTGAACAGATGGCAAGTCGAGTTCTGTAGACCCCAAACTTAGCATCCCTCTTGTCCTTGAAAAGGACCTGATAGAAACATGGTGAATCTGAATTGACAGAGGGCACTTGCAGCATTGCCCAGCAGCTGACCTGCAAATAAATGCTGAAGGAACAAAATTATCTTGTTTAGCTTGCGAGTGGAGGTTGGTTCATGTGAATTAAATGTGAGTAAAAGATGCTAGCTAAGCAGTTGAGAGGGTCTGGACCCTTAATATTTAATGCTATTTTCACAAAGATATTTCCCTTGCAATTTGTAGAACACTTGTGTTTCCCTTCAGACAGAGACCTTTCTCCAGAGCCAGCCAGTGAAGGACGCTGTCTCCAGCCCTCAGTGACAGTAGTTAGAAAACAGCCTGCTTGGGTTGTGATCCTGACTCTTCCCATCAGCAGTGATGGGGTGGAGCCTCATGGAAAATGCAAATCTCTGCCATAATTACTTGATTTAACAACTTCCCATAACACACCACGTCAGTCTCGGCTGCTGGCCCAACAACTTCAGTGGAGGTTGTGGACTGACACAGGTTTAGGATCTATTTTTCTCACGTACCTAATGTTTTCCTGTTCTGGAGCCTTTCAAAAAAAGTAGCAGCTAACATACGTCTGTGTGACTCATCGGCTCGCAGCTGTTCGTGATTTTCTGTCTCTTCAAACGCTGTCTCCTGTGCTCTGCTCAGACGGTGGGAGGCAATGATGTCCTCGTTGCTCGTTGCTCCTTGCTCCTACGAAGCGGTGGGTCTGATCCTGATCCCAGCAGCAGCCAGCATGACAGGCCTTGGCATGCTGCAGTGGACAGGAGCCCAGCTAGCTCTTTGCCACCGCCTACCAGGTGAGGACCTAGTAGGTTGCACAGGGAAGGCAAAAGGCTGCCAAGCCTGTCACACCTTGTACCACCACCGAGAGAGCAGCCCATGGAAGAAAGCAGAGCAGCGTTTTTGGCGTTCTGTGAGCGCAATCAGTGCTGTGATGTTTCAGCCGTTAAAACATGACGTGTCTGTCAGTAGGTGTCCTGCACCATGAGAGGTAAAGGCTTCCTCACGGGACAAGTGTGTGTGTCCCCTTGGTGCTGAGGCAGGCTGTGAGCAGGTGTCTGGGTATGTAGGGTGCAGCCCAGGTCTTCACCCAGACCTCTTCCAGTTTGGCTTCTGGGTTCCTGGCTGATCCATGCATGATGTGGATGATGCGCTCTGCTTGATTCAGAAGAAAGGAGCGAGGGGATTTTGCCAAGGATAAAAGACACCCTGTTCTCCTAAAACATATGTACTGATGGAACTGGCACCACAGGGACCTGGAGCACGAGTGGGATACCACTCAGGTAGTAGGGAGTCTTTATTTTTAACTCCTTTAGAGAAAAGAAAGGTTGGGCCACAGTTAGGTGACAAGAGCTAGGCAGCATGTGGCGTTGGGGTCACGCATCTCATGCAACCACCGGGCAGGGCTTGGATGCATGAAATCATGTCAGCTGTGCTTGTGAGGCTAGCCAGTGTGACCTGAACGGAGAGGCAGAGCCTTGATACCGCTGTGGTAGGTGGTTTAAGGTGTTTTGAACTAGAAATGTCACTCCAAGATGTGATGTGAAAGAAAACGCCTTGCAGGTTGGCTGTGGCTGGTATAGGCTCTGAACCTGGGACCTGGCTGGAAGGTCTGGTGCGTGAGAAGCACGGGTGATGGAAAAGGCGGTGATGTTACCAGCTGGGATAAGGACCCTTAGAAACTGCAGGGCAGCTGCGTGTCATGGGATTTTTTTCCTTCATGCTAGGGAAATCCCAGGCCTGGGGATGGAGGATGTGACCTGCTGGAGGGGTTGTGCCTGGCTGTGCTGCAGTCGTTGCGTGCTGCCTTGCCTTTGGCAGTTCACAGGCAAATAGGAGTGATGGTGAGGGGCTCCTTCATTGAGTCCTGAAGCTCTGTGTCCCCCAAGGTTTTGCCTTGCTCTTACTCCCTCTTTACAAGCTGTTCGCAGTCTACAGGTTTTTCCCTTGAGATTCTTCTGTCCCTTCCTTCCCAGCTGTCTTTGTAAGACAGGGCAGGATTCCTGTGCTGGAATCCAAATGCCTCTCCTACCGGGAGCAAAACAGGGTGTGTAGCTGCTAGCACATCATAAGGCTGGGCCACGTATTTCACAATTCCAGTCAAAGCCTAGATACAAACAACAAAATAGCCCAGGGTTAGAAAGGGGAAGATTCAAGCTGCCTGGCATGTCAGTGTGGTTTCATTTCTGGATATGGAATTGCAACAGTCAAGGTGTTACGTGGTGTGAAGTGCAGCTGAGGGAGTTAAGCTCAGCGTAAGGCTGAGGGCTGTTTTTTCATGGTAAGTCACCAAGATCTTGGTTCAGCTCCACCAGAGTGCTTTTTTCACAAGCCCGACTATCTGCTGCTATACATCCATGGTACGCTGTGCCCTTAGGCCAGCATCCCAAATGATGCTCTGGTGTTGTTCTGACTCAGAGCTGCAAAAGTCTTCCAGTCCTGTTTGACATTGAATGCCTTTGTTGCTAAGCTTCTAGCACTTGCTTGAAATGCGTTGCATGAATTGGAGATCCTTGTCTGTTAGAATGTGCGTGTTCCATCAGTGATTGCTGATCCAAATGTGCTGAGTGGGTCCTCTACATGCAAGTGGAAGAAGCATGTGTGGACCAGAGAGTTCGGCAAATCCAGCATGACCCAAACCAGCCTCAAGTTACACAACTTTTAGTATGCATTAATTTTTATTATTATTATTTTGAATCCTTTGAAAAACTTAGTGTTGAAATGAACTTCCTTTTAAACTGCTAAGAAAAAAAGTGGCATAAAGCCTGTTTTCAAAAGGCCAGACTGAAAACAACACCTGTGGTGTAGGAAGCTCCTGGCTGCAAATTGCTGGAAGAGTATTTTGCGGATGTTTCACTGCAGGTTTGTGCTAGGCTCCCTTTTCCCTGGCTGTGCTCTTGGATGCTGCTGAAGGTGGAGTACTGGGGCAGCAGAACCTCACTTGGGACCTTGGGTCCTTGTTGGTGTGCCCATCTCCCTGAGGCTAGAGATATCTGTTCTCACAGCCTTCGCTACCCTGGAAGTAGCTTGGGGAGGCACTCTTTCCCATACAATGATTTCCCCCCTCCTTTTGGTGCAGGATGTATGCTGGCAGGCTAGGAGACTAGATTTCTGCTTCTTTGCCCGTTTCTGTTGATGTTGTGACCATTACGATAGCTTACTGCTGCAGCTGCTTCTTCCGTGAGGAGACAAAACTGTGTCGGTCCTTCCAAGCTGATTGGAAAGGAGGAAAACCAAGATACTGAAAAACCTGAATGGCACCCCATGACCCTGATTGAGAAAGGCATCAAGGGTCAGATAGTGTTTTGTGATGATTTTGGCCTGAGGGTCTCTGCAGTTCCCAGGAGAAGTAGAAGAGGTGACCCACAGAAGAGTCTTCAGGCAGGTCCTTGTCCCTGTGGCACTCTGTGCTGGCTGGACCGTGTGGCTGGGGAAGGCAGGACACAAGACAGAGGAGAAACTTCCAACCTTCAGGCTGCTGGTAGCAGATGGGATTTTTTTATTTCTTCTGTAATTCTGAAGCTGGGTATGTTGAGACACCCACAATCTGTTAAAAAACCAGCAGCTTCGTTGTCCAGAGCAGAGGATGTGAGAAGAGGAGTCGCTAGGGCTAAGTGAAGCACTTGAGTGTGAAACACTTGGGTATGAAGCTACAAAAGCAATTTAAATTGGTAGGACATCAGCATGCATTTAAAGTACATTGTTGTTGGGTGCTCAGTGTGTGAGGCCTCTTTGACGAGTGGAAGTATTACCTGCTTTTTATGTCCTTTTTGAATCTGGGTGTTAAACACTTAATAAAACCCAGTCCATTAAACATGAAACCTTGTACGACATTTTAATCTCCAAAGAGTTGAGTACCAGACAGCTGTTGTGTTCGCCAGATTTTGTTGTTTTTTTCAGGTTCTTGCTTAAATATTCTGCCTTGGCTGCTGTGAAAAGTGTCTCATGGCTTCTTATAAAAGCAATTTCTTGCTCATATCTTGCTCATAAAAACTCTCCAGCGTCCCTAGATGAGGTTCCTGCTGGTCTTCTCCAAAGTGTGTTATTCCTTTCCATCTTTTGACCTCTTTAATCTTGACCTTAATTTTGTTTGCTGTTCTGGAGCAAAGGCTGGCAATCTGCTGATTTTGCATCTTGGATTCCTAGGAAGACCAGCGCGATCGTGTTAATTGTGTCTTTGCTGATGCCAGCAAATTTTCTTGCTTTCTGCTTCCCCCCCTGCCTTGTGGCTTTGCTCAGAGAAGACAAACAGCCAACTGTAATCCTGAGACAAGCAAAGAACTTTTCCTTCTTTCCCATGCAGGCAGGGAGGCTGGAGCTTGTTCTCCATTGCCTTCCCGGCTGATAAGTCTCCCCAGGGCTCCTTTCATCTGCTCTGCTTTCAGGCTCTCCTAAAATACCCAGACCGTCTTCAGTGGCATCTCTTTAAGTAGCTGTTGCCCAGCCTGGTTGATCCTTGAGCTGCAGAATGCTCGTAGGTATAAAGCGAGGCTTTTCCTTTCTTTAGGAAGGAGGGATGCTGCTGCTGCTCCTGGTGCTGAGCTGCTGTGCCATGTTGCACACGCTGTGCTTTGGTCTTTCTCTGGGCACGAGCCCTTGTGGGCCAAGGCAACCTCTCCTGTAGTTACCCACTTTAATGCAGGTAACCCTCATCCGACCCACTGGGACTTGAGGGTGGGGGAATCAATCGGTTAAGAGCTGATAATCTCACTGTGCCTATTCAGGGATAGCTATCTGGGGGGCACGGGGGTGCTCTTTTATTTAGCCCATAGAGGCTCGGGGAATTACAGTGGGCTGAAGTTGTAGACGTCAAAGGTCAGCCAGAAAGTAAATGCCCTTCCAGTCATAAACCTAGAGGGAGATAGGGGTAGGTTGTTTAATCACAGGATAACACCCGTGAGAGGGAGCATTGCCCTTGTCTCCATTCCAGGCATGCGTCTTGGGACAAAACACAGGTTGTGTCCATGTTCAGTGTGCCCAGACATGTTCCCCTGTCCATTGTTCGTTTCCACAGAATTTGTATTAGAACAAAACACTTGGAATCTCCTGCCAGGACAAGCCTGATTTAATGGGTGCAGGCACAAAGTCACCTTCCTTCCTCATGGCTTAGTCCAAACATGCAACCACGCGGTAGGTTGTACCATACCTGGAATAACATCTGCCAGAGCAACATTCAGTCTGGTGGCGTTACTGTGAGGTAGATTTGTCCCACATCAGTGCTTTGCTCTGCGTGTCTGAGGTGGTTTTGAGCCGGCACTAGAACTGAGAGGGAGCTTGTCACGGGAACTTTCTTCCTTTTTAAATTTCCCAGCATCGTAGCTCTGGCTTTTATGAAGTGTGGTTGCAATAGCTTGTTGTTCCCTCTTGGAAGGTCGGGGTTGGGTTAGGGGGACTGGCTGGCAGTGTGTGTGTGTGTGTGTCCCCATGTGGCTGTGGCAGATGGGTTGCCCTCCTTTTGAGGGTGTGTTGGGCCTCCAATCCATAGCAAAGGCCTGCTAGTTAAATCATTTGACAGTGGCTAATTCTCTCTGATTTTAACTCTTGGGGGAGCTTTCTACAATCTGTGGGGTTGACAGACCAGAGGCAGAGGTTATTTTATGAGTGAGGAGGGTGATGTCCAAGCTGGAGACAGTAGCTTCTTGGGTAGCAAATAGAAACATATGGCTTTGTGTGGATGTTCCCTTAGGTCAAAGATTTCCTATCGTTGGAAATCTTGTCACTTTTATTCCAGAAGAGCTGGCTTTGGTCCCTGCCCAAGCTCAGTCAGCTCCTACACAGTCAAGATATTTCAGAAACTTTGAAAAAATCCTGCTCTGCTCCCATGTGACATCAGTATACCAATGCTTTCAGAGCGCCTGTGAACTGATGCATTGCTCTTGAAAAGCCCTCCCTAAACCTCTAGTGCCTGCTTTTTGACTTTTTTGTCCAGCTCTAGTTTGAAACTCGTGATTTAGGTCAAGCATGAATCTTCTCCCCTTCCCATTTGACATTGTTGTTTTGTCATAATTAATTGCATGTCAGTTAAGAGTGGAACAACTGATTTCTGCCAGAGCAGAATTTGGGGCTATTGTGAGTATGTTATATTTAACACCCTATTGCTGTGATAAAAGATGGTTTCTGCCTTTGCAGGACCAGATCCTTGCTGGTGTTGCAGCTTTTGAAGTTAGTTGAGATGTGCCAGTTTTTAAACCACTGAGAATAAGGCCTGTGGTGCCTTAAATATTTAAACACCTTTGTCGTCTAGAGATGAACCGTTTTCAAACTCCTTTTATGTGCAGACTGCTGATGTTTTACAAAGGGATTTTGACCCCTGCGTGGCAAACTTTCGTCTCCTGACAAAAGATTTGCTTATCTAGGCTATCTTTTTTTCTTGGACTCCCCCCCAGTTCCCAGGATATGCAAACCAAAAGCTGAAAGCCCTTATTCTAGATGCTTTTGATGTACCTGTTTGACATCTCCAAAATACACCCATGCACATAAATCCTTCCCTGGGTCACGCTGGCATAGCTCCATGGAGATCAATCAAGCCAGCCTGACTTTTGTTGGCTGGGATAATGGTCCGTAGATGAACATCTTTTGAACTGGCTGTCAAAGCGGTTGCCCTGGATGAAAGTCAGGAGACGTGTCCTCCAGGGATGCTCCAGGGCTCTTGCTAAAGTGGGAGATGCTCTGCTGTGCCATAGAGAGGAACCGGCAGCCAGCTGCTTTGGGTGGTTTGCTTCCTCCCATGGCTGGGCTAGGGGTTGTGCAGGCTTGCTACCGACAGTATCCAGCTGCAGAGACTGGCCTGGTGCTGCAGGCTGCCCAGGAGGCACAAGTTGGCCACCTCCAGGTGTCGGTGCCAGGGGGAACCTCTGGAGCTGCACACCCTGATAGCTGCCTACCTCCAGGAAAGCTTGCTGCGCGCACTTCAGCACCTGTGTGTGTAACTGCAGGAGGGATTGTTCTGTGCAGCTTCTCATAATGTGGGAAGGGGAGGCTGTGAAATGTTCTTCCCATCAGTCTCACCGAAGAGATCTATATTTAGTCGCTGATAATCTCCGTTGTGGCTCTGTGCCTCTAATCCCCTGCTCTGGTATCCTCCCTGGAGAAGGTGAGAGGTGGAGCAATCGGCCTGACTGATGTGGTGGGCCAGCAGGATTACGGCACGTCTCCCCTCCCTTTCCTATGGGATTGGCATTGAAACTTTGCTGGCTTGCAGTGCCACAGCTGTGCTGTGTTGTGTGCGTGTGTGAAACCCCCGGGAAGGGAGTATCCTGGTTTTGCCAGGGATGTCATTGTGGGACTGCCTTTGCCATGGTGTGGGAGCTTGCCTTGAATAAGTTAATGCGAGGTATTGCTGTAGGAGCAGGGCGGGGGAGAATAAAAATAGTACTTTTATTTAAAACAGGAAAAAAAAAAAGAGGAGACTGTTTTCCTCTGGCTGTGTGATTTATATATGCTTCACCCCCCCACCCCCTTTTACAAAAGAGCAGGTCAGAGGCACTTTGGTTTTTTAGATCAAGTCAGTGTTTTCTGCTGACAAGGGGTGAGACATTTTACAGGGCAAAAACTCACCAGTTTCTGCAAAGTGAGGCTTTCTGAGCATTTGCATCCTGAGTTTGTCTTTTTAATCTTAGCTGGGCTGTTTTGTGGCTTTGGGAGGGACGGAGCTATGAAATGCTGTATTTTGTTAGGCAAGAACATGTCACTGGTAGTCCCTGCTCTCTAGTGCAGAGGATGCCCAAAGCTGCAGTGCCAGGGGTCCATCCCATCCCTTGTCCCTCAGGCAGGACCAGTTTAATGCAAAGGTAATTCTTCAAGGTTTGGAAAGGCTGGTGAGGTGAAGAAGCTCCTAATTACAGGGAAGATGCCTCCTTCACTTTACTGGTTGTTTATTTTGCTTTTGTGGAGAACTCTGGAGCAGCAACTTGAATATTTTCCCTCCTTACTTCTTGCCCTGCGGTCTCTGTTTGTATGTGGGGTGATGACGGTGTTTAAGGGACTAGGCTGGCAGAAGGAAAGCTGCTTATCCCCCTTAATGCTCAGGTCCTCTGCTGCCCTCTGAAGCGATACCCTTTCTGAAGGCTGTGCCCTGACCAGGGGTAATGCTGGCATGGAAGAGAGCTGCAGCTCTGCCTGGGGATGGGGGAGGGTTGTGTGCTCCGCTCTGCGGCTGTTCTGGCTGGGCTTGTGGCTTCTTCTGAGTGTTCTGTTTCTGGGACCCATTCAGGTGATGCTGGCAGAGATGCCAAGCCTAGCAGGTTCCCCTGTCCCCCGGTGTCGTGCTAAGGGGGAGATTTTCCCCCAGCCCTCTATGTTCAACTCAAGATGAGACTCTACTCTGTTCCACCCTCCGTTCAGTTCCTCCAGCATGTGCTAAAGTTGCAGGTTGTGTTGCCTGGGGAACTATTGGGGTGCAGATTCTGTACATAGCGACCGCTTTCCACCCTAGAAGTAGCAGCTTCAGTTTTACCCTAAAATTTTCTTACTGTTATAACTTCAGTTGTTTCTCCACACCCAGGCTGCCTCTCCTGTGACCCTCAGGGTCAGGTGTGCCCCGAGCCTTTGCACCCAGCCACCCCAGTGTTACTCCAGGCCACCTCCTCTGACTGACTCTTTCTCTCTTTTTCCTTTGGGCAGGAAAAAGCTGACGCTGCTGAGGGAGATGCTGGCAGGCTGTGGCGCAGGTACCTGCCAGGTGATCGTCACCACTCCCATGGAGATGCTCAAAATCCAGCTGCAGGATGCAGGGCGGATCGGTACGTGGGCTTCTCTTCGCTACGTACTGAGCAGGCACGGGGGAAGGGGCTGGGACTGGGCTGTCAAGGCAGAGAGGGAGGGAATGAGCAGAGAAAACACTTTTCTTTCCCCCTGCTTTCCCAAGTCTGAGGTATCTCAGGCTGTAGCAGAAGTTTCTTCTCTTCCCACTTCATTTCCCCTCCACTCTGCTCACCTGGCCCTTGCAGATACAGAGGGTAGTGATTTTGTTGCTCAAAGTGACAGGCTTGGCAAGTGCAACAGCAAAAGCTGCTGGTGGGTGGAGAGAGACAGGAGAGGTGACGGGGTGGTCAGCTTGTGAGTGATTAAAACTTGTTACTGTGCACCCAAGGAGGGATTAGCATCCTCCAGTGCTTTTCCTGGGGTGCTTCCTCCATCTCCATGTCTATCTGATGTCCATCCTCTCTCTTCCACCCCCCCGTAGCACCTCCGAACAGCTTCCCAAGGGGATGTGCCCTTTCCAAATGACTTGCCTCCCCTCTTACTGTCTTGTTTTCTTCCTGACAAAAGCAGCAGCTGTCTCGGCTGAAATGAAAATCTCTCGGCACACTGCATTCGGAAGAAGGCTGGGGTCAGGCTCTGGGGGCTGGGGGCAGGAGCAGGAGGGAGTGTGAGCCTTTTGGCTGAAATGCTGTGGGGTGTTTCTGGTGAGAGCAGAGATCAGACTCTGGCACGGAGACTCTTTCCTCCGGAGCTGTTTGCTATCGCTTTAATCTCTTCCAGAGGTCAGCCCGGGGTATGGCCCTGTTCCCCAGGAGCCCTGCATGACACTGTTAGATAGCACGTTTGGGGCCTTTCCTGGAAAATGGGACAATTTGTCTAATCTCTCCTTCGATGCGGTATTCCTGAATAATCACGGATTTACTTTTTCTTTCCTCTCTCCGTTGTTTTTAATGCGGACCTTATCCTCTTTGTGCGTATTATTTTAAAACGTTTGAAGGAATTAAGCCGTGGTTTGAGGCTTGGGAAGAGGTTTTTGCTGCTGGGAGCAAGCAGCCTGCCCTCCGTGTAGGAGAGCCCTGTGGCGTGCCCCGGCGGCCGCAGCGTTGCCTGCAGGTTGACGTGTTCTCCATCTTCTGGCCAGAGAGCAGAAATGCAGCCGTTTCAAAAGGCTGGGAGAAACCAGGGTGTGTTCGTGGACCTGGCTGAGGAATTCCCCAGGTTACCGATTGCTTTCAAGGGAAGGAAGCAAAGGACAGAACTACTGAACCTCTCTCGGTTACAAATATCTTTAGTTTGTCCTACCAGGGGCTCGGGGACATACCTGGAAGCAGGTACCGTCACCTGCTGCTCACGGCAGCTCCTTTTCTCCGCACTGTGGAGGCTGCGCGTGCCAGGCTGCTCCTGCTTAGGGCGGTGGGAGAGTGCAGCCGACAGCCATGTGGTGTGGCAGCAGCCAGCTCTGAGACTGGGACAAGCTGGGTTGCCTCAGCCTGAGGGAGATGGGCAGACTGGGAGCAGCAGCCTGCAGTGCACCGGGCTGGCCTTAAGCCTGCGTGTTTTGGTGCACTTGGAGATCTGTTTCTTCCTCCTCCCGTGGCACCGGGCAGCAGGAGCTGCGGTTGAGCACCTTGTGGACTAGCACGCTCTCTGCTTCTCCCCAGCGGCACAGAAGAAGCTGATGGCAGCGCAGGCACAGCTCTCCTCTTCCTCTGCGGCGGGGGCGGCGGAGCCCGTGGTGGAAACACGTACCACAGCGACGCAGATCACAAGGGAGCTGCTGCGGAGCAAAGGGATCACGGGGCTCTACAAGGGCCTGGGAGCCACACTGCTAAGGTAGGGTGGTGTGGGCCCACGCACAGTTGTTCCCAGTCTCCAACCTGAAGCACCAGCCATGGAGATGAGCCTGCACGGGGGGGCTGGGTTGGGTTGGATTTGCTTTCTGCGCACAGGTTTTGCAAATTAAAGAAGGGAAGGTGAGGGACGTGAGGGAGGCTGCCTTTTTGTTCCTGGAAGATTTAATTCTGCTGCTTTCTGTGGAAGGTTTCTGTCTACCCCATGGTCCATATTTTAACACTGCAGTGAAGTCCTCACGGGCTGGCAAAGCAAAACTGTCAGCCTGAGTCTCCAGAGTGTGAAACGGGCCCTGGGCCATGGAGCGTGTTGGATGCAGGGACCAGCACCCGCTCTGACACTTTGTCTGGGCATTGACACAGTAACTCCTCTAGCTTTAATAAAGACACAGCTAAAGCAATGCCCAGTGCGGGGTAGGGGGGTGGGTAGGTTGCAAACTGCTTGCAATTAGCAAAAGTGGATCAAACGATTGACCTCTGAATGTGCTGGGGTCTTCTGTTTGAGTGCTGAAAAACCAGGGGAGGCTGTTGACTCTGCTGGGCTGCATGCCTCCCGGGGGCCTCTTGTCCTTTGTGCCGCCAGTTTTGCCCCTGCTGAGCTCCAGCTCCTGTCCCTGTTGCAGTTGCAGAGCTGGGGTGTCTGTTTCACTCGTGGCTGTGCTGCCGGGTGACGCCTGCAGCCCATCCTTTGATGCTCAGTTTGTTGGTGTCCTGCTCTGACTTGCTTATCCTTGTTCTTCTTTCTTCCTCTTCCTCCCTCCCCATTGCAGGGATGTCCCGTTCTCCATTGTTTACTTCCCGCTGTTTGCAAACCTGAACAAGCTGGGCCAGAAAGATCCCAACGTCAAGGCTCCGTTCTACGTGTCCTTCCTCTCCGGATGCGTGGCGGGCAGTACAGCTGCGGTGGCTGTCAATCCTTGCGATGGTGAGTCCCGAGTAGCTTGTGCTGCTGGCCTGGTGCCAAGTGACAGGAGCCAGAGGCCCGCGAGTGGGCTAGGTGAGGAGGAGGGTGACCGTGCCAGCGCATGGGATGGTGCAGGAGGGGAGCTCTGTTGGCTGAGCTGCTTTGGCTGAGCTGTGCCGTCGGCCACAGCTTACACGGAGGTTTGCAGTACTCACTAGGTGAGTCGGGAAGAGGGTGCCGTTCATTTCAGTCATTCTTTGCAGGAATGGCTGTGAAAGTGCCCCTGAAAAGGCACCTTGCTGTGTGGAGGGAGAGTACGCAGACCATTTATGTGCATGTGGTCATTCATGGATGACCAGGGGCAGCCCCAGATCTGTGGCCACGTCTCCTGCTCTACAGCATCTGCCTCAAACACCACCTTGGTTTCTCTGCTATGAAAACCACCAGAAAGTGACTCCTCTCTCCCCAGCATTGCACACGCTCTGAGGTGTGAAGAAATGTAAAAGCAGCATTGTATATTTTAGCTATTTCCTCCAGAAGGAGCTGAGTATTTGAAAGTCATCTCCCACTTTGCAGAAAGATCTGAATTTGGAAGCATTAAAAGCTTAAGCCAGCTTTGGAAACCTTGGTGACAGTGAGGGGAGGGCGTTGGTTTGGGGTGGCTATGTTTTTCTTTTATCCATTTGTAAAGGAGTGGGTTTGGCTTCCCCTATTTTGCTGATAAAAACATGAAGACGGTCTGTGTTCTTGGTGATTTTTGACTGTGTTTCAAAGACATTGCTCTCAGGGTGGCTCTTGCCCGCTGAAGTGTGGAAGTGTGCTCCGTTCCCAGCGCTCACCACTGCCTCTCTTCTTTTTTTTTTTTTTTTTTTTTTTTTGCCCCCCCGGGAGCAAGACGGGGGTGC
>JAVJGJ010000002.1:34236060-34274604 GCA_035590215.1 Microhierax caerulescens | reverse complement strand
CCGACACGTGACAGGGCACACAAGACCAGACTCCTTGATGGCCCAGAACATCCCCAAAGGAGCTCGTTTAGAGCAGAGGTTTGCAGACGAGAAGAGCACCAAGGGGGCTGTGGATCACACCACACAGGACAAAACACGGTTGGATTTGCTCTCTTCTCCCCCGTTTCACTTCCTCGGCAGATGACGCAGAGCATGGCAGCCCCTTGCGCAAGGCGCCCTGCTCAGGACAGACTTGCCACCAGTTCTCCACATCACCTCCTAAAGCTGGGACATGCAACGAGCCGCAGCAAAGCCAACCTTCATGCCCTCTCCCGAACGCCCGGCCTCTCCCCGGCACCATCAGAGACAAGGCCAAGGGCTCCCACCACCGCTCCGACGCGGAGCAGCTACTCACAGGCTCCGGGCTGGGCCATGGCCCTGCAGCGTGCCACCAGCTGGGTCCTCCAGGTCGCTCAGCCTCCCCCTTTCGTTTCCTCCTCTGGCTCCGCTCCCCGCCTCCCCGAGCTCCCCACCCTCCCCTCTTTCTCCATCCACCCTCAGAGCAGCTCCCAGCAACACCAGGGCCACAGACGTGTCCTGGAAGCAGCTCTGGAGGTCACCTACAAGCCCGGGATGGTGGCAGAGCAGCTCCCAAGTCAGCTTCCTACAGCAGCAGCCCCACCTCTGCTGAAGAGGCTTCTGGCGTTACCGCTGTCGCAGAGGAGGGAAAGGACACTAACAAGATGTTTTGCTACTACAAACCTACTGCAGGAGGTGAATAAATAAGACCTGCTCCCCTCAAACAGGTGGCAGCATCTGATCCAAAAGGGTCAAGCAAAAAGAAAAGAAAAAAAAAAAACCACCAAAAAACCCCCAAATGCAGATAATATGCACAGGATACTAGAAAATCTGTTTTCTAGAACATGCCAGGAGAGGCATATTTAGGTAAATTTCTCATTGCCTCTCACAAGGGGCAGCTTACAGGTTGATGGATTTCTTTTTAATGGGACTCAGAATGAAAGAACCAGTGTTCTTTGTCACACAGCTGCTGGGGAAAGCATGTGCAGCGGGTAGTTGTCAGCTTCATTGCTCCTCCGGGCAGTAGCAGGTGCAGAGGTAACTGACATTTAACAGTCTTTACAGTACCTGCAGTCCTAATAAATCTTGCAACAGGCTCTTACCTTCACTGCTGACTCAAGGCTAACACGAAGGATTTAAAGCAGTGAATCAGTCTGAAGAAGAAAACAGACTGACCTTGTCTTCCCAGTCAACAGTGATGTTGCTTCTGATATTTGGTCAAGTTTTGTTATTCACACCCCCTGCCCTTTTTCACTCATGCAGGCAGGTTATTCCAGAATTGTTCCTCTGATACAGCCAAAGGTGTCCAATTTCCAGCCTAAATGTATTCACACCTAGACCACAGTCTCTCATTCTTGTGTCAACAGTGCCATAAAAGTTCCTGCACTTTATTTTGCCACAAAAATCTATCAGCAGTGTTCGTATTTGCAAACCCACACCCATCTGCTAGGTATATAGTCTAGCTACAAGCTTAGCTTTAAAACTAAAGCTTTTCTTCCAGCTATTCTTTTGCAGCCTTAGTGAGCCTTTCTTCCAAAATTTTCAAAGAAAGTCCGAAGTTATCAATCCCTTACATTCCATAAAGGCCATACTTTCGTACAGGAAGCAAACAGAGCCAAGGAAGATCAACTCCAAAACACTCAGAGCTCATCCATAAACGCTTCCATAGGACAGTAAATGATGGGAGTGAAGCATTACACCAGCTCGGACGTACTGGCATATGAGCTTCTTCTGTTTAAATTACAAAAAAAGAAAGGAAAAAGTCCCCACACCAGCTACTTGAAACTACAGCCAAAATTATAGTATGCAGACAAAAAAACCTCAAAAACTAAGTTCACTGAAAACTTAGGAACCCCAGCAAGGGATCAAAGGTCTTGCTATATTTGTGAGTTTTCCTGCGCTCACCAGGGAAAAGAGTACGAGCTGCAGTTATTTGCTTTATAAAACTCATCCCAGAGCAGCTGTATTCTCTTTGAAGTCAAGCAGCAAGACCATCCTCAGAGGGCAGCTGCCAAGCGGAACCTTCTAAGAGGTCAGGAAAGCCCTGCTGCAAGACGTCTTGCTGCCACCTAGTCCTACAGACCACGCACATTCGGTTCCCCAGTTTCTAAGCTGTAACTTACTGGGTTTCTCTTCAGCTTCCCTGTTAAATGCCTCCTCCCTAAGAGACGGTCAGATGGGGAGTGATGCTTTTTGTCAGGTTCAAGAGTGCTGAACATATTTCTAAGTCACTGTACTTCAGATGATCGCTTAAAAGACGGGCTGCGCTGCTGTACAGGCGGGCAGGAGTGCCTTTGAAGAAAGCAAGATGAAGTCAGTACGTGTGCTGGACTCCTTTGCTTCTTGATAAGGAAACCCAGTCCTCCTAGAGCGGAGGAACCACTCCTCATCGAAAAACACGGTACTCCTTACGCAGCAGCCAAGTGCGCAGGTTTAAAGAGAACAGCCAGGGCAAAAGGCAGCAGTGAGACAAACAAATGACACCTGCGACAGGACTAAAACCATTCAAAATAACTTTATAAATTCTGTCACATTTCTGCTTTGTACATCAGTTCAACCTAGTCCCTCCAGCTTGTTACTGAAAATTCACAATGCTTGCTTTTTGTTTCGTTTTTTTCCTGAAAGGCAGACACAAAACCAGCCATCAGTGCATTATTTACAGAAGTGCAACACAAGTCTCCCACCCTGAAACAAAACTTTTCGCTAACAAGATACTGCCAACAGAACGTAATTAAACACCACGACTTGAGCAGTGTTCCTGAAATCAGTTTATAAAGTCATTTCTGCAATCCCCAAAGTCACAGAGCGAGTAAACCTTCGCTCACCACCAAATGGGCTAAAAATTTCAACATTTCAAGTATTAAATCAGAAGTTTCTAAAGACAACCCATATTTCGATAAATAAACACAAGGGAAACAGTATACAACTCTCAATATACTGTATATGAAAAGTGGTGTCCAGTTGCAAACTTTTAGCAAGACAAGTGCACAGGCCTATCAAAAGTAGCCCTGAAAACTGTAGCAATCCGGGAGTCCCAAACATTACATCTCTTCCGTGTTTTCCCTTGAATTACTCTGCTGGTCTGAGGCATTTGATTGTTATTTAGTTCTGCGTCTGTAGGTAATAATAATAAAAAACAAAACAAAACAAAAATGAAAACAAACAAACAAAACCCCAAGAAGTTCATTCCCATATGGAAACAACGGGAATTGTTCCCGCAGGTAAGTCCCAGTATAACTGTGCTTCTCTCCGCTCTAGTTGCACAGTCAGGGTAAGTTCAATCCAAGTCATGCCGGCTGTGGCTTGCTCTGTTTTCCACTTCACATGTATCTTCACTATCAGATTTCTTATGTTTCCTCATATGTTTGTATTTTTCCACATATGCCTTCACCAGGTTGGCTACCTTCATAGGGTTGATCTCTCCACTTTTGCTGTGACAGATCTACAAGGAAGAAGAAGAGGCATTTATTGCTCTTTTATAATATAAATCGCTCAATTAACAGTATTGCAGCCGTTCAGGCAGGCAACAAACAAACGATAGAGAAGCCCTGAACTTCCCAGGGGAACAGGTTCCTGTATAGCCCCTCGAGTCTTTGCAGCAGGATATGTAAAGCAGAAAACTCAACAAGGACAGGAGTATTGTACTTCAAGCATTCCAGAAACGGCCCAGGGCTTATCTACCGAGCACCAACTGAAAGCAGAATTCCTCGTTCTTACTACAGGCTTTTCCATGCAGCCAGTTTCACACAACACAGGGTAACCAAGAAGCGCTGATCACCCATTTTTCTGATGATTTTGAGAAAGAGATGCTCAGATTAAAAGAATCTGGCAATTTTAAGGACCATTTTGAGATAGAAGGGAAAAAAGGGTGGACCCTACAAAGAACTTTATCAGTGTTCAGAGGAGAGTTCACAGTGACTTCAGCTGCAATTGGTGTTGACCAGCTCTCCTACAAACCACACCTGAGGTTCACATGGGTCACGTAGAAGATATGAAATTGCATCTGTTATCTCAGGAATTTTGATTTACGATGGAATTTCTCAGTGATAGCTGGAACGCAGCGCAGGGAGAGACTACAGTCCTCCGGGGTATCACTTAACTGCTTTGACCACAAGAATATTACTTGCTCTCACAAGACAACATCTACCCGCTCATCAGGTCTTTTTTAGCCACGATCTGGTCAGCACTAAGATTTGAGGCAAAAGTCAACATCAGCCAAATTGCAAGGCCCTCTTCCAAAGTTCAGGGCCACCACTGATGCTGAAGGAATTAACACACAAAGTATTTTCTCACTTTATCAGAAACAGCTTGACAATTCTGACCAAAGTTCTTAATGAGATAGAGCTGACCATTCTCACCCAAGGCACGTCCCGCGGTACATTTTAAGCTGTCTGAGCTGAACTTAGCAATGTTCTGGACCACTGAACACACCATCTCCTGAAAGGAACCGTCTGACAGCTCTTATCAATGGCACCGCTCCGTCCTGCTCAAAGCAACTACTGCTTCCCCACAGGACTGCAGAGCACCAGAGATCTGCTGCTCAGCCACAGCAGGGACTTGCTGAAGCTGGCAAAAAAGCCACTTATTTAACCATTTAACCGACACAGCCCCTCCTCTCCATTTCACCTTACCTTTTGCACTGCTTTTCGAAGAATGTTCTTGTATTCCTCCTTTGTAATCTCCCTCTTCTGGTAAAAAGGTTTAATAGCAAGTTTCACTTCTTCCACAGCCCTTTCCTGCATGTGCAGCTTCTTCATGTACTGCCCCGCAAAGAGAAGTTCAGTTCGTTAACTTGTGCTACCTTGGGAACGGTTTCTGAATCTATTTTTCTTAGAAATGTCCTAACAATGAAAATACTCATGTCACAGTTTCAACGACCCAAGTAAGAGCCAACGTCAAAGGGTTTTCCTTTACTGTAAAAGGCAGTCTTGAAACAAATACCAGCTCGCCCTAGGAGGAACCCTTATTTTATGTAACATTTATTCTATGTCTTAGAGAATATGTTTTAAGCAAGTGACTACAGCGTTACACCCATTAATTCTGGTCTCCTTCTTCCCTTCTGACAGCTCTGAAATAAACATACATCCATCAAAAGGCTCTAAAAGCAGCCAAGTAGTGGCTGTGAATACAAAGCTTCAGGTAGCTCTGAAGGCGTTCTGAAAATTGCAGAGTTGCGTATAAATTAAGGATTACAGATGACATCAGAACACATTCTATCACAACAAGTTCATGAGAACCACTGCTCATAAATGGAGGTTTAGTGGGAAAGGTATCTTACTGTTTTGTTTTGTGGTAGAAAAAGAAATAATTAGCTAAGAGGTTTTTGTTCTTGTGTTAACATCCACTATGTTTAGAGCAAATGGTCTGTACAGCAACCCCAAAACTCAGCAGCAAGGGATGATCACTGCAAAATCTCAAAACTATTTTACTCCCTCTGCGTGTTCAGTGCTGATAAGCAGTAAAATATAGTCCCACCTCTCTACAGGACTGTTATGAGAATAGGCACTAATTTCAAAGCTGGAGGGGAAAGGAGAAAACCAGGCGTTTATAGAGAGATTTGGACATTCTGGCTTCTAGAAAGTCTATTCCAGACATTCATGCAAGAAAGTTTCAGAACTTTGAGAACATCTTTTAGATGCTTTAATCCCTCTCTGTCCTATTGCAATGAAGCTGCAGAAAGTGGAACTATCAAATGCGAGAAAACCCCAAAAGAATTCGCAGGAAGGACTGCCTGCTGCTCCTGGGCTAGCACAGTCAGCCACCACCAAAACCAAGAGCCACAGCCGGGGCTGGGAAAACACAGTACAGAGAAAGTTGAACACCCCCAAACTTCACAAGTTCAAATAAACAGCTCATTAATGTTATGCATTTGCTACTTGATAGCATTCACTCACTTCCTCGTTTTTCGTTTTATCCACTGTAGGTTTGGGCGCTTTGATCTTTTCTTCGGCGTTTCCAACAGAAGCAGCTTGGATTCCTGGTTCAGATGCAGTAGCCAGGCTGCCCAGCTCTGGGATCAGGCTCTGTCCTGCCATGCAGCCAAGCGCTGGAAGACTACCCTGCATGATGAACTGAACCGTGGGCTGGCTGACCGGGGCATAGGGGGGCAGGCTTGAGGGCAGAGGTGGTGTCAAAAGTATATTTTGACAGTACACCTGTGAAACAGATACCATTTTGTAAATGCTTGTGCTTATAAGAGAGAGCATCAGACCAGGATTTTCAGAGCACCTCTTATTCACTCAAACAGGCAAGTAATTACTAGTTTAGATCAGGGGGGCTAATGTCCCAGCCCTCAGCTAGGTCTCTGTGTAACCGGAGCTAGCACCAGCCCCACTCACCTTTTAACTGGTGGACAGCACAGCCTGATGGCACGGACCAGTGCCACCATGCCCATTTTTACAGCCTGATCACAGCCAGGGAGAAGCTCACTGCTTCTCAACCAGCACCGTCTTTCCCCAAGTTACTGCTGCTAACAGAAGCTGCGTGTATACAGCAGAACTTTTAGATGTGCCTCTTCAGCAGGAAGGAGCACCTGAGAGATTAAACGATTATAGAGGATTGCTGAGGTGTATGGGCTGTATGAAATGTACCACACGCAGCGGAAGGCGAGCTCTGCCACGGGAGGAGGGTGTTGCACAACGAGGGCACAGATGAGGTGGGATGCCTTCCATGACACTAGGGTGCTGGAAGAGGAACCAACCTGAGAGGAATCTAGATCAGGAAACATAGGCTCAGGAATCATATAATTGGTTGGAGGAGGCTCATTTAACTGCACCTGATTTAACGTTTGGTTCAAGTCCTCAGCTTTCCAGGCCCCTTCTTTTACTCGCTGAAGTCTGTAAAACGGCATCCCTAGGGTCCCCAAGAAAAGGAAAATATTTAAGAATAATATAAACCTAACAGGTCAAAAATTCAAAGCCAATTCTATTTTTAAACAATTAAAATAAAGAGGATCTAACAATAATGCTAGCTAGATAAGGATTTTGTTTAGCAGTCATCAACACTTTAAAGCTTCTGATAATATAGAAATTATCATCCCCCTTAAGCAATTGCTTCTTCCTGGGTTTCCACAAGAGTAACCAAGGAGAACAACACAAGGAAATCTTGTCAACACGCATAGCGGAGGGTCCCAAGCCAAACTGTTTGTAGCAGCTTTGGCTTAGCAGAGCTCCCAGTAGCAAGCTCCAGAGATTTGTCAGGCTCCTTGGCCCCAACAAACCTTTACAAATTCTGACGGCAAAACCAGCACTCCAGTTAGCTGTAGAAAGGGTGGAACGCGGGCTGCCAGTTCAGAGATTGGGTTGCAATATGCGCTTCACGGCCGAACAAGCTGCTGCTGGCAAGCTGAGCTGTGCTGACAGCGTGTCCTCTCCGATTCATTAACACAGCTCACCTCACGATGTCAACACGTGTAGAATGCCAGCTCTCTGGACTGGAAACCAGGGGATCGCACCAGCTCAGATGACAGAACTGTTACGCTACGACCAGGTTTAGCCAGGCACCAAAGCCCACACAGCCAGCTTCAGGTGCTGTTTTCCAAAACTAGATACTTACTTGAAGCTTTTTCAGCAGACAAAGTGCCACTTTCTTCCTCTTGAAGGTTCCAGGTAACTCTTTTCACTGGTGCTTTTGATTTCAACACAGGACCCTGAGGTACTACTTCCAGTTCGGTACTACTGAAATCACCGGTTTTCTCGTTTGACACAAGGCACTCATCTTTAACCTCCTTCACACAATCCGTTACTTTGCTTTTGGACGAGCTTTGAACTGGTGCAGCCTCAGCTGCAGCGTGCATGGTAACTTTCTTCTCTGGGGGTGCTTCCATCAGAGACGAACATAATGCGGTATTTTCTATTTTAACTGTAATCTCAAGGTTTGTATTGCTACAGCTACCAAGCACTGCTGGCTCACTACTGCTGGTGAATTCTGTCTCGGCAAAAGAATCCACATTGCCAACTGGAACACACACGTTTGCGGCCTCTGGCACGGGGAATGCAGTTTCACTGGTCACTTCTGGACAGCTGGGCTCCACCTTTACGGCTTCCTGGGCCTCGCTGAGTTGAACTGGGCTCTCAGCCTTCATTTCCTCCAGTTTGGCATTTGGTTGGATGGTTATGGAAAGCTCTTCCAGTACCAGCTCCTCCTTCGGCTCTTGTTTGAAGGAATGAGGTTGCTCCACAAACGTGGATGTATTTTCAGCTGGAGGCTTTTCATCCTTTTCTGGAGGAGGAGGAAGCGAGCTCTCTTTCGATCTGTGTTTTCTTTCTTTGGAACGTGATCTCGATCGTGTTGTTTTTTCCTTTGATTTGCTGCTTTTGTGCTCCCGAGAACGAGATGCAGACCGAGACCTCCACTTCCTCCTCTCCCGAGACCTGGATCTCGATCTCTTTCTGTCCCTTGACCTCAAGCTACTATCTTTATCATACCTCTCATAGCTTTTCTCTCTCCTGTGTTTCCGCCTTTTAGTTCTTTCAATGCTATTTGATCGGGAACGATCCCTCCGTCTTGACCTTGATCGAGACCGTCTTTTCTTTTTCCTGTTTTCATAAAACTCAGAAGTACTTCCAGGACTACCTGAACGTGACCTAGATTTCCTTCTCTCCCTAGACCAAGAAGTTTTTGCCTTTTTATCCTTGGTTTTATCCTTCATTTTCTTTTTTTTAGATCGTTCGTGACTGCTGGAACGGTCAGTAGAAGTTCTCCTGATCTTGGGTTTGGATGTGCTTCTTTTGCTATGCTCTTCTCCACCTGACCAAGAGGTAGATCTGGAGCTTCGGTCCCTTGAGTGTGCTCTATCCCTAGACTCTGATCGGGGTCTCTTACTCTCTTTGACAGATGCCTTCTTCCTTTTCATCTTCTTCCTGCTTCGGGAGCTGGAGTTTGAACAGGATCTGGAACGTGATCGCTTCTTTCTTTTTTCTACCTTTTGGATTTTCTGCTGCCCATCGTCCTTTGAGGGACCATCCGGTTCTAGTTTCACATTAATATTAGGTCTAACCAGTTCTTCGGCATTAAAGAACACATCAGGGCTCCCTCTGCTTTCCTCCTTTAGACACTTTGCATTAGAAACTGGCTTAATGGCAGATGAAGTGCAAGGACTGCTTAGAGAGTCTTCCTCATCCATATTGTCTCGTTCCTCTGTGTCAGAGATCTGTTCTACAATCCTGCTTTCTACCGCAACATCATCGTGAGACACCGTGTTACTAGATGGTACATCAGCATCTGCCCCAGATCCAAATACATTTCCTACCACGTAAGGGGTGAAACGACGAACCGTTTGAAATGTTTGAACTTTTGGATTTTCAATGGAAATAGTCCTGGTAATATTAGTTAGTGGGATCTCCAAGCCAAGCCTTTCGGGACTGCTGCTTGCCGAACTCGAGTCCGATCCCGTTGGCTCAAAGGGATCATAGATCTCACTTTTGACCTGCTTTTTCTTAACAGAGAAAAGAGTTGAAGGAGTCTCTTTCTGTTGCACTTTGTCATCCACAGGGCGGAAGGTGTTACAAAATCCTGGGTTAGACAGTCTGCTGGGATGCCCTGCATTTCCAGGAATATTGATTTTAAAACTCTCAAAAGAACTTGGGCCTTTGCTCCTCGAAGTGCCCAGCAGTGATGAACTGCTACACATGCCTGTATCGGTAGAAAAAGACAGCCCACTTGTATGCATTTGTTGCTGAGATTCCTTGGCATTTGACTTCTGACTTTCCACCTTGCTACCCTTTCCCGGCTGATTAGCGCTCTCTTTGCCAGTCAGCTGGGTTATACAGGAGCTGGGGATGTCACAGCTTTGGCTTCCTGAGGGTTCGGGCTCCACCTGCTTGCTGCTGGTTTCCTTTTTAATCTTTGGTATCCTGGGAAGCTCAAAGATGTCAATTCTCTTGGTAGGTGGTTTTAATGGCTGCCTCACGGTTAAAGCTTTTGAGCTAGAATTCAAGTAACAGCTCAGGGGCTTTGACGATGAGTCAGTGCGTGCAACATTTTTAGAGTTTCCATTAAATCTGGGCATTTCATCTGACTTGTAGCCATGCCTGCTCAGAGTAGCTATGTTCTGAGTCTGAACAGACCTGGGTGTCATCGAATATTCTGACTTTACAGTTGCCTTTTCTGATGTACTCCGTACAGGGTTTGCTGCAGGCTCAATCCTGCTCAGTGAGGGTGAAGGTAAGGGAAACGAGCTTGAGGAGGAGGGTCTGGGGCGAGTACTCAGCCCTGAGGAAAATGAAGGTCCAGCAACCGGGCTGCTTGCTGTGGTCCCTGAGTGCGCTGTACTCGGTTGGGTGTTATGTCCCGAACCATCATTCACTCTTGAGTCATTTGCTGATTTCCTATGAAGCGGAGCTGTGGCATATAAGCAAACAATAAAGTTTTTCAGTACGTATCTGGACGTGTCTCCCCAACATTAAAAGAAGTACTGAGCTAATTATTTTAAGTTCCACCTTGGTGTGCAGGCATACCACACAGTAATAAGGCAGCCCAATAGTTCTTTTGGTCAGATACTCAAAGTTTAATGCCAGACAACTGCATCTTTAAGGTAAACACTAATGTTAGGGAAATAAATTATTCTGTTCCACAGATATCCCCAGATCTGTGTTTATTACCCTGCAGTTGCTAATTGATAAAAATTACTATAACAGAGGATGTTATAGGTACTTATTTTAAGAATAAAGCTCTAAGTTTAAATTTGCAGAGATTCTTTCCAGATAATACCATGCCAAGGGAAGACACAGCTGTAGGTGCTAGCACATATTCTAGGGCTCGACTTCTGCAAAGGAACTTCTTGCCAAGGTCCTCATCACTGCTCTTCAAACAGAAGCACAGTTCGCAGGCATGGCAGCGAGGCATGACAAATGACAGAATCGGGTACCAAGATATCTCTGCTCTATCCAGTCCTCCATGTTTTATAACAAAGCATGAAACTACAGTGCAGTACTTTTGAAAGAAAAAAATCACCTATTAAACCCCAAATCCTCCAGTAACATCTCAGCTTTGCAACTGGAACAGAGACAAGTAACGCTATTTCAGAGCATACATAGGAATCTTATTAGACAGGTTACTGCTGGCAGCTACTGAGTCTACGTTACATATTCAAACGCTCAGGGAGAGTATCCCTATGTTTGAAGCTACGCAGCCTGTAGGACCAGGGCAGGCGTGGATGAAACAAAGAAGTTAATTGCACTATGAAGTGCCAGACCCTTACCTATCTTCTTTGCTGTCAGTGAACCGTCTCTGTTGATGACCACATCCGAACCACTCATCATGAGAAAGCTCTGTCCAGACAGGATACTTCCCAACAGATCAGGCACGGGGGCACCTTCTTCCTCTTGATCAGGACTCAAGGCAGGTACACTGCTTCTGCATGTTTCAGAGGGGTTATACTTCCTTTACTCTTACAGCACTTGTTCTATACACACGTTACGTTAAAAAAAAACCAAAACCAAGGGCATAAACACAGGTCAGCCAGGGAAGTTCACTTGTAGTTTTGGCTTCACTAGAGTCATTTAGCCCCCATCTCCCTCCGACAAACAGAAGGTGAAGCTTTTACTGACTTCCCACAGCAACATCAGAGGATAGGAAAGCATGTAATCATACCAAAGACCTTTGGTAAGCAAATGCTTTTAATCTTATTTAAGAGTCGTGCACACTGTGTTGTGTATCAAGATTAACTTTCTACTTCATTTAAGATGCATTTTTGAAGCGCAAACCATTGTTCAGTACTTCAGAGATACGTCCAAGCCCAGCTGCCTCTTTCCCCCCCACCAAATCATGATCACAAATGTATTCCTCAGGCCTATACTGCTATATAAAAAAAATTGGTGCAGCTTGAACCACCGTTCAGCGCCAGTCAGAATACCAGTCAGGTGCCAACTGGTAGGGTAGCTAAGAGCATGGCACAGGAGGAATTACACAGAAAAACAGCAGCACACACACAGGACAACACAAACACTCCCCTTTATGCATTACTCATTCATATGAAAATGATTTAACTATACATTCCTCGTTCTTGAAATATGGACTGGTGTTGGGGTGTGGCTTTTACGTTTCCTTTCTTTGCTTTTCTGCTGGTGGCATTTAGGGGTTTTGGTTTGTTTGGGCTTTAAAAAAAAACCCACCAAAACGAAACAACAAGCCAACAACTTCAAAAAGGACCAACAGACCCAGCTCTTCAAGGGAACTACACTTCATTTCCGTATAACAGCAAAGCAAGCTTTCCAAAGACAATATATACCAAAAAACCCTCTAACAACATACAGAACAACAAAATAGGAAGTCTTAAAAGAATTGGCTGCCCAGGCCAGAGCAGGGAAGGACCTGCAGTCCAGGCAAATGAAGCCTTTAGAAAAGCTGAATTTCAGCTAAACAGTTCTACCTTTTAAACAACATGCTGCTCACATAACTCTGAGGATGTGGAAAGCTTCCTGAAAGGCTTCCTTTAGGAGAAAGGCTTCCTTTAGGACTGAGATGAGAAAGGTAGAGAAATACTCCAAGTTATTATAGACTATCTTAATCCTGAGAAACCAACCTTTGCCACAAGTCAGATGCATTAGAGGACAGCCAGGTAAACCTCTTGCACCTTTTAACCACTCAGGCTGAGCTTCCTCCATTTCTCCTAGTCTTCAGCTCCCTCAGCCTTGCAGTTTTCGGTTGGTACCTACCTCAGTCATTTTCCCCATCCATTTTCTTCTCATCATGCTCTTGCCCCGCTGCGTCCTACCCCTCTGCACTGCATCCTAGGCCCCAGCCCTGAAAACCCAGTGACTGCCAATGGGAGGCACCCAGAAACACCCCTCGGCCCTGGCAGGCACAGGGGTACACAGTCTGCACACACACAGACATCTGTCAGGCTGCAAAGCAACTGTTAAACTGCAGGATCAAACAAAGAGTTTCCTCTCAATTTTCTGAGCTCCAACAAATGGCAGAGGAACTGGGTGAGGTGGGTGCATCCCTCATCTCCTCTGGATGTGCAATTAGATTCCCTGGCCTTCCCAAATAAGCAAGTGGGTTTAATGAGACTGGGATTTAAAACATACTAAATGGGGTTACTAAACAATCCCAAAACAGAAAGCAAGAAGACCCAGATTAAGGTGGAAATACCAATGTGAATTATCAATGCAAGTCAGAGCTGTTATGAAAGATTAAGTGCATGTCCTTCGACTTAAAAAAACAATTATTGCAAAAAATGCTGTGGTTATTTATCTACACATGTGCAGGCATGCATACACACAGTCTTTCAAAATATTCAGGATAAAAGAAAAGTTAAACCAGGATGGATCACTCAGTTTGCTCTTTGGTTACGGTCATTAGACAATTAAGAAAACCAAAAATAACTAACTTGATGGATTTTTACCTGGGAAGCCCCACAGAAATAGGTCTAGCTACAGGACGGTGAGACCTCAGTGCTGACTGGGAGAGAACTCTTCTTTTGGCACTCACTGGCGAATCTGCATTTGCTGGAACCTCTTCGTCACTGTGGGTAAAAACACACACAAACCTTGGAAGTTTTTCGTGTCAAATAGATGAGGTAGATAATATACCAGGACAGATACAGTTAGAAAGCATCATTTGTTTTATTATAATAACATTAAACAAAAGATTTGTGCAGTTTACTTATTCTCTGTGGCTACTTAAACAGAACAACATAACTCAGCCAGTAGAGATTCACACATAAGTTTTTATTTTTAAAATATTAAATGGATAATTTCCCTTTATGAAAGGATCAAAAAGACTTACTCTAAAAAAATCAAATTTCACCAACAATAGTTTCAGATGCCCCCTCCCCAACACCCAAAGCTTAAGAGTGACACAAACTACGGCATAGTAAGGTTCCTCCTAAGTTTAAAGTGTCTCAAAAAGTGAAGATGGGAAAAGGAAAAACATAGAAGATTCCACAGGTCCGTTTAATTCCATGTGAAGTCACTGTTTGTTGTATACCAAATACACTGGCTACCTTCACTTAAAATTAAATCAATAGAAAATGACTGATTAGGATCCAACTCCTTCAGATTCTAGCCTCTGAATAACCCCAAAGCTCTTAACTACAGGTTTGCACAAGGCTTATTATATCAGCAGACCTCTTTAAAGAAGGCTAATTCTTTACGAGCTCAGCAACTCAGCCAAGGAAATAAAGAGCAGGCCAACGTGTTGCTACGAGCTGTGTATCCAAAGCTGACTTCAGATGCACTCTACACTCTGCAAAAAGTCACATGTACAAAAAAACCCAACGCTTGTGAAATGACCAGATTCCTGATCATAACCCAGAGAGATCTTACCTTTCATAAGGCTCCAACTCATGTGGAACTCCAAACACAGACAGAGAAGCTGCACCAATATCTGCTCTCATCAGACCAAGTGAGGGCTCTGCTGGTTTGTACACATAAGGAAGCAAGCCCCCATGCTCAGGTTTTCTAAGACCAAGAGCTCTTGCAATACGTAAGCGAGCAGTAACCTCATTTTTCACCTGCAGAGATAAAGAGATTGGGTTATTTGTATGTTAGGGCAGGTATGTACCCTGGGGTGAAAGCCCCAGATTCTTCACTTTGGTAAAGTACAGTCACCAGATTACTACTGTCAGTAGAAGTGGTGTGTGTTTATGGTCAATATTTGTTTCAAAGCACCTATTAACCTTCTAACTGTGGCCTATAAGTCACTTCGTACAAAGACTGCACATATCACATCTAAGTGACCAGATAAGTTTCTAAAAACCTTTAATGTCGTCATTCAAAATTGTCAATTCCTTATTAAAGGCTGGAGGGATTGTTCTGGCTGAAGGATGTCAACTAGTCGAGGTAGCTGGGGACAAAAGTCATGCTGGCGCAGAGTATTCAGTACAGTTCACGTGAGAACACTACCCCCCGTGGGAAGGGATTCTGAGCACCCTTACAGCGCATCAGCTGCGTTTGCAACAACAGACACAAACATCCATAGCTTATTAAAAAGCATAGGTGGTGGCGATTTTAACCGAGCTTGCATCAGTACCAAGAAAACACGACAGCTGAATGGCAAGGCAGAACACAGAGCCTGCACAACGTACTTTACAGCATGACCCCTGCAGCTAAAGTAACCGGATTTGTCAGCAGACCCAGCAGGCCTGCCTGGAAGTTGCAATTTGTTTCCGTGTACAGCATCTTTGTGGAATACACTGCATGCATCTTACACATACCCCCGCGAGACAAAAAGGTCATCTGCTAACGTTCAGTATTAAAAGACTGCTATCAAAAGACAGTATTTTTTCCACTGAATCCCAAGCTATAGTGCTTTTACAGATGCCTGAAAAAATGGCAGCAACTCACATGTGTTCTTACTCTCTTCTTTTTCCCTCTTCTCTTCTTTATCGGACCCTTTTGTCTCTTCAGCTGTCTCTCTGAACTCCTCTTCCCAGCAGATTTTGCCCAAGTTCTTCTTTTGCGTCTGGCTTTCTTCTTCCTGCCTGATGGGATAGAGAGAACAACCAAGTGTCTGGCTAAGTGCTGGCACTGCATTTTACTCTGTATTCTCCTTTTTGTTCCCTCATGGCACACAAAGCACCTCAAGGAAATCTACAGTGTGCTGCAACAGTATAAAACAGCAGAGCTGAAAAAGTGAAATCACTAGGATGTATTTAGAAGCAACCTTCAAGACTCTTCTGGGTAAAGGCAGTATGGGGAAAGAAGAAAATGCACGTGGTATACTTCTGTAGCTGCACAGGTATGGCGGCATACAGCTGATCTAGTGTTTTGTATGATTCAGGCTTATCTTCTCAAAGCTTTTATTCTTGCAGATGGGAACCGCAGAAGGTGTCCGATGCCCTTACCTGGTTTTCTTTTTTGCCTAGTAGGAGCCTGTGGTGCAAGAGGACGCTGGTAGACGGCTGTGTTTATGCCTGCTACAACTGCCTCAATTGTTTCATCCAGAAGAGAAGATGTGTGGTTCCCTGGCACGTGCTGTGTGGGAGAGTAGAAGTTAAACGATACAGGTATCTAAAAGGTCAGCAACAAGTTAGCTATAAAAGCATTTGATGAAAAATGCATTTGAGATTCGAATGAGAAGCACTCGTGTCACCAAACTGCCAGTTAAGCACTTATGTCACCTTTCTCACCTATTGACTATCATATTAAGGAGAACATGACCTCACTCTTAAGGAGACAGAATTAGGCTGAAATGAGAGCAATCCCCAAGACTGAAATTCCCTCAATGAATTCACCCAAGAACTTTCCCAAATCCAACTAACTGACCTCTGGCTCATCATGCAGCAAAGTGCCGTGAGCAAAGACTGAAAAGCCCACAAAGTACAGGTCCCCTGGTTTTAACCTCATTCTTTGGGTCAGATTTACCTAATGCTGTGAAACATGTCCAGAGGCAGATTTTCAAACACACACCTCAGGGAACTCACTGGAATGGCAGGTGTGAGTCCTCCTCCAGAGCATCACTTTGTTGCTATAAGCAGGGACTGCTCCTGCAAGGTTCAAATTCCTCTTCTCTGTACTCAAGGGTCAACCACATTTAAACAAACACATTTGAAGCATCTGGATTCTGAATGAACAGCCTCAGAATGTGAACTCAAAGCTCCTTTGCTGGGCAAACATAGCACAGGTTTGCTCCTTCCTTTGGCTGGAAAGATGTTGAGTGGGTTTCTCTCAACAGGTATGTTAAGTTGGCCATGCCTACACCAGCCACATTCCTAAAATGTCATAGAATGGTTTGGTTGGAAGGGACGTTTAAAAATCATCTAAAGTCCACACCCCCTGCCACGGGGAAGGACACCTTCCCTGCCCCCTTTCCTTTCTTCAAGCAACCACAATGCATCAAGGACTGATAAAGTTTCATTTAAGCATAGTGGATGCAAAGATCTCTCTGATGTTACATTATTCACTGTGTTTACTTTCTAACAGAGCACATGCATCAGATTCTTGCACACTTATGAAATGTATGTGTGGCACATACAGTACAGGAGAACGGCTTTAGAGTATCTTGTAGTCATGAAGAAGCTTCAAACTGCAAATATTTGAGAACAGAATATGCCAACAGAAATATATGCTTGAATTAATCTTATTACAGAATTAATTTTGCTAGGCTTCTCTGTTAGCATCACTAATGAATGCTCCAATCTATTTTACTGAGCTATTTTATTAGAATGCCATTGTTTTAAGCATTATGGGTGCAAATAAATACTACATAAGGTTCTCTGATTTGGAGGAGAACAGGATGGCGTAAGGAAGGCCCTGAACATTAGCCAAACCATTTTGATTTTTCTAGAAGGACCTAAAATAGCATGTCTAGCTAACCACCATTAGTTTAGGCACTTGGAGAACAGATGAGATACAAAACGAACTGCCTCCCCGAATACTAAAGCTTTCCAAGGATCTGAAATCACCACCTCTCTATGCTTTGAGGACAACAGCAGACCAGCACTGAAAGCCAAAGACAGAGATACTGTCCAAGCAACTTATTCCCATGGTTGACCATCCCCAAGGGAAAAACAATTCTCCTTACATCAAGTCAGATCCTCCTCTTCCTCTCCAAAGTCGCTGAATTTCACACATTTCTAGCATATTGAACAGCAGCATTAATGAAGAGCCAATTAACACATCAGTAGTCGAATGGCAGTTATTTATAGGCTCTGCTTCCACACTAGGTCACCATATGCTCCTGTGCAGTTTAAAGCTTTTTATATTTATGCAAGTAATGGGTAGACCACTTTGGCTAAAGCCAGAGGGAAAAGCAGGCAGGAGATTCCCCAAGTTTGGAAGGTCTCAGTTTGCAACTTACTGTTACCTAAAGGATCACATCCCAACTAACAGAAACATCTAGAAACATCTCAGCTGCAGTCATCTGCAGTAAGCAGTTCAATGAGCAAAGGATCTGAGGGACCTTGGGTATCTGGGATACTTTCTTTCAAATATTCTCTGGTACCTGTTGATGTGGTTGAACTCACACTGCCATATCTCTAAGGACAGTATCATCTGGGGTTTTTTTCTCTTCAATAAGAGGTTGATTTTCACAAACACAGAAACGTTAAAGATACTAATTTTTCTCTTTAGTTTGGCTGACAGTGGCCAACAGGTTCTACCGCTACGGGGAAGGGGGTAGAAGAACAAACAAGCAAATACACAAATGCCAAATAAGCATGCCCTGACTCTGCAGAAAACCATGCTAAAAAAACAGAAGTAGTGCACAAACTGCATTAACAGCCACTGAGAATAAAAATACAATTTTGCTCACACCTCAGATGATGACAATGCAGATTAAGAGATGAAGCTACTGCAGATTTCAGAATAGTTTTGGTTACGTGTGAGTTGAGTGCTGCATGTGTTCTACATCTCAATTTAAAAGAACTTCACAGCTACCAACCATTGTGCTACATACAGTCAACACAGCTGAGCTACTTGTGGAGGGGGACAGGGGGACAGGGACTTACTTCAACTCTGCCACAAGGTTCTTCCAGAGGCTCATCAGCCAATACTCCTACATACCTGAATTTGTTGCGCTGTTGTTATCCGGTTTCTGTTCACCGTTTCCCTAACTCGTTCACTCTGCCGAGTTCTGGCTATAACTCGGGTTCGGACTTGAGGGCGTAGCCTACTGGTGGTGGGAGTATCATCAGCCACAGGGGCAGCAACCTCTTCTTCCTCACTGACATGATCTGTATCTTGAAAGAAAAGATGCCCAGGTCACTTGTCTTTCTACAGGTGAAAGCATTTCAAGAATTTTGGACAAAATATAAAATCAGTATTCCTTTTCTTAAAGCAATCACCTCCAAAGTCAGGCATCATCCTCTCAAAGGGAAATGAGCACAGACACCACCAACTGACTGTTACACATAAAGACATTTTTCTAGGTAACAGAAATTGCTGCTACCTTGGCAATGTGAGGTCAGGATACTAAGAAATTTGTTCCAGCATAATACAATGCAGCTGCACTAAGGTGCTGGGCTTGCCGCAGGAAGGCTAAAGAACACTTGTAAGCAGCAGCTCCACAGGTTGTAACTGCAGATGAAAATCTTAATAAACAAGATCCTCTTATCAGTCAAGAGTTCAGCTTTTTAAATTCAAGAGAGAATGCCTATCAAAACAATTATTTAAAACATAAAACCAGGGGTTAAACGCTTCTTCAAAACAGCATATGCTCCACATCATCTAAGTCAGGAGAAAAATATTTATTTTGACAGGATACCATGAAACCCTTACCTGCAGCAGCGCTGACATCCACAGGAGGGGCACAGGCTGGACAGAACCATTCATCTACAGGGACTTCACTCAGAGGTGGATTAAGGCATTCCATGTGATACCTTAAGAAAAAAAAAACAATAAAATAAAAGTCAAAACAATGTGCTGCATTACCGAGGAAAGAAAGCCTTTTACCTCCATCCACAAGCTACATAAGGCAGACATATTTTCTTAAGTTTGAAACTATGGTAGAAGCAGATCCTTCTACCAATCTCCAGAGAAACAATGCCACCTAATAGTTATATAAGGGTCTTCAATTCTAGATGGTGTTTTGATCACTTCTGGCTCAAAAAAACACTCAGAAAAGTGTGTGTTTTCCCCTCGCTGTGTCGTGTACTGCTTGCCATTTGAACCCAAGCTGCAAGAAATGTGCAGAGCCAAAAGTGATGGCAATAAAGAGAAAGGGGAGAAGCTCTGAGGTGCTGGGGAGACAGGCACTCAGGAACAACATCAGTTTCTTGCAAACCAATATAGTATTAGTGTTCCTAAGTACCAGTGACATTATTTTGCAGGACTAGATGCAGGTCAGCTGCAATGCCTTGTTACGTTGGATAAACACGCGTTGCATCCCACGTCATGATTAGGGGAAGTGGTGGTAAGCATTTCTGTGTAACTGCACAAGTTAGGCTGCAAGAGCACTGCCCAGTCCCTGGCTTCATATAGCTGCCTGCAGGACCACTGCTGACTTCTGAACACCATCCAACCGAGAACCATGCTGGTCCTTATCAAATCTCAAAGGGAAAGAGAACACGATGCTCCCTTAGGTAGGCTTTTCAAAATGTTCTCCACCCAACAGGCTGAGCAGCTAGACTGAAAGTCTCGCCAACCACTCACAGAGAAGTTACCCAGAGAAGTCTTTCAGTATTACCCAACTTGGGTCCTGTCATTTGTTAAATTCTATTTGGCATGTGTTAGTAGCACAGAAATTAGAAGGTGCTACGTTCCTTTCAGCTTTTCTTACCCTGCATCACAGCCATCACACAGCAGCAGGCGATCCTCACGGTCACTTCTGCCACACACCTCACAGAAGGTTGGATCATCCTCTTCATTGCTACCCTGAGTTTTTGTCTGAATAATAATCTAAATAAAAAGAGGGATTCACATTTTATGCAGAACGTGGGACTTTTTAAAATCCATTGTCACGTTAACAATACCTGCAGCGAAATCTAAAAGTGAATGAACCAAAATGGCTGGTACATACCAGAACCTTCATTTAGTTCATTCAATACATCTAGGACATGAAGAAACGCTTGAAAACATCTACTGAACTTGTCTACTGTCAGACACCAACAACTATAGAAAACTGCATTGTAAGAACAGGCAAAATCAAAATTCCTGAATAAGATCAAAAGTAGTCAAACAAACAAAAACCTCACCTAAAACAAGACAAAAGAGAGCAAGCTTCACATTTTTCCCCCCTTAAACGTATGAGTTAAATGTTAATTCGCACTTCTATTAAAATACAAACACTTAATAATAAACCATTAGTTTATGAAAGCAGAGCATCAAACTCCTAAATGTCCCCTAAAAAAACCAACGTGTTTCTGATATTAGTAATGAGCAATGACAGCTCTTCAATACTCTTCTGTGAGAGCACTAGCATACTCAGCCTGTGCCTTTAAGAGCTCTACTATTGCCTTGTCTCCCTCTCCCCTTAAAACCCCAACCCCTGCACAGTATAGCTGGTAGCAAGACATAAAGATATGATGTATAACCTGGATTATTCCCATTCACAACAGCACTTGCAGTACGCAGGACACTTTCTCCATGGGGACAGGCTTATCAATGCAGGACAGCTTAAGAGTTAAATGTCCATTATGCAAAAGAGGCAGCTATAAAAAAAACACCCTTTTTGCTATGGGAAACGATGCCACACTTCAATCCACACACAGTACTGCAGGAAACACAGTTAAGGACGAAGAGAAATTCTAACAGTTCCTTAAAAGGCAATCGCAAAATAGGAAAGAAATAATTAATCCAGATCCCAAATATCAGATAAATGTGCTGGAAATGTAAACCTCTGAACAGCTATTTCATGGCCACTGGCCTTGTTGTTTGCTACAGTAGAACATTTACCTGTTTCATGATGCGACCACCGTAACGTGTCCAAATGTTAATGGCCGTAAAGAGGATTCGATCCACTGGACAGGAGTTTGCATTCTAGAAGGCAAGCAAGAAAAAAAAAATTCCCCATACAGTTAATAAGCACATCTCTTGATTCAATTTTTAAAAAGAAAATCTTCAATCATTAATGCAGTAAGCATTAAATTAAAGTAGTAGTCATTTTAGCAGCTATTGGTCTTTATATTTTAAGTGCTTTATATATTTAAGTGCTGACTTACCTGGTTTACAAACAACCTACTGCTTCAGAGAAAAACTGCATCTTTAAAAAAGCATTTATTACACTCAAGTCATTTAATTATAATTCAATTGCCAAAGCAGTATCAAAGTTCTTCCAAACATTTCCTTGAAACAGTGATCATGTTTTAGGGCACTTTCTTTCTTTTGGACAAAAAAGCAACTGGAAATGGCTTACAAATATATTCAGTAAGAGTGATTTTTTAAAAAATTATTTATTTGATTGCCACTGGTACTGCTGCACACACAGTTAAGTTTTGTTGTAATTCTCACCCTGGATTATGATTATGGGAACTACACAGTTAGGTGGCAAGGAACTCTGACTAAAAACTGAATTTAGAGAAAACTGCTGATTTTAGTAGTCAGTAAACTTTTCCGTGTTTAAACGTTCACTGTTGCAGCAGACCCCCATCTAATGGCCACAACACAGAATTCAGCAAGAGATAGAGATAGATTACAGAGAAATATACCCACACACAGAGAGAAAACCAGTATTACTGGTGTCTTGAGAAAAAGAATTTTAGATGCCTAGAAACACACTTGCTTGTGACACTACAACTTTGAGAAAACAGAACAGATTAGGTTGGGTACAAGCAAAACAGATCCACGTTTCACAAACACAAATCCTGTCAAATACAGCAGTAACCCAAGTCTGTGGTTAAAAAGCTTAAGAAAGCAAATATAATATTACAGTGTTTTGTTCTCATTACAGCAGAACAGCGCGATAAGAGGGAAGAGAGCAAAGCACACCAGAAGGCCACAGGCCATCAGGGACAAACCAGCTCACCTTAGACCACTCCACGATGCAGTCCAAGCAGAAGTAATGGGAACAGTTCTCAGGAGTCCCGACAATCTGACCTCGAAACGTGTTGAGGCAAATGGGACAGCTTTCACCTTCCTCATCAGAGGAAGAGCTCAGTCCATTTATAAGCGACTCGAATTTCAGAGAAGTGGTCATTTTCCCCACAGCGGCCCCAATTTCTTCATCCTCTTCTACATCGTGGTCTTCACAACCTTAAAAAGCAAGAGATGAAAAACAACTCGTGCTGCAGGGCTTCCACAGCAAGGGCAGAGGGGGTGGGCAGGATAGGGTACCAGTTCACAGAAAATTCCAAGTAACATTTTACAGGGCTGCAAGGGCGAAGTACAGCCTCCCCAGTTTGAGGCAATAATTTCTGCTGTTTTCTTTTTTCCTAAATCCCTTCACTAAAAAGCAATGGATTACTCTGGCAAAAAATAAAGCCTGATAACGTCACTAGTCTTGCAAGAGATTAAAAGGACAGACAGCAGAAAACCAACAGATTATCAAAACAATAAAAGAGTAGGATATGTCAGGCTACCACTGAACACTGAAGTTAAAAATAAAGTTATTATAAAGTTATTGTGTATCCAACTTTTTTTTTTTTTAAATAGACACTCCAGAGGACAAGAAGCAGCAATACGCTCACCTGCAAAAGAGCAATTAAAAATTTCACCAGTAAATCATGATTTTGAGAATCAAGGGGTCTGGGTGCCTAGCTGGAGATTGCTTGAAGAAGCTTGGTTTTGGGTAAAATTAATTTTAAACATTCAGACCACATTGTTGAAAGGTGATTTTATTTTTAGTACAAAACAGAGAGATATGTGTGAGTCCTTCCCTGAAACCTGTGAATTAAGTTAACACTTTCAAGAAGCAGTGAAATGTTACCTAAAAAACATTCTCTTGTTTATTTATTTATTTTATTTTGGGTTTTTGGTTTGTTTAGGTTTTTTTGTTTGTTGGTTTGGGGATGTGGGGAGTGGTGGCAGCTGTTGTTATTTTGCTGACACTTTTCTAATAATGAAATTGGGGCCCCTTGTCTTTTGTCTTCCCTATGGAACTCTCCTGTCTGGACATAGTAGAGAATACTCTAAATGATGATTAATAAAGCTTTTTGGCACCTGGTGTAAATTCTTTACTCTGTGTTCAAATCAGTCTAACTAGTAACTTGGAAAACTGCTCTTGCCTTCCCAACAAGCTCTGATGTAATAAAACCTGCTCTATTTCTGTCTATCCAAATAATAATTTCAGTGCAGCAGTTTCAGCAGTACATGGACCTACGCAGCGTGTTTTCAGTAAAATTAACAGATCCAAGTAACATCCACATTCCTTTTTCAAAGGAAAAATTAGCTGAGCCTTCCTCCCTTCTCCCTAGGCTTAACAGCAATAATAATTTATTTCCAAAACTCCCCATCACAACATTCACTTTAGAGCCCCGTGCCAAAGCAAACCAAGCAGCGTGCCTTTCTAAGTGAAAAAAATAGCATGAGACATTGCTGCAATTTTTACTTTTTTCTACTCACGCTGGGGCAAAGTTCACTCCTACTGACTGTAACTACACCCTTTTGGCTAGTAGACAGCCTTCAAACACACAAATGCTTTGAAAATTTAGAAACTTGGGAATATTAGTCATTATTACTATAGGATTTGGGCATCAACCTGACACAGCAGCATCTGTGGTTTTACACTTTATGGTTAATTTCTGCACGAAACACTTTCACTCCACTCTTCCTCCAGCTATTAAAAAAATGCCTCTTAACACACATTAACAGACCCACCTTCTAATTCTTCATCTTCACTTTCTTCCTTGACCTCCTCACCTCCCTCTTCCTCAGTGTCATCTTCTTCCTCACTTCCATTATCATCTTCTGAATCACTGCTATTTCCACCACTGCTTTCTGGAAAAGGGGAGAGGAAATAACTATTTGATGCAGACAGAGAGGCAGAACAGTGAAGGATGCACCAGAACTCCTGCTCAGGATGTTCTATATGAAGCAAAACCCCACATTTCCTCAGTGGCATCACAGCTGCCTGTTCTGCAAAACTCATGGTAGTCACGCCAGCCATTTGATACACAAAATTTAGGAAACAAATCAAAAAAACTCTCAGGGAAAAAGAAATAAAAGGTCACAAATATATATTTACTTCTCTTTGGAGGTTAAACCAATAGGTTCTCCAACCTAGAATTAGAAAAGTGCACACGCAGAGAGGCTGTGTTTACCTGTATCACTGAGGAGCACGAGACTGTGTCTTTTGCCCTTGGTTAGAGAAGCATTCTTGTTTATCAGTTCATCCTGGCTGTCATCATCATCATCCATGGCAGGACATTGGAAATCCGCTCCCTGAAAGAAGGCAAGACGTCAGTGAGGCAGTGCACCACCTACACAAGCAAAGCAGGCAGGCATCAGCCTGGCAAAGAGCATCCAGCGCATCTGCAGAGCCGTGAACAGCAGAAGGGACATCGCTCTACAGCAAAGGCTCCTCACACCATTGAGTAGTTTTCCCAGTTTCAAGTCGGAGGCAGCTACAGGTAAGCAGTAACCGTTACATGACGTTTCACATCCCTACTGAGCCAGGTGAAACCAGCCTGCTTGTGACACTCGGTATAGGTGAAAGATTCAGCTTTGTCTTGGTCTCCTGAACGGCAGGAAAAGGTATAACCCGAATTCCCCACTGAAAATAGGAATAGAAAACCCACAAACACTAAAACACCATCCTGTGGACCAGTGATAAAATGCAAACCTGAAAGGGCCCAGAGGCCCTTTGAACAAGGCCTAACAGGCCGACAGTATGCGTTTCAAATCAAAATACTCCATCTTGCTCAATTGCAAAGTAACAAGAAAGATCACATTTTTAAGGTCTTTTTTAAAAAAGGCCTTTTCACAGCTCTGTCATGAAATAGAGAAGTTTCAGACCTCATAACCATTATTCCTCAGAAAGGAGAAGACTTGATTCAGTGCATGTTAATGCAATCACATTAATTGCTGTGCATTAGCACAGACTGGCAATAAAACTGACAGATACTGAGAAGTATCTCACGATCCAAATTCATAATGACAATGAAACCAGAACTTTTAATACATAATGCTACAATGCATTAAGAAAAACAGATCCCTACAAGCTTCTCTAAGCAATTCATGGAAAAATATAATTAATTGACACTTAGAAAGCGAGATATCATTAAAAAAAAAGGATTCTTCTACAAATGTGGCAAAGAAGTTTCAATCGGGTGCTCCTCTCCCACTCTCCCTGCTCCACATTACATACCTTGCATATTAAAAGAATTTTTGGAACAAAACACAATGTTTTATTCAAGTGCTCTTGATCCATATCTTTACTTTGCACACTCCCTTTTTGAGCCACGTAGCACAGCTCTGCACTTAAAAGCCTTAAAAATGTAGGCTTCGCTAAACCAGACTAAACTGCAAATGGAATCTTTGGTGCTCAGAGGGGAAAAAAAAAAAAACAAAAAAAGCTAAAAAGAAGAAAGATCCAGCTTCGACACAATCAAGTTCTCAGTAAAGATTTCTCTTAACTTTGACAAGAATATTTCCCAAATAAAGGACTTTTAGCTAAATTTGTGGCTGTTAACAGCAGCATGTTTCAAAACAATTTATGTTGGCCGAAAACACACAGACTCATCAAAAGCCAGTCACTCCATGATGTAACTGAAGGAAAAAAAAAAAAAGGGGAGGGGAAGAAACACTAAGAATTTTTCAAGTTTCAGCAGTGCATACATATGAATTATTCAAACTGAAACTCAATTATATAATAGCCTCCCAAAAGCTAAGTTAGCCACAGCAACGCAAAATCTGAGGCGATGTTAGAGGCGAGGATGTGTAAGGGCAGAGACTGACAGCACCAGTCCTGTAGCAGGGCAGTGGCTGGTGTATTTATTATGTACGTAGCAGGAATTTACACAGTGTATTTAGATTTTATGCAGAGCCTGTATCACTCGTCCATTGGCAGGCTGGGGGAACACTGGCACTGCCGATGAGGGTGACAGAGGCCAACCAAAGCCACCGCAGGGGCAAAACAGCGGACAAGCCCTCGCTTTGTCACTGCAATGACCTTCATTCCCCTACTCCCTAGTTCTCCTTAAAGCAAACAATAAGCACAGCGAGGAAAGGATCTTTTTCTTTTTAAAAGTGATTCCCCACAAACCACAGTTCTGACCAACACATACTTCACTCTGTTTCTTCACTGGTGTGGAATAAAACAACTACCCATGTTATCTGCGCCCTGCTACCCCACGGAAAGATATCCTTTCAGCATGCAGGCAAACAAATCAGCACTTGTGACTTGACAATCTAAACTGACATATTTATGCTGCAAATGCAAGCTTGTACTTTGCTCGGAGGCAAGACTCGGAGTTAAGGAATATCTGGTACTGCAGCAAACAATCAAGTCTTCAAATCCTGTCAGAAAAAAAAAAAAAAAAAAGTCTGTTTTGTGGCTAGTTGGGAATAGACAAGGAGACAGCAAGCAAGATGAAGCGAATTTGAGATTTTAAGCACATCACAAATCTTACATTACGAATGACCATTTCCAAAGTGGGCAGCTGCCCTTCGGGGGCCGGGGGGTGGGGAAAGGAGGAAAGCAAAATCAACTGCACACACCTAATATGGGAGCTTGTTCTATTTTTTTTTTTTTTAAGAACAATAAGCAACATTTCCAAGTTTGGGTGTTGGTTTTTTGTTTTTTTTTTTTTTAGGGGAGACATTACTAATACATTACCACTGTGAAACACAAACACACCCATGTTTGTGTGAAACACTCAAGGAAAGCCCAGCTTTCATTCCAGCACTCACCACATCAGAATTTTTCCAACCACCACCACCCCCCTAGCTGGAACCGGCAGACATAAAATAGATAGGAAGCATTTTTATTATTATTATTATTATTATTATCATGTAAACACAGAAGTCTGGTTAAGAAGGAGATTGTAGTCATTCCTCTGAGGCAAACCTTAACTACACACTTCTGTAACTTAAAAGCAGACTGCTAAAAAGCAACCAGTTATGCCTGAAGGCCACGGGACTGAGGCAACTACAGCTGCTTTCAGTTCTGGGGGCGCCAAGGACCTGCCCCCACCACCATACCCGACCCCTTGCTGCTGGCTCACTCTGAACACCTCACGGTGTGCGGCACTCCATGTACAGCCCTCTCACATCCACTGATCCCCTCTCTCCTGCGCCCCACTTATGACTCTACTCAGGATGCATTCCCAACCGGCAGTTCACGAACAGAGGCAGGGTGACCTGGCCGGAGATCCCTTGTCCGTGCCTTTGGACTCAATACCACTAAGGTGAGGCATCACCGCTTACAGCCAAACCCATCCCCGCTCCCAGGGAAGGCCAGCACTTGCTCGTTCGCAGTCTGCGCCCAGCATATCCAGCACCTGAATGACAAGGCTGCACGCTAGATCTGCTAAAGGCAGCCTCTGCATCCCTCCTTAACATCCCCGTTTTCAAACTCTTATTCAGAAGAACCTCATATTTTAATGCACCATTAAACTGCCAAAACAAGTGTGTGTCAGGTGTTTGGTCACTTTACATGTACCAGCACTTCTCCCCAGCCCTAGGTTCCCTTCACAAAGGCAGAAGCTTGCTACGGCCAAGTTGGGTTTGCACCGAGCACTGCGCGCCTTCTGCAGCACGGGCTCTGCGGCGGTATAAACTGTAAGCCTGGGCTTCACTATTAAGACAGATTACATTTTTACATCGAGCTGCCTTCAGTCACTTTAACTCTACAATCAAGAATGACAAATACTTTCTTCACGCCATACTAGCAATAGGATTTTCTGTTTGCTTTAAGAACGGAGAAGATTAAGTGTTTCCTCCAGAACTAGTGTTAATCAAACAAGCACTTCAGTATGCATTTAGGTTTTTGAACTAAAATCTTTACGCATCACCACAAATCAGTATTTTAACGTACTCTGTTCCAGCTAGAAGGCGAGTGCGGGTTTTAAGTACCAGAGGAGCCACAGGCTGCAAGACACACTCAAGCTCCATCTCAGTCTGACACGAAGCCGATGGAGCTGCCTACAACAGCGTGCGACTCTCCCAGTCCCAGAACGGGTTCCTCCATCACCAGTTTCTTACAGTAGTTTCTAGTTCTTAGAAACAGAAGAGCTACCAGACAAGGCATCTACTTCAATCTGCTTGGGTAACATTCAGGATTATACACAGGCAAAGAAAACAAGTCAGCTGGATTTTCTCACAGGGTGGTTTTGAATACTGATCTAATTTCATGGGCAATTATTGAGCAGTCATGTTCCACAGCGCACTTTCAACTAAATTTAAGTCTACTAAATATTCAAACACATGAGCTTTCAGTTCTCGTTGGCACATCTGCATTATTTGTTCGTCTGTTGATTTTTCGGTTTTCAGGTTTTTTTGTTGGGGGTGGTGGTGATGGTGTGTGTGTGTTTGTTGTTGGTTTTTTGATGATTTTTTTTTTCAAATTGACCAAACCACTCCATTCCCTCTGGAAAACCAGCATCACACACCAGAAAGCGTTCAGCTTTCTTTCCAATTTCATATGCTACATTGAAAGAAAAGAAAGTAAGAGTTGAAAAATCATGGTTGTATCCATTTGGAAAACACGTGGATATGGGGTGACTGGTGTCTGCCATCACGACATCCCAAAGGTAAAAAAGTAAGAGGAGCTAGGCAAGGCAAGTATTCAGATTAGTGAGAGACTCCTACAGCCCAGAGCCGCACAGTGCCAATCTAGCGCACATAGGGAGCTTTAAAAAAGCCCTCTAAATCTAAATTTAGAACCAACTTTCCCCTGCTTTAAGTTACAAAAAGATTAACTCTTAAATATCAGCATCAGAACTGCCCATGCAAAGGTTTAAACAACGGAAGTGCCTAAGAACCTCACAGATAAGGCACAGAAAATTAATCCCAGGGTAGGTGAGGAAACGCTTACCTTTCCCCCATCCTGGCCCTGCCCTAAATTTAGCCACCCCAAATTCCAGGACCAAAACTGTCCGCCAAAGCTTCCCCAGGAGCTGACAGTGCACTCTTCAGGGAGTTTGTAATGCAGACAAAGCAACGCACGGGCTTTGCAAAAGCACTTTTGAAGTGCAGCATCCCACCCAGAGGAGCAGCTGGGCGTTTTGTACCTCTGCATTCAAAGCAGCAGTCAAGCTCTATACAATTCCCAGCCTCTAATTCCCTGAAGACACTGGCTCCATTTCCAGCTGTGAACCTCCAACTCTCTGATGCTGCACATCCTCCTCTTTTAACGGGTTTCTTTTCTTAGGAAGAGCCACCCTTACTGGCAAGATCCCTTTCAGCATCAGCCTTTCACATTTTTAACTATTTTTAACTTCATCTTTCCTTGCTGTTTATGGGCATGGCTTGGGGGTGGGTGGTGGAAATGCCAAACAAAACCACCTCAAACACCTCCTGCACTTTTATGACTTTTATGTGCATCGCCATAACAAAAGGTACCAAGACCTACAGACCTTCAAGAAAGGAAATAACACAGCAAACACCTCAGCAACGCATCAACACCACAACCAGCTGGAAAATCAGTAAACTAAAACTACAAAAAGCTCACCCACCCCACCGGTGCCAAATACGGGGCGCCCAATGCAGGGCAGCAGGCACAGTTTAAAAACCCGTCAGTGAGCACAGGCCCCTCAGGGCAAAGCTTTTAACGTTTTTACAACAAGCTAAACAAAAAAAAGCTGGCAGGAAAGCCTCGTTTCTAGCTGTTAGCCTGAAACCCCATCGCTGCTCTCCGGACGGGAGCCCCACCAGCCTCCAGGCAGGAGGCCGGAACGGCTTCTCCGAGCGTGCCCAGGCCCGCACCGCCGCGGGGAGGGGGCCGCGGGCGCCACAAGCATTTGGGGTTTATTGACTAAAGCGTCTCTGCAGCAGCCGGGGAGCTGCCAGCCGCCCCCCGCCCGCCCCAGGCCCCGCGGAGCGCTGCCCCAGGCGGCCCGGCGCCGCGGGCCCGCCGTTGAGCCCCTCCTGTTGACAGCCAGCCGGCAGGCGAGACATCGTAAATAAGGAGACTACTAAGAACAAAGTTAAATAAATATAAACAATACCGAGAGCGGCGGCGAAGCTTCCCTCCAGAGGTACTCCGGGCCGGCGGCAACCTCCCGGGCTCGGCTGGTCCCGGCCCCCGGAACCCTCTACCCAAGCCGGCCCCAGCGACCGGCGCCGGCAACCGCCCCGTCCCCACACACTCACGAGAAGGGGCCTAACAGCTCAAATCGCCGGGCCGGCGCAACGCCTTCCGCGGCCGGAAGCCCCCACGCTCCGGAAGTGCTACGAGAAAACTTCCGGGTCACGGCAGAGGCGGCCGCGGGGCTGAACCACCGGGCGGGAGCGAGGCGCTGGGCTGAACCAGTGGGGACGGGGCGGGGGACGGCGGCCAGGCCCGACGGCCTCTACCGGAGAGCGGAGGCAGTCCCCGGCCCGCCCCGGAAGCGCATACCCGACGCGCCGGAAGGGGCGGGCCGCGGGTGGCGGGGCAGCCGCGTGGGGCGGGCGGAAGCGGCGGTCGCCGCGCGTAGCAGCTTCCGGTGGAGCGGGCGGAACCTAGGGAGCGGGAGGCGGCGGCGGCGGCGGCGGGAGGGTGTACGGGAAGCTGCAGCCATGGTGAGCCGGGTGGAGAGGCTGCGGCCCCGCGAGCCCTGCTGCCCCCCCGCGCCCGGTGTAACGGCGGTCTCTTGCAGACGGTGGGGAAGAGCAGCAAGATGCTGCAGCACATCGACTACCGCATGCGGTGCATCCTGCAGGACGGGCGCGTCTTCATCGGCACTTTCAAGGCCTTCGATAAGCACATGAACCTCATCCTCTGCGACTGTGACGAGTTCCGCAAGATCAAGTGAGCGGCGCGGCGGCGGCGGGAGGGCCCGGGGTCGCCGACCGCTTGTAGCGGAGCCGGTGCAGCGGCCGCCGGGCCCTGCGGGGGTAGCCGCGGCCTCAGCCTCAGCTGTCGCGTCCTCGGGCTGCCGGGGTTCCCGGGCGCTTTGTTTCGGTTCCTCCCAGGAACCGTACAGGTGATGCCAGTGTAGTCTCTCTGTAACATTTAAGCACCGGCGGGAGGGGGAAGAATCCTGGAGCTCATACACATCTCGTGTTCAGGCTTCTCTTTGTGCTCGGTTTGAGGCATATAAAAGCGTTCATAGTACGTTGTCTTCTCCACTACAAAATCAAACAGCAGCATTGATATCTTTCCCCCCCCCCGCCTCCCCGCAATGTTTTTTTTTTCTCTTCTCACTAGACCTAAAAATTCAAAACAGCCAGAGCGGGAAGAGAAACGAGTCCTTGGTCTAGTGTTGCTGCGAGGAGAAAACCTGGTGTCCATGACAGTTGAAGGACCACCCCCAAAGGATGTAAGGAGAATGAGTGCAGAACTAAGGAGAAAGGGAAGGGGCATCTGCTAAATTTGTTTCCTTGCAGAAGAATGTTCCTGCAGCATTGTGCTAGACTTCGAGATGCTGTTTGGGCTAGGCCATCAAATGTCATTGCAGGAAGTCCCAATCCCTTTGTGGATTTGGACATCAATTGGACAAGGGAGGGCTGTGGGCATCCCTAGGATCTGAGGACTTCTGTTGTGATAAATGTTTCTTTTTTGGTGATGGTGGTGGTGTGTGTCTCTTTGCAGACTGGAATTGCCCGGGTACCTCTCGCTGGAGCTGCTGGAGGGCCTGGAGTTGGAAGAGCAGCGGGGAGGGGAGTACCAGCTGGTGCACCCATGCCACAGGCTCCCGCTGGATTAGCTGGCCCTGTCAGAGGAGTGGGAGGACCATCCCAACAGGTGAGATGCTGTGACCCATTAAAAAAAGGAAGACTTCTCTGCTGCGTTCTGAAGTGGCTTTTAATTCTTGGTACTAATGCGATGCAAGAAGTTGGTGGAGCAGAAGAACTGTAATCTTAGTTTCTGTTACCAGGGATCTTGAGCCTAGCGAGGCTTTTTTGGTACTAGATCCCCCTAGGAACTCGCGTCATATAGGATGAAAGAAGATGCTTCAAAAGTACAGCTCCTTGTACAGAATTCAGTGGTATCCACTGAATTATTACAGGCTTGTAGCATTATTTAATCATTTAGAGGAGACTGGCATAATCTTTTGAAGGGATAACAAATATTATTTTTTTAGTTTGTTAACATAAAGCAGGTGTTGTGCTGTTACTCTGTGAACCTGTTTATGTTGTTTACAGGTGATGACACCTCAGGGTCGTGGAACAGTTGCAGCTGCTGCTGCAGCAGCCACTGCTAGCATAGCAGGAGCCCCAACGCAGTACACACCAGGGCGTGGGGGTCCTCCCCCACCCATGAGCAGAGGAGCACCTCCTCCAGGTAAGAATCACTCTTACAGAGTGGGGCAGCAAGGAGCTTGTATTACGTGGCAGAATTGGTGATAAAGAGGTACTTACCCCAGTCTGATGAAGATCTGGTATTGTGGAGGATTGCTCAAATACCCAACTTGTACCTTGACTATTCAGCTGAATTTATATGCTTGTTCTTTCTCTGGCTGAAGGAATGATGGGACCTCCTCCAGGCATGAGACCACCTATGGGCCCGCCAATGGGAATGCCACCAGGCCGAGGTGCTCCTATGGGAATGCCCCCACCAGGCATGAGACCACCACCTCCAGGAATGAGAGGTAAGTGGAGCTTATCTTAAATGCCTAGAAGCTTTAACGTACATTAAATGTTTGCAGGGTGACATATTTCAATGCCCCTATAGCTATGCTACATGTCAGTAAATGCCTTGGGGTCATAAGGCCACTTCCAGCATGGGGAAAACATCTTTCTGGTCTAACATTGCTTCTTTTTTCCTTTATTCCCAGGACCCCCTCCACCTGGCATGCGTCCACCAAGGCCGTAAGATATTCTATGATGTACCTTTGAACTGTGAGAAGACTGATTAAGGGAATATACCGAGCAGTACCATCTGTCAGAATTTTGCTATGTGTATTTTATATTTACTGCTAGTAGAGTTTGTCCTTTTTAATAAAGTTGGAAAACATAATACTTCAAGTCACTGTTGTACTGGTCTACTTGAAGAGTGTGGTTGTTACTGTTCACTACTGCATTTTGAAGCTTTGAGCAGCTTTGAAGCAAAAAGCTCTATTTGTATTGACAGCTCAGAAGTTAACAGTTGGTCTGGGCCACGTGGTGTGTATTGGTCTGTCTTCCTAATAGGAATTAAAGTTTATCAATGAAATTTAGCAAGGCTAATGAAAAAAATTTTGTTGGAAGGTAAAGAATTTTCAAGGAAAAGTTTTAACATTTCAGTGAAATGTTAACTGTGGGTTACTGATCCAAACTATTCCTGCTTTATTCACAGTGGAACAAGTACTATGAAGCCTGTATTAGGAATAGTGATCACTGATGCTCTGCATAAAGCTGCTCCTTATTAGTCTGCAGTAAACCTGCTTCATCTTTATAGGTGGGGATTGCGTCTAGTTAAAAAAAAAAAGTTAGCGATAGGTGGTTTGCTCATCCCTAATTACACACAATAATGTAAAGCAGCCTGCATTCTGGTCATCTTCCCTTCTTGCCTCAGCTCACAGCTGCTTTCTTTTCACATTATGAGGAATGTTGTCTGTCCCCCCCTTGGAGATAATGCTTTCTTCAGCTAGTTTTCATTCCTGTGACTGTTACCTCTGAAGCCATCTTTGTAATAGATACACTGAAAGCCTTTTTTTTTCCGTATTTTAGTAATAGGCTCTTAACCACAGCCATCCTTTTCAGCCAGTTTACTAATTAATCAAGATCACATAAGTATACAAACATAGCAATAAGCATTATCCAGTTTTTGCCCTAAAGAACTTGACTTATGTGAGCTAAAAGTCTGATAGAAAGATGTAAGGTATCCCAGCTCTCAGTTGCTCTAGTTATCCTATAAAATAGAAAACTTTTTTTTTTCCTTAAAAGAAGCAATACTTTATTGTATGGGCTGCTGAAGATATTTTTTACAAATTACAAAATTCAGAACCTGAAGAAAAACTTGGATTTTACTGAAGTCCCCTTGCAGTACAGAGAAATCCAGGCCCTGGAGGGAGTATGTCTAAAATTACCCGTTTGGGTAGTTGCCAGCAGTTCTTACTTTCTCCTGTACCTAAAAGAGAAGATACTTGAAATGACAGTTCATCAGCCCAGCTCTCAATAGCAGATAAGAAACAACACAAGCACTTTCTAGGCAATGCTCTCCCACGTAGAAGCCTAGGAATGTGCTATTATTAAGGCAGTATCCTTGACTGCCCCCAGTATCAGACCTGCAGTATGACAGTAAGCTACTGCAGAACCAACAAACCTTTCAGCAAGGGCCTTTAAACAATCACAAGAAGAGGAAAGCAAAAGCAGGAAGAAAAAAAATCTTGAATAAGGAAGTAAAGGGAGTTATACCTGGACTTGGATTTGAAGTTTCCTCCTTTTCTATGCTGGGCTTGTCCCAAGCGTTTTCGATCTTCAAATGATGGGCTTTTAAAGAGAAAGGGTGGCGGAAGGGGAGTTAAGTAAGACAAAAAACAATGAAGTATGTCAACAGCACAATAGCACAGGTATTTCTTGCAAGAATCCCTTCTCTGCTCTGCCCACCTTCTCCCCCAGTATCAGTCAAAATATTCCTGAGAAAGGGATGCAAAAAAAGTCCCACCTGCTAAAGTGTGGACTAATGTACTACTAAGACATTACCCGGCACGGTACTGCTTCAGAGCCTTCCTGCTTGTGTTGGTAAGCTCTTCGTCAAACACAGACACTTTTTTCTTCCGCTTGGGGCCTAACACAGAGACAATAGTCAGAACATTTGCTGTAAAGAGAAGGCCACAGCATCATGTTTACTAGAGCCCAGTAGCCTTGACCACAACAATTAGCCTAACCATCAGGAAAAGCAATGACTCCTTTCCGCAAACATGCGCTCTGACTGCACCAGTGGCTATTCCTTCAAAGGTCAGTGATTCCTCCCTCTATAAGAATTAGCTCAGTTTACCTATTTGTAATCAAGTGACATAAGGCAAGTCAGCTATAAAACAAAAGCCTCTACCTGCTGATACTGCTGCTGGTTCCTCTTCTGGTAGGACTCTGGCTCGCTTTGCTCGACGATTCCTTTTTGCCAGCCGCTCAGCATACATTTGAGATTTCAAGATTTCAAACTGTGACCTCTCCTCTGGCTGAAAGGTGTTAAAATGCAAGTTTTCAGTGATGTGAGGTTTTGCCAAGGGAAAACTAGGATAGTTCACCCAGGGTCCCACTTGTCCGTAAGCATACTCACTGTCATTTGGCCTTTTTTCTGACTATCCTGCATGAATTTCTTCCTTTTCTTTTTGCCTCGTAATGCTAGGTCAAACTCCTGCAGGGCTTTAGCCACTGGAGAGGTAAGGAAAAACAGAAAGAACCTCTTAAAGCAAAGAGCAGAGTGCAGTTGCAGCTATGGAATTTAGTGTGGCAGCAGCATCATGACTTACGTTTCTCTTTCTTCCTTTCCTCATGGGTCTGGAACCAGCTTCGCTCCAGGGTCTCACCCGCAGTTTCTTGTTTTCCTGCTTCCAGCTTCTTCTTTGCCCTATTGATCTGACATAATTCAGGCAAGAATTGAGCTCATGTTGGCTAAAAGATCTCTCTCTTCCCTTTCTAAAATAGGTTAAGTATGTTAGGGTAACCTCTTCATGCACTGTAGATCCTAAAAAAACTGAGGTTAAAAAAACATTTCCTAAAAAAAAACTGCTTACTTGGGCCTCGGACTGCTGCATCTCACGTTCCTCACGCTCCAAGCATAGAACTGCATACACATCTTTCTCTAGATTCTCAATCTTCTCTCGAAATTTTAGTATGACATCTGAAAACAATACAGTGCAAACATCAGAAGCAGCTCAGGTATAAGGCCACCTTGTTTTTCAGCACCTCTTTTAGTGTTCCTCTGCACCATGACATTCCCTGCATACTGCTCTCATGCTTTTTGCCTCACTGACGTGCATACCTTGGGGAAGAATTCTGGCTTTCACTGTTGTTTTGGCAGTCTTCACAATATCCTTCAGCATCTTGCGCTCTTCCTCACCCACAAGTGAAACTGAACGACCAGCCCTGCCTGCTCTTGCTGTCCGACCCACTCGATGAACATAGTGTTTGATGGTATTTGGCATGGTAAAATTGATTACCTGTAACAGAAAGTGTGTTAGTAGGGCAACAAAATTAAAGTACAAATTAAGAAGCTCAGCACTGTAAATACTCACTGTTTTAACACCTTCAATATCAAGTCCACGTGCAGCCACATCTGTAGCTACCAGAATATCAATCTGCTCATCCTTAAAGCGCCTGAGCAGAGACAGCAAATACATTAGCAATGAGTACACTTCTGCCCTAAAACTTCCAGCTCCTAACTGCTTTTTTGCCTACAATTGCCAACTAAGCCTGCCAATACCTGAGTGCTTCCAGCCGCTGTGCCTGAGAGAGGTTCCCATGAAGCTCCCCAACACGTAGACCCATCAACCCAAGTAGGATGTGCATACGGTGAGCTTGCTTCTTGGTCTGGGTGAAGAGCATCACATGATCTGGGAAGGTTCGGGTCAGTAGAGCTGAAAGAAAGTCCTCTCAGGAGCCTGCCTCATAGTCACCTACCGATTCCAGTTTTTCTTTGCTCATCGCTAACCTGACACAATGGCCTCACGGTCCCCCTCTCGGTTGGGTCTGATTCGGATAAATTCCTGCCGCAGGAAAGGAGCAACATCTGTGTTGCTGTTCACAAAAATTCGGACGGGATTTTTCAGTGAAACAGAAGCCAAATCTTTCACCTACCAAAACAGGTTAAGAAAAAACAAGTTCACATAATCTCTGGTAAAAGTAGACAAAAATGTCTATTCAGCTTTCTGCCTCAATATGCTTCTCAGCAGCCGGTCTTACCTCCTCTGTCATTGTGGCAGAGAAAAGCATTGTCTGACGGTGGCTGGAGCACAACCGGATTATTTCCTTCATCTGTTCCTCAAAGTATTCATCCAGCATCCTACACAGGAGAAATACAGTAAGGTAAGGCAGCTTCATCTGGTTCTAGCTAAGAAGTATTACTAAAGGCAGGGCAACAAAGGACTGCCCTATAACCTGGGAAAAGGAAAGCAGAAAACTACCACCTCATTTTTCACTGCTGTCCTTGCTTAGCCTACCTGTCTGCTTCATCCAAAATCAGCACCTCAACACTGCTCAGGTGGAAAGAAGGGCAGTTGTGGAGATGATCAATCAGTCGCCCAGGAGTGGCAATGAGAATGTCTGGTCCAGACCGCAGAGCTGCTTCCTGAGTCTTCACATCCAGGCCACCTGGAAGAGAGTGAATGTGGACTGCTTACTCCCTGAGCAGGCCGCAGCAGACTACACAGATGCAGACTGCCTGAGGAACAGGAAACAACTCAGATTAATACATTCACAATTAGAAGTGACCTCTTTTCTTTCTCAGAAACAAACAAAAAATACAGCCCAGTACTGGAAAGTGAGATTTTAACCCACAGCACACCTACCAGGCTGCAGTAACCATGCAGCCTCCAGTTGCAGAATTCCCTGTTCTTTGAAGCAGTTCACAACGAGTTGTACAGTTCACAAGAGCAACTTAATACTCACCTACAGCAAGGCAAGTTGTGACACTGCTGAACTGTGCCAGCTGTTTTGTGACAGAGTGGACCTGAATACCCAGTTCTCGTGTTGGAACTAGAACCAATACCCGTGTTATTGGAGCCTGACGAGGCTTGTAAATCAGTCGCTCTAGGACAGGCAAAATGAAGGCAGCTGTTTTACCTAAAGAAGAAAATTAAGAACTACCAATTATTGTGAATAGCTAATCTTCCATGTTTCCTGTGCCCTGTTCAACCCCCTACCTGTCCCAGTGGCAGCACAGGCACAAATATCCTTTCCCAGAAGACCCACTGGGATACAAGCCTTCTGAATTGGGGTTGGTTGCTTGAAGCCAAGAGCTGTGATTGCCTACAAAGGAGATAAGCAATTAAACTCTGTCTCTGATATGGCCAGATATGGAGTCCTGTGCCCAGTGCCAGATCCCATCAGCACAAGAGAGACATGGACATACTGGAGAGAGCCCAGCAAAGGGCCACAAAGACTGCAAAGGGACTGCAGCACCTCACATGTGAGGAAAGGCTGACAGAGCTGGGACTGT
>JAVJGJ010000002.1:34189639-34202084 GCA_035590215.1 Microhierax caerulescens | reverse complement strand
CCCCCCCCCCCCCCAGCCCTGCACCCTGGTGGGACCCAGGTGGGGACCTCAGCGGGAACGCGGAGGGTCCCAAGCCCAATTTGCTTTGGGTACCGACTTGGACATCCAAGACCAACTCTACACACAAACCTGCAAAGGACAGGCAAGGTCTCTAGTTTCTAATTGTCCTAAATTCTTTTTATACTCAAAACCAACTTTTTTTTTTTTTTTTTCCCTCCACCCCCTCAGCTAGGAAGCGCAGGGTTGTGTATGAAGACTCCAGTTCAGCAAAATAATTACACCTGGGCTGGAACCCATCAATGAAGACTTAACCCCCTGCAGGATTTGAGCCTGGGTTTGGGTCCCGTTGAGGCAAAGCTCTTTGGTGAACAGGGACGAAAATCAGCCCGGGAGTGGGTGGGGGTGGGGGTGGAGGCACAAACTCTCCGTTTGTCTGTTCCTCCCTGGAAACCCCAGACTGGTGGGAAAGCACCCGAGCAGCCCTCTCTTGTACAAGTACAATGAAGACAACAATAGTCATCCTTAAGCTGCCTCAAGTCCTAAGTGGGTCCTAAGTGCACCTCAAACACAGAAAGAATAAAACCTAAATAAAGAAGAGCAGAGATTTTTTTTCCTCTCCTGTCTGACAAAATTTTGCAGCTTTTCTTTTAATTTTAAAGGTAAATCGTTATTATCTTCCAGGGACCGATTTCTTCTTCCTAGCTATTGATTTTACATGGACATATCATTTGTCAGGATACTTTATTTGCTCTCCACGTCCAAAAAAACTTGACTAGGTTGGGTAATGTATCTCAGTCAACTGGAATTCACTTGGAAAGCCAAAGAGAAAATAGATTTGGTTACCTGCTATGCTAAGAATAAAGAGTACACCATGCCTACAAAGTACCGCTGTATTCTTAACCCGGGGTTTTCTAGTAACTACATCCATGATGCGCAGAACGTTGCTTTCCGTTCGTACGTTAGCGGCACGCCTGAAATAGAATTATCATCCAACAGATGCACATTCAGCATGTATCTTCCTTTCGATTGGGAAGTCAGTAAATTGGCTTTCGCTTCCCTAATGCTGAGCTCTTGGCAGTTCCTGAGCGCAGCCGTGCTCAGCACCCGGCAGGCAGCACTAATAACAGGCGATCCAAGCAAAAAGGAGGGTTTTGACCGCCCTTGCTCGCCGAGATCTTCCACCTTTGGAAAGTCAAGACTTGCCTTCAGGCTGTGGGTGAGTTATAGGAGTCAGGGGTGACCCAGCACCCATGAGGCTCAGCAAAGGGTGCTCAGCCCCCGCACCCTCGCGAGCAGCCCAGCCCTGAAGCACACGCAGCAGCCCCACGCAGGACATGCCACGGCACACGTTGCTACCTCCAAGCAGCTCTCCAGCCCATCCTGCTTTTCCTACCGAGCATCCCAGCCCCCCCTTTCCCACCAGGCATGGGAAATGTGCCTGGCTGGCATTCAGATCAAGTGGAAAACGACCCAACAGCCAGAAACTTTAGACAGGGTGAAGCCCGGATGGCATCCCCCTCTACAAGGGGGGGGTTTAGCAAACACCACCTTTGTGAAAGCCGGGAGAGCAGACAATGCAGAGCCTGGCATGGGCGATGAAATATGTATGTACCTAGGACCTCATCCAGCCCTCTCCAGCCACAGTACCTCTCTGCCTTCACATTCAAGGGGAGCTGGATCCCATCCAAAAAAGAAAGATGCAGGGGAACAAATGTAGCCCTGGCAACCCCACCGAGGGCAGGGAGGAACAAAGAGGACCCCCAGGGCTGAATTGGTTTCCATTTTTAATCCTTATCTATACCCATCACCCCCATGCCTGGAAAGAGGCTTCTCAGCTGTATAGATTTGCATTGCTATGGGAGTTTGAAGTGATAAAACATTTGGCCTGCCTATTCAGAAGCAATTAGTGATTCAAAGCAGCCTGAGACATCTTAAAGGGGCCTGGTTCTCCGAGAGACAGGTGATCTCAGCCGCAGTTCAGGGGAAAATTGAGAAATGTCTTTTTAGAAAAAAGAAGTCACAGGCTGCTTGAAAATAGAGTTCCTTCAAGTTTGAGTAAGGGGGAAAAAAACTGCAGAGAAAATTCCAGTTTATGCTAGTAAAATCTGGGAGTAGGTGGGGAGAAATGGCTTGATTTCCAGTGCTGGTAGAAGCAATGCTTTATCTATCTGTTGAACGTATATAATTTATCTGTTCCTTTTCCAGGTGAGGGATTTCCCCTCCACCACCACCAGTAAGGCAGGCACAGCCATCTCCCAGTGATGCTGCCATCCCAGCATCCCTGTCCCAGCACATCAGCCACCAGCCAGGATTTCTCACCCAGCTCTCCTACCGATGGAGGATGTATATTTTTTTTAGCACTGTTGCTCTTGGACTGTTAAACCTACCAAAACTAACAGGGCAGAGGGCCACAGCTGGCTGAGGAGGCATTTTAAACAGCTTTTTAATCTGAAAATTGCCAGCCTCCCAGCCTTTAGCCTGGCTGCAGGGACCGGCACATCCTCGCTGTTGCCTATGCGGGGAAGGAACGAGCCCTGCACCACAGCCCATGCTGGTCCATGCTGGCAGGATGAGGAGCCCTGGGAAGGCAGCCCGGGGATGACTAGCTCTCAGGATCCCTGGGGAAAGGCAGGAAAATCCCTGCCAAGGGAGAGCTTGCCCATGCAGAGACATCAGGGCAGGGCGAGCTGGTGTACAAATGTCCAGCGCAGAGGAGAACGCGTCCACCCTGCCCCTGGAGGCCCTGTCCTATGGTGTCCGCCCCATCCAGCTCCTTTTCCCCCTCTTAACCAGGAGAGGCAAAGAGGTGCCTGCAACAGGCAACTGAGAGCAAAGTGAGGCTTTTGCACGATGCTACGGAGGCTCCAGCTCCTCCCTGTCCTCACGCCGCCGAGTTATGCTGACACAACCGCTGAATTGCTGGATCCAGGAGTAAAAAGGGAGGAGGAAGAGATCTCTAACTTCCATCCGGAGGCGTCTTCTCCTCCCCACAGTACTGCGTACAGCACCTGGGCTGCCTGCAAAAGCATCCCAGTCAGCCAAAGCCGTTTCCACTACACGTGCCATGTTGCTCGGGGGCTGCTGCTGGGGCTTTGCCAGGCAGAAAACAGTGGGAGGAGACTGTAGGAGAGGGTAGGGCTGAGGTAAAAAAAAAGAAGAGGATTTCTACAAGGGAGCGCTTGGAAGCTCACAGGGCAGAGGGCCACAGCTGGCTGTGGATGCATTTTAAACAGCGCTTTAACCTGAAAGCAGATATATCCATTACTGGCTCTATCGTCTGCCTGGCAGCGGGAGGGGGTGGGGGGGGGTGGGCAGTAATCTCCCAGGCTGTTGCATCTCCCAGGCTGTTGCCTGCAGACTAAGAGAGAATCCAGGCGGTGGATAGATTTGGCACCCGTCAGGAGCTTCCCAGGGCGAGCACCCATCGCAAAAGGGTGCTGCTCGCCCCTCGTGAGCGATGGGGGAACACCCAGGGAGTGCAGGTACCTCCCTTCTCCCCACAGTGCTGTGGCAACTGGGTGCTCAGTGGGGAGAAAATACCCTCCACTACATCAAGAGCATCCAGAGCCGGTTTTGTGGGCATCAGTGCAAGCCTCCAGCTGAGACCAGGGCCTGCAACACACACTTGCACGCGTACGGCGACGTCTCCTACCCCAGAAACTTCCAGGCTGGAGAAGACTAATAAAAGGAGAAAGGAAAGATACTTGTTCCTATTTCCCAAGCGCAGAACAACATTCTCAGATCCAGCTTAAAAGCCAAACAAACAGCACGCAGAGATCAACCTGCATTTTTAAGTACTTACGTGCCTTCACGCAGCTGGTCCCGGCTGAGCTTTGCCCACGCCGTGGAACATCCCCAGCAGAGGCACCAGCGCAGCCGCTTTCCCTGGTCCCGGGCTGCTACGCCTGCGCTTCCCAGGAAACTGCTGCCGTACCCGGCCAAACCACGGGCCAGACTTGCAAACCTGCCCCTGCAAGAACAGCCCAGATACAGGGCAAGGTCGTCAGCGCGTGAAATGCAAGAAGCGCAAGAAGCGGCAGCAAGGGGAGAGCCGCGGGCTGTGGAAGGGGACCAAGGCACCCGGCTGGGGCCGCTCTCAGAAGAGCCATCAGCCCTTGCGGCACCTGCTGTGTTTCTTGTCACCCTGGCAGGAGCTGATTACCTGATTACACGGACGTCTCACTTTTCCTAGCACAGACACATGCACCGTCGGGTTTTAATTCCTGCTGTCGTGAAGACAGGTTAGAGGTGGGACCCAGAAACGCCGCCAAGGTTCAGAAAGCAAAGCATGGCCATCGTTTATTTACTCCTTCAGTCCTACGCCTCAGGGCTGTGCTGCTTTTTGAGTTGACAAACTAGTGTGGGACCAGCAGAGCACTACAGTGCCAGAGGATCCCCCCCTCAAAAATCAGGCATCAAAGAGGATGAAAGGAATCTAACGGCGACTACAGCAACGACTGCCCCGGGTCCTATAGGACCCTCCAGACCATGTAATGATCACTTGAAAAAACTCTGCAGACAAGAAGAGGAGACACAGCAGAACTGGCAGGTCTGGAGGTGGCCCAGGAGACCACCTCCACCCCTCTGCCAGCCCCCACCGCTCACCCCCTTCACCCCCAAGGAAATTTCTGGCCACTCGGGTTGACTCGTGTGACAAGTTTTTCCTCCCCTACCTCTGCTCAGGTGTGACCGTGTCAGCCCTTTTTCAGCCAAGAGGATGCTTCACGCTGAAGGGATCCGGGAGACAAGCCTTGTAATTAGGAGGTGGGTGCCACCCACCAGCGAACCCTCCTCCTTCCTCATTCAGCCTGGGAGATGCAGAGCCCGGTTTGTTTATTTATCCCATAAATTATCATTTGTGCATGCTGCTTTCTGTCTTCAAAGCGCTTCAGCAGGCGTTTGGTAAGCTTCTCCCTCACCCACATGTGACAAAGGTTTTTGGAAAGGGGAGGAAAGCTAAATAATTTGCCCCAGGACAAAGAGAGTCAGCAGCAGAGCCAGGATCAAGACTCAGCAGCTCCTGCCTTTGAATCTCGTGCTCTGACCTTTGCCTGTACCTCGTTGCCTTCTGCTTCAAAGCTGGTGGTGTGAAACCTGGTGCTCACCTCGGTACCAGAAAGCAGATTCCAAGGGATTTGGTCCAGCTCAGCATTCCTGTGGTCGCAGCCACCGGACCGAGCGGTTCCGGACCAATGATTCAATAACTTCAAACATCTGGCAGCTGCTGGTAAAACCACGATCAGCTTGTGCTTCCCTTAACAGCACCACAGGAAAGAGAAGGGAAAAGATCCTTCCACAGCTTCCCATCCCAGCTGATCCTTCGGACTGGTTAAAGTGGGCGCTGGTGGCCCGACAGCCTGGGCAGCCCCCCAGCCCCACTCCCAGTGCAGAGAACTGCATTGAGGACTAGCCTAGCTGTAGAAAAAACCCAGGGGAGAAGTTGGTTATTTTTTCTCTCCCTGACCGGTGCCCCTGCGGCAGACAGTCAGGGAGACACTTGTGCCAACAAAGGTGGAGGACGCTTGTGCCACAGAAGGTGGAGGAGCGAGTGCTTGGATCAAGCTGGGGGATGAGAACGGCTTGAACCACCTTGCCCGTTGCTAACTGTAGCATCAGAGCAGCTCCAGCCATGCCGATGGAGCTGCAGCCACCTGGACCAGCGCTGCTGCTTGGATCAGCCTGTACCTGGAAATATCTGGTCTGGTTGCCCCAAATTCGTAAGACATTGATAACTGTGCCGCAGCGTCACCGTCGGCATGCCATCGCTAAACCCCTTCAACCATTGTGGGGCCAAGAGCAGCCCTTCTCCTGGGTGGTCCTGGGCCCACAAACTACGTATTTCCTCCCCATCACTGGAACAATCTTGCCCTGAAGATTGTTTTGCTGGTTTTGCTGGAATTTTTCTCTCTTACTACAGAGGGAAAGGAAAACTCGTTGAAACGGAGAGGAGAGACACGCTCCCCGTCTTTGTCTTTTAATCACAAGGCAACATGAAAAGGCTCTAGCAGCTAAGGAGCCACTGGAGCAGAGCGTTCCCAGTCCCAGATCCACCTGAGCAGCTGCTCCCTGGGCGAGGTGAGTGCCACCATCAGCCCCTCGGCTCCGCTGGGAAAGCCCCGACCGAAACCTGCCATTTGCCCCCCTCTGGCAGCGCTCGTCAGGGCTCTGCCCCCGCTTTGCCTCCATCCTCCCGCCTGTAAAACAGCCATAATGCAGACGGCGTCCTTCCCAAAGCCCTCCAGGACCTGCTGATGAAGACTCCAGTAGCACTGGAGGATGCTAATGTCACCTGCTTCGGGGATTACTCCTTCCGGGGGGAGGAGAGGGGGGCAATTACAGGGATTAAGTCTCCAGCCTTCTCCTCCATGAACAGGGCAAAGCAATTTTGGCTTCTCCACTGACGGCTACGCGGAGCGAACAAACCCAAAGTGCCAAGGCTGGAGACCGCAGGTGCTGGGGTGGCGCAGAGCTGGAGACAGCCCGACGGTAGGGCTAGGCCAGGACTATCATCTCCGCGTGCACTCAGGCTGAGTAATATCCCAAGGAGCCCAAACACGCGCGGAGATGGCTGGGACTTGGGAAATCTTGCCCAAGGGCCAACGGGGCTGTAGCGAGTGACCACGCGAACTCCTGCGGATCCCACATTCATTAAAAGTAAAATTAATGTCTCCCTTTAATAGCCTCGTTAATGATGCCTGCTCTCCGAGGAACCAGGATTGCTTGGGGCTTGTGTCTATGGCGAAGATCTGGGCTTCTGCTGAAGCCTCTTGGTGAGGGAACCCTGCCAGGCTGCCTCTGCTACGAGGGAGGGCTCCCTGGTGTCTAACAGGGGTTGGCTCTATGCCAGGCCTCCGCGGGGCAGCGGGTGAGCCTGTCTTTCTCCTTCATCCCTCCGAGACCCGTTTTCAGGACACTTGTGTGTGTCCTGAAGCAGAGCATCTCTACTTCTCAACGGTGTTTAGAGGGTACGAAGAGAAGGAAGTGGCACAGACTGACAGGCGCACAAGTCTTACCATGAGTGTCTCTCCTTTAAGAAAGCAAGAAGAAAGAAAAGAGATCAAGGGTTATTTTTCTTGCTAAAGAGAAGAGATAATTTCCTGGTCATGACTCAGCGCTGTCACATGGAGTCAATGACTGTCCTTTCTACACCTCACAGCTTTGCCTTTAAAACACCGCTCAGGACAGCCCAGCTCTCCAGGTAAGGTGCAATTACCTGGGAGTTCATTAGCTCATCACTAGCAATTACCCAACCGCCTTGTGTCCCATCAGCCCACCCTAATCACCGCATCATCACTACAGCCCTAAAACCGGTAGCTCCTACAGCCAACAGTAAATATCATCAGCAAACATCTGGGAGCGAATTTACTACTAGTCACGGAGCGATTACTTGCTGGGGTCGTTGCAAACATGCAAACCGAGCAGAAGGATTGTTATAAAATACGATCCCACTCAAATAAAAGCAGATGCTATTAGCCAGCAACAGGCGGTGTTTATTCCATAAAACACCAGGAACGACAAGTTATTTAATGACTATCTGGAAAGGTCCTGCCTCGCTGGGGCTAGCGCTCCCGGTTTATAGACTGCCTCAACAGAACTGCTGGGGAGATACGGAGAGCACTGGATTTAGTCCTGTTAATGGCCTGCAAGGCCTGGGTATGTTTTCCTCTCTCATGGGTTTCAGACTGACGTTCCTGTTCATGGGTTTAATAAAGCCTGAAGAATGTACTGGGCTTAACCCTTCTGAGACACCAGGCTCATTCGAGCAAACTGGAGCAGGGAGAGCAGCTGGTCCAAGCAGGAGCACCATCACCCAGTCCCGAGCTGCTGAACTTTAAAAATCAGCTCTAAAAACATGATTGTTGAAAAAAAAACGTTACAATGCCCCATTCATTTTGCTCACCTTTAGGATTCTGAATTTCCAGGTTCATCTGGGTCAAATCTCCTCTAACCACATGGGACAGAGGTTTTTCCTTACCTTTTATTTAGGTACAAAAAGCATCATTAGCTCTCCTGTGCCTGGCTGGTCCAGGCAAAGCCTAGGCTGCTGTAAGGCTCCCCACTGAAACGATAAACTTTGGCCACACCGCATGATGCAGGATTTAATTTTTTTTTTCCCCATCTGACAACTTGTGCTACATATTCCCATTTCAGCAGCGAAAAATGATCGATGTAACAGGCACGACCCTCTCCCTCTCTCCAATCGTCCCGCAGCCCCACGACGGGCTGGCTGTGCTCATCTCACACCTCCAGGTCACCGGTGCAAATCCAGGTCAGCAATACCCAGCGTTTGGCTTCCCATCACGGGCTTGCTCAGTGGTGGCACCACTGGTCTGGGGACACCTCTGGCAGGGGAGCCCTTGTTGTGTCCTGTCCTGCTCCCAAAGTCCCCATGACTCTGTACGGAAAATGGTCTGCGATGGCTCCTATGCTCCATCACCCCGCTCCAGGGATAGATCCAGCTGTGATCTGGGGTGGGTGGGTGGAGGGCAACAGCTGTATGGCTGCAGTCACTTTGCCAAAGCACGTGCCCTGTGCCAGGTGTGCTCCCAAGGGATCTCTGGACAAAGACTTCAATTGCTATTTCAAGGATGGAGCAAATCAAATACGCCCCCTTGGCCCGAGGATCCCCCCCGCTCCTGCTCCAGCTCTGCTTGACATGCTGTCAGCAAACCCCTTTCTGCGTATTTTGTCACGTCCCTCTGCCTCTCCCTGCCACCAGGATGCTGAGGAACTGCTACAAGCATGATCCTAGGAGGGATCTCCGAGTCTCCTTGTGCCGTCAGGTCTATGGGAAAGGCTTGTTCAGGCAGCCCCCAGCCCTGCGCCCTGATAAATATATCGTATTCAAGTATAGCGTTAAATAAATATATTATAGCTGTGAGTCCAAAGGTCCTGGCATTGCCAGCCCGCTCCATCCCCCACTTGCGGCACCGAGACTTTTCTGCGTCGTGCCGCTGCTTTTCGGCACACGCCGCTGCGTCCGCGCAGGACGCCAGCCCTTCTGCCAGCTGGCAACCTGCCACCGAGCCAGGAGGCTCCTCCGGGGTGGATGTCACCCCATCGAGGGGGGTTCCTCATCTTGTGCCGCTCAGAGGTGCCCCGTGTCACCAACAGCTGGCACATGGATCTGCACGGGGTGCAGGATGCGCTGTGCCCCCCGCTGCCTCCCCCTGCAGCCCCTCTCCCATCTCCCAGCTGGAGGAAAAAGCCCTTTCTTTACAGCACCCCCCCTCCACCCCCAGTGCCCCTCGCCTCCCTGCACACAGCTGAGCCCTGGGGACCCTTCCCTGCTCCCCCCCCACACCGTGGGCATGCAGGGGGGTCACGCTGAGGCAAAAGCAGAGCAGCTGCCAGCACGAGGAGCTGGCTCTTTTCAATTGAAAGCCACTGTCTTCCAGCACGACTCCCATCCCTGGGTGCCCTGGGGGTCTTTCGTGACTTTGATTAACCAGGCAAACACAAGCCCACCCGAAATCACTTGCTCCGTCCTCGCGGGGCAACTGACCACACGGCTCTCTCAAAGCCCCTCAAGCCCCTCTCCCTTCACAGCTTCTTGCCACGCATCCCTCCCGCAACTCCCTCCGAACGGTCCCTTCCGAGACCCCCCAGACACCCCAGTGACTTCCCTTGCCCCCCTCCCCCTCAGCCCAACCCCACCGCTGTGCCTGTGCGGGGGTGCAGGTGGTGGCTGAGCAAGGTGCAAAGTCGACGCCGCCGGCAGCGACCCGGTGCCCACGCTGAGCCAAACTCATCCCAACTCCAGACCCAGGATGCTGGCCGGGGTCGCGCGGGGGTACCTGGAGGTGGGCCAGCGGCCCATCGTGCTGCTTCTGGCTCCGCAGCGCCCGCCGTGCCCCAGCACCCGCCGTGCTCCCGGAGCAGAGCAGGATGCAGAAGTCTGGCTCCTCTGCTCCTCGTTGCCAGGACACCTTGGCGTTCAAACCTGAGCTGGGACCAATCAGCCCCAGGGCTGGGGAGCACCAGCCCCACGTCATCCGCCGCTGGCGCTTATTTGAGCGAGAAAAGCGTGACAGCGGTCACAGAGCCCGTGGGGAGCTGCCTTTGTGCCGCTGGGCTCTGCCCCCACCACGGCCACCGACTGGGAACCTCTTCTGTTGGGCTGCGGAAAACAAAAGAGCCCTGGGAGAAGGGGAGGGGAAGGAGCTCTTCTCACCGACCGCCAAAACCCAGTTTGAAAGCCTGGGCTTTGCCGCGTGTCCTCGCTCTGCCTCCCAGTGCCAGCCCAGAGCCCAGGCAGTGTGCCCCTCGTGCCCCTCATGCCCCCCGCACCGATGCCTCTGCCTGCCCAGCTCTGCCCCAGGCCCCACCACGTGGGCACGGCCCCCCCCAGGCCCACCGCTCCGGGGATGCTCTGCCTCAGGTGCTGGTGCAAGGGCATATTTCCTCCCAGCTGGGCTCCTCAAGGTGTTTCCTACAGAGCCTGGAATGGGACCCCCAAGCCCCTCGTGAACACAGGGGCTGGGGGTGCCCCGTGCAGACTAACCGTCCCTGGTGGGGGTCCCTGCTCACACACGTGCGGCTGCTACCAGGGTGCACACCGGAGTGAGAGAAGTTCTCCCGTGCTCCACCTGTGCTCCTCGGGTGCCAGCGGTGGGAACTGGTGCGTTTGGATTTCTGGGGAGGGTTAGACCCATCACGCTCCTTCCCGAGGTGGGTAGGTCCAGGTGCTTGGATAGGTACTGAAGAGAGATCTCCATGCCACCTTGTTGGCAGTGGGAGGTGGATGGACAACAGGGGCTCAGGTATCATGGTAGAACTTCTCCCCTTGAGCCCCTTAGAGCCTCCAACCAGGCATCCATGTGGATCTCCTTCCTGCTCAGGGGACGCAGTGACAGGATAACACCCTCCACACCCAGAGGCGATGCTGAGCCTCTGGGATAAGCATAACCCGGTTTCTGCTAACGCTGCCACCCGCCATTTACCCTCCCCAGAAGACAACTGAGGTATTGCCAGCTCCCAAGAGAAGACCTGAAGAGGGATCTGAGCACGCTGGAGGGAGGAACCATAGCATCAGCTGCGTCTGGTGCCATGCCTGATTCACCTCTCCATTACACCACCTCCCAATCACTCGCTTCACTCCATTAATTAGCAACGCTGCTGGGGTGCAATCCATTCCTGCGGCCGGCACTCGGGCTGGCTTGCTTGCCACCTGCTGCTGGTGAGAATTACTGAACCCAGGCTGTCTCCTCACCCTGCTCCGCTCCAGCCTTTTCCCGGCAGACCCACACACTGACTGTCCAGACCAGGACCCAGGCTGCCTCCCTCACCTTCGGCCTCCATGCAGCACCTTATGAGGCATGACGGAATCAAGGACGCCGCTTCTGCAGAAGATGGCCCGCGTGAGGCTGTAAGGGATTTTAACTTACTCATTAACACCACAGTTAATTTGTGGTGACCTTATGGAGTAGACAAACACACAGGAAAGTGTCCCTATGGCTCTGAAGTTCTTCTGCTCATCCTTGGCATCAGCCTCCAGCAGTGCTGGTAGGACCACGGTTCCAGATGTCCCTCATTTGGCTTAGATACCAGATTTCTCCATTGACTCAATGCAGGAGGAGGAGGGGAACTGCAGTCAGAGAAAGCAACGGGATGGATTTCACCCCCTCATTAGCTCCATCATCCCAGTTAAAGCTCAGGGAGGGTGGCAGCTGTCAGGCAGGGCTGCAGCCCCACCAGCACATGCAGCGTGGGAGGGTAAGAGCGATGACGTTTCTGGGAGCCTTCCCAAAGGGAACAGAAAATGTGGCAAGAGAGCAGGTGCGTATCAGCACGGAGCCAGGTGGATGTGGAAGGGCATCCCCACCACTGCCGGTAGCACTTCCAACAGCAGGTTGCGAGGGCTGGAGAAGCTGGCAGAGCAGCAAGAGCCGGCTGGTGGGGCATCACCGTGGTGCAGCCACACACAGCAGTGGGCTGCACTGTCGCACCCCTGCAAGAGGCGAACGGCCGGTGGTGGGGCTGGGGGGTGAGGCTGTCAGAAACACCAAGCTGGGGTGGTACCAGCATTTCTTTGGTTGAGAGAGCGATTTCTGCCCTTTGGCAATTGATTTAGGAGCGTTCCACTTTATCCTGTACTCCTCTTCCCCCAGCTGAGCCAGGAGTCAGCTTCCAGCCCCCCGACTCACCGCCTCCTTATCTCAGGTTTTAACGTGGGCAGCTAATCTTGGGTCCCAGCCTCCTCTGGAGATTTTCAGTCAATGGAAAAAAACACACTTAAGAGTGACTTCTCTCTTAGGGGCTGACTCACCCCCAGAGGTGCCGTCTCCCTCCTCTGCGCTGGCAGGAGCCAGGTATAACCAGGCACAGTCAAGTGCCCCACGTTGGACAGGAGACGAGTCCTGCCTCCAGGCAAAATCAAAGGATGTGAGATATCAGAATACTCCAGAGGACCTGGGCCTCACTCGTTAGCTAGGGGTCACTGCTA
>JAVJGJ010000002.1:34123812-34167762 GCA_035590215.1 Microhierax caerulescens | reverse complement strand
ATGGGGACACTGCCGGGTCGTGACAGCATGTGGCTTCAAGCCTGTCTTATGTGCCCATCCCTACCAACGTGCACCTGAGGAGGTGCTGGGCCACCAGCAAATGCGGTGATCAACGGGTAGAGCGGACACCTTCTCCTGCCTCTGTACGCACCGGCCACGCCACTGCACTGCCTTGGCGAGGCCATCAGTGGGGCAGAGCTGGTTAGCAAGGGGTGGGGTGGCCGTTTTGAAGGTCACATGCTACCTGCACACCTGAGAGTTACCACTGGGGTACCCAAAGGGAAGTTAAAAGAGGAGACCCTGAGTTAAATGGTTTTGATGAAGCCCTCGGTGACTCTTACTTCTCACACACGAGGCAGAGCTTTTTTTCTGACCATTTCTCCAAGCCCCCTCTGCCACTGCAGAGAAGCTCCTTGCCCCATGCACGCGTAGAGATGAGTTGTGTTTGCCACGAGAAAAGCTCACAGGCACTTTTGAGAGCGCTTTCCAGATCCAGAGTTTTGCAGATGCACATGTGCAGACCCATCTAGCTGCCCCAGTTTCCATGCACAAAAAGTCACTCATGGTTTTTTTCCCCCCTCTGCTCCTTTGACATCAAAGATGCAGATTGAGAAGGTGGCCCTGAATATTTGGAGAAGCCAGTCCTACCTATCACCCAGTGACACAACCCTGGATACAGAGAAGGGCCTGATGGTCACCACTGCTGACCACCAGCAAGGGCTACAGACCTCAAGCAGGCAGGGAGGGTGCAGAGTGTTCTGAAAACAATGCTGCCACTTTCTTCTTTCTTTCACAAGGTCAGATTTTTTCTTTGGTGATGGTCTTGGTCAGTGACACTGGCAGAAAGTCGATGTTAGGAGCCTATATGAGGACACAGGCCCTGGTGCTGGGCAACATCTGATGGGAAATCCTGCCCACATCCCTAGCATGGCACAGAACCACAGGCCGCATAATTTTTAATGGTTTTTGATGGATGATTTTCTCTAGGACTCACCAAAACTGGGTGAGCGAGCTCCAAGCTCCAGACTATTTTGTGGGAGAAAGTGGTTCAAGTATCACCATGATGAGACAAAGTTTTGGGGCTTTCTCTCTTATTCTGCTCCTCTTATGTTAAGCTGACCAGTAGAAAGAACACATAAACCAATTCATTCAGTCATCATGTAATTACTGTTTTATCAACTGGTTTAAACATATATACTTAACATAGTAATTTAAACTGGGAAAAAATGTGATGACACTTGGTTTCAGACTGCAACATCAATAAACTTGTAAGGCACTGGCATTTGGATCAGCATCTCACAGCCTGCAGTCACTAAAGCAGATGTTTTGAATCTCACCCAAATATAAAGCAAATGCCCTACTGAAAAAAACAAGAGATTGCTCCCTTACTTCCCTGCACCGTTTTTGCTGCAGCATTACTTAAAATTATTCAGTCATATGAAACTGGAAAGTCTAGAGGTGGGATGCCTGACTCTAAAGGCACACGCAGGGGATGCTCTGACACCTGCTTACAGAGGAATCCTGGCATGCAACGTCTGTCCATAGGAAGTGAGAGAAATCCTTCCAGGTAGCAATGAAGCAAACAAACATGTTCGTTGGGATGACCCACTTGGTCAGCATTTGCTCCTGCAGCAATGCAGGCACCAAGAACCTTGGGTGCCTGTGAACGGGGTGAGCTCCTGGGGCGGCAGAGGGGCTGAAAGCAGCCAGCCTGGCCGGGCTCTTCCTCAGGCAACGCAGCCCCCCCTTACAGCCTGCTCCAGCCAGTGCTTCCCCTCAAGCCCTCGGCTTTGTCCCCTGCACGTTAAAACATCCAGCACTGCAGAAGATACATCACGGGGCTGCTGCTAGGTCAGGCGGCTGAGTGTGGAAATACTTCAGGACTTGTTCTGTTTTAGCGCACGAAGGCTGCAAAAATACCCATGTTTTTCTGTAATAAGAGGTTGATTAGCTCTTCTGTTGATCAGCGGGTGCTCTCTAAAGAAAGCATTTCTGGACCAGCTGTAGCCTTAATTGAGGCAAATCATGTCATTTGTTCGAACTGCTCTACTTGCACAGCTTTGCGTTTAGCTTGCGGAAGAATCGGAAAGATGACATCGATTCAAGACTGTGCTGCGTACATGGCTCTGGCACACACTGCCACCCGGGTACCTTCTAAGAGCAAGGACTTTTGTTCTGAGACGTTGCTGAGGCAGTGGGTCTGTCTGGCAGGGACTGCAGCATGGCGCTGGCAGTCAGGGGCCACGCGGTGTTTGTCAGCCCAACACCCCCCGAGGCTGTTGTGGATGAGCAGACAGGCAGCGCGTGGCAGTTGATCTCACCAGGAGATCCACAATTCCTCTTGTCCACGATGGGCCTGAGGAAAAAAAAAGAGAAATGCTAAAATGAAATTGCACCCTGGGTCTGGATAGCCGCTTTCTCCCCACCAGCTCTGCCATCTCCTGCTCTGAAAACTGAACCAAAAGCTGCCAGGCCTGGGAGCAGCACGAGGCACACCAGCATCCCACGCAGGCACGCGCTCGCTGCCGATGCTGCTCTGTAATGACTACATTAACTTCAACATCTAGGTGTCATGTCACAACTCAGCTTTATTTCTTCAAAGAAGCAACACGATGCTAATCTTCCAGTAAGCGGGTTCAGAAATAACCATGTTTTGGTGCATGTGACACTGCTCTAATGCCTACTTTATTTTCCAGAGCTCATTCTGACATGAATTAATGTCAGTGTCAAGGGAAAAAAAAAAAAAAAATGAAGTGGGATGTCAGGAACTTGTCCTGGGGTTTATCCGAGGAGAGCCTTGAACAAGCGCCACTACAATAGCTCTGCAACAGATGTGGGCATTGGCCCTGGGTGGGGAACATGAGGATGGAGCAGTAAGAACAGAGGAAAAAACGCAAACAACTATTATACAAGAAAATACAAAATTTCCAAAGATCAAGCCTCAAGGAACATGAGAAAATGTTTCATTTAGCATTAGACGGACAAAGGTAAATGTCAGCAGAAATAAAAGGAGTTCTTTTTACAGAATAGGCAGAAGACTCCAGAGACGAGACAGAAGGCTGCTTTTTCCTGCCATAAAGTCCCTCCTGTTTTCCCCAGACACGCTGCAGGCAGTGCTGCCAGTGGTGCACATAGACCTGATGCTTGTTGATCCAGCAGCTGCTGGTCCTGAAATAGGCCTTCGCTGACCAGCGTTCCCAGCAGGATGGTGCTGCCCTTGGGATCCAGAAGCAGCCGACAAGCTGTGCTGGCTCGGGAGAGCAAGTGCCTTGTCCAGAGGCTGGGCGGGAGTTTCTTGATGAGCCCTTGACTGGCATCGCTGTGTCCACTGCTTGTCCTCCTCTTGGCTGGGTATTTTTAAGCATCTTGCCCTGTGGTTCCTCATTTTCCAGGATCTTGCTGCAATACCCATTAGGGATGCAGGTGAAGGGCTTTTTGGAGGGGATGGAATTAGACAGTGGTTTGGGTTGGAGAACGCTGCACCTTCCTGACCCTGTGATGAACCTGAAAGAGGAAGGAGAAGCACAGTGATTTACCAGTTCATCTTACTTCTGAATGACCAACCCAGTGAGCAAAAGGCTTTGGAGAATGCTGTATGACGGAGCTGGGTGAGCAAACGTGTCCCAGGGCACACAGTGATGTTGGCCTTGTTCAGTTGCTTCCTCTGATAGTCAGGGGTTTGGGTTACTTGACAGCCTCCCTGCCAGTGTTGCTGGTGACGTGCCAAGCACTGGAACCGCTCACGAGCCATGCACAGCTCGAGAGGTACAGAGCAGCTCAGCCATCCTCCTGTTCTCAGGCAGGATCATACCTGCATCACTCCTGGCCAGTGTCTGCACTGACTTGCTTTAAATACCAGAGGACTCCATCCAGTGGTCTGACATTCAAGGCTCAGGAGTAATCACAGGTGAGTGGATCCACTTTTTTTAATCAGAGGCAGAGGTGGAAGGATAAGATCTTGAGATTAGCCTTAAAATAACAGAAAGTGCCTGACTGCTAGGGAAAATATTGCATAACATGCAGGGCTACTATCGGGCTGTTCATATTTTAGCCCATGTAATCCTCAGGTGCAACACACATAGAAGAAAAATCTTGTTCCTGATTTATGAATATAACGTGCATGCATATATGCTTAAAACCATTCTATAGATAGCAGGGATCTGATTGCTCTTGTCTATTAAAAGAACCAGTTGTACCTAAACGCTTGATCTGCATGGTCCAGGGCAGGAACACAATCTAAAGAATGTGCCACCAAAACCCAGGCTCAGAAAGTTCAGCTTTATAGCTCCTAATTAATGGGGATATATTTTACTGCTTAGGTAACCACATAAAGCTGATATAAAACTTCCACTGCACAGTTTCCATCATACTGTACGCTTTTAAAATGCCTAAATTTCATAGGGTTTTTTATTTGTTTTTAAGTAAAGACACTCTGAACGACTAGTATGCCACTCTGAACGACTAGTATGATTCAAGAACCCAGGATAACACCCAATGACTCCCGAAGAATGCAGATTATATGGATCTGATGCTACAAACACTTTTACACAAGAGCGGTTTTGCTCAGGTGACTTGTCCTTTCCTGGTCAGAAGGATTGTTTCCAGCTACAAGTTGTTCTGTGAGAAAATCACATTGGGTAGGACACACTTCTGAAACTAAGTGTTGAGACACTTAAATACATCTCCAAATCTTGACACAGTCTCAAGTCACAGAGGTCAAGTGTATTTTTAACTGCCTTGCTGAATAAAGGCTATCGGTTGCTAAAGTTTTATCGGGTATTTGTTCTGCAAAACACATACGTCTATTAGTGCCAGTGGGAAAAGGCTACTGTGTTTGTGATTATTTGAATCTTGGTTATTACGGCCAGCTGCTTGTCATTTGGGATCTGGGTCATCTTCCCCCCACCCCATGCCTTAGGTAATACTAGATTTCAACCGCTCCATCCATCTTGTAACCAGATCCTAACAGATTTGGTTGCAAGATGGGCAGATCTATGCCAGCCGTTCACTCCCATAGTCCTATAGCACATGACACTGGTACACGCTGAGATGTTTGGGGCATCATCTACTCAATCTACAAAGATGATGAGATCATAATAAATTATACTCATCCTAAAGAAATCAGATTAAATCTGAAAAAGATCAGATTACATCTAAAGAGACCATGAGATCATAATCTAAGACTTCTGTGGTCACTGAACAGGTCATTCCTTTAGATTTTTCTAAACAGCTTCTGTTCTTGTTAAGGAGATATTGTTTATATTATTGTTAATACACAGAGACATTGAATAGCTTGATGATACTTCTGTTTTTTTCCAAAATATATTTTTCCAAATTTTAATAGATCCACTTTTACCCTTGAAAGAAATGTATAAAATGAAAATTTACATGCTAATATTTATTGAGGCAAAAAAAAAAGAAGTTATTATTAACAATAGAAACAGATTAAAGTTGTACTTTTGTAAGGTCTCCTACTTGCTATGTGTTTGGAATAACCATTATTAATGTCCCTAATAGTCTTCAATACAATAGACAACAAGTAGCGAAGAGTGGGAATTCTGCTTTCATTCATGCAGTTCCAGAGAGACCTCTGGCTTTGTTCCTGAGCAGAAGAGCACATTGCAGTTTTAATCTCTTTTACTGAATGTATTCCTTTGGTTGCATATCTTTCCAGAATTCCCAGTTGCCCAGTTAAACCTTAATCATTAGCTCAGCCTAATTTCCGTCAGGGCCAACTGGATTAAAATATAGTTCAGTTGGAACAACAGTCTTTTAGACTCACCTGGCACTGACAGAAATTAATGACACAAGGTAAAAGACAGAAGCATGTCCTTCCTCTAGAGCTGATGCTAAGCTGGTGTAAGATCAGCGTTGTTCCTCTTAATTCTACAGATCCATGCTGAAATGTATCAACTGATGGTCAACACGGCTGGCCACCATGCCCTGCTTAAAAACTGGAATGGATTACTTCGGGTCTGCCTCCGCAATGACATTTCCAAATTGCTGCTCTAGAGCACAGAAGCCAGATGTCACAAAACACCGCAGTTACTAACACACCTATCTACAAACGGTTAGTAGCATGTGCCACTACACTACCTAGTGCTAACCCATCCCCACAGGTTTAGGTCCAGTACCTGAGGAAGACTGGGACAGAGAGGAGTGGCAAGAAGAATCCAGTGAAATCCTTTCAATGAGGTCCTCGTCACAGGTCTCCCCCAACTCATCTTCACAGCTGTCGGGCAGGCTGCAGTCGTCACCCCCTTCCTCATCACTAAGAGCTGCTTTCAGTGCTTGGGTGGCTTCTTCTTGCTGTCCTGTTTGCAGGCACCTGGACAACATCAAGTTTCACATCCTTAGTTAGCCTTGGAGTTGTGAACGTGCAGCCAGCCAAGTGCAGCTTGGCATGGCCACACAGGCAAACACCCGGGCCGTGGGTTTAGTCACCCACTGTGATTTCCCGCTTTCCCAGAGATGTGGAAAATCATTCTAAATGGAGCAGCCATCTAAGCTGCCTGCGTTTAATTATCTGAAAGCGTGCTAAAAAGTTAATCAAGTGAAATGGGGCAGATTTAAAGCACTACCCAGGGAAGTAAGCTCAGAGAAATAAAGCCAGTCCTACTTCCAAACCCGCTGTTATCTGTCTGTGAGATAGATGGGGGAATCTCAGCATGCCAGTATTTTCCTTTCAGCCTTTTATCTGGTTAGGCCAATGCGATGCTTGCAGAAAATCTCATCCACTTTCACTTTTACTGGCTGAAAGACAGACACTGGCAGGGCCAAGAATGCCTTACCAGTTACGAAAAGTCATTTTTCCTTGCTCTTGCTAAGCAAGCCAGCCCACCCCGCCTGGGCTGGTCCTCAGCCTGCTCTACAGAGAGGTCAGAGGTTTCTTCTCCCTTGGCCACCCCGCAGCAGCTCCAGCGGGAGGACTGATGGAAGGATGCGGGAGGACTGACGGAAGGATGCGGGAGGACTGATGGAAGGATGCGGGAGGACTGATGGAAGGATTGGCACCCCAGAGACAGGAAGGCAGGAGGCCAAGTCTATCCCCTGAAACTGCCACCAGGTGGCCAAAGAGTTTATTTTATTATTACAGCACAAAATGAATGCCTGTTTTATTGCATTACAAGATTGCTCCTGCTGTCTCACCGCTTATGCTGCTCGCTCTGTACTCTCAGGTCAGAGAACACATCTTCCTGGTGCAGATCTCTTCCTCCTCTAGAGCTGTAAATGTTTTCTGTCCTCAGACCGCACAGTTTCAAAGGTGCAGGTGGCTGCAAAAATGATAGGAGTTATCTTGATGACCTCAGGAGCTTCCCCCCAGCTCCGCTTCTGGATTTTAGAAGGCATCAAAATCTGCTGTCACTCCTGACTTCTCATCCCTCACTATTTTCTTGCTCTTCAGTTTAAGAAGCACCATGCCCCGGTCACATGCACTGTTACAGCCTGAGAAACCCAGGGTGGCTGTAACAAAAACGTTGATGTATCTCTCACTGGCGTACAAGCCCACAGCATCTATACCCATAAGCACATTAAGACCAGTACCACAGAAATTGCACCATTCGGCATATGACCACAGTCCCCTTCCACATCTTAGTTTATAACACACAGTCATTCACTGAAACGCTCACATTTGTTTCAGAAAAGTTTCCAGTGCTCGGGCAGTAGCAGCAGGGAGGCAAGGGAAGGACACTTTTTTTTCCAGCAGTTCTTTAACATCTGTTGTCAGCATTAAGCGAGGCTGCTGACAGCGCAGCGATGCAGGTATCCTGTGCGTGCCATTTCCCTGATTTAGCACTGCCTGTTTAAACCCACACATGTGCATCCCTGCCACGCTGCACCTGAGGGCTCACAAAAGGTGACCATAACAAGCCAGGCTGAACCCCTTTATAGGGGTGTCCTCTCACCCAGCTACTGCCGAAGCGAGCAGGCCAACCTGCCAGGCTGGGGTACCACCCCACTGCCAAGAGGAACAGACTTTGGCTTTGTGATTGTTTAGGCAATAGGAATAGCTCTGCAGCATCAGCGATCTGACTATTTATGCCAGCATCAAAGAAACACTTCTAAAAAAATTGTATCTAATAGCTATTGTAGAAATACCGTCAAATTTTGCAATCTTGCGTTGCGCTTTGCTCGGCTAGGATGATAGGAAAAGTGCTGCCAGCAGCCAATAAATAGTTTTCACATGTTCCTTTACAGCTGATGGTTGATGGCTCCTAGGACACGGGCACCTTTGCAACGGCGGGGCAAAAGACCCTCCGTCCTCCTCGAGGCCAATTGTATGTTGCGGGCTTTTGGGCTATAGAAGAGAGTGAGCTGCCGCAAGCCACGGCGGGAGTTCAGGTTTATCCCAGGATTTCTAGGGGTCACTAGGCAGGATTATGAAGTACGCAAGAAAAACGTACACCTAGCTTTTGCCTCCTTGCACGAAGGGCCTTGGTGGGGTTCCCGCATATAATTTGACTGAGTCCTAAGAAGAAAGGAAAAAAGGAAACATTTTAGTCTAGTGTTTAACAAAAGGTGCTGTCTTCAAAATCAGTCACCATCATTTCCCATAGACTGGAAGATGGACTATTCCATGGCACAGGCTCACCGTGCCAGCTGCTGTGGCCTGACACTGCTGCTTAGAGGCAGTTTCTCTGTTTCTACCAGAATCTGTCTCCTTCTGCTTCTGCTCTGCCTCCTCCACTGTGCTGGTGCAAACATTTGTGCGTCCACACGGCAAGTCAGATCAGGAAACAGAGCCAGATTAAAACTAAACGTGCTATTTGGGATTTGTTTGTTTGTTTGTTTGTTTTGCTAGGTTATTTTTCAGCTAGATCTCAATCGGTATCAGGTTCCCCATGTGGCTGTGCAGCTGCTCTTGCCAAAACAAGAGACAAGGCAGCACAGGGGCAGGCAGAATCAGTGAACATTGGGTGAAACTGTCTCTACCAGTAGAGCTAGTTACCCAAAAGTGCACGTGAAATCATGGTCTCGTTCCCCGGCAATGCTGCACTTGGTTTCCATGTACTTTCCCAAATGCACACTCAGCTGTTGTCACTGCATTGCTTCATCTGAGGACATCACCCTGAGTCCTACCTACGGCAAGGAACTCAGGTGGGACTGGCATCTGAGCGAAGCACCCCACAATGCTGGGAAAACAAACACCATCTCCCTATCTAATCTGCACTCTATGGACCAGTGGAGTTGCACCATCAAGGCCTTTCCAGGAGCCAGGGAAGGGTGTCTTGGGAAGCGCCAAATATTGTACCAGAAGTGAACTCCCTTTCCATCCCGCTGTCCCCAGGAGCTGCTAACTTGGCAGTACTTCCAGGTGGCCAGGGCACGAAGGGCAGCGGTGCACCTGTGTTTTGGGCGAGCCTGTAGGTCAGATATGTGAAGTCAAGGGACTGACTCCTCTTGCTGAGGGACCCACCCCTGGAAACCCAAAAGAAAGTGCTCGTTTGCCAGCAGTGACGTACGCAGTTTGATCTATGTGCACGATCCAACGGGGACTGAGTGTGCATCAGCGTGCCTTTCTAGGGGACTACCTTGGACCACATTCCTGTGACTGAAACAAGACTTGCCCAGATGTGACTTAAGCGAGCCCCAGCTAGGCTGACGGGTAATTTAAAGGACTGAGCAGGACACCTTTTGATGAGGTGTGAAAGGCAACTTCAGCAAGACAGCACCACTGCGGGACGGGGCTGTCGAGAGGGACAGCAGCACAAAATGCCTGGGGGTGAGGGGCTGAGGAGGGGGAAGCCGGGGTGACTTGCACCTTCTGCTGGAAATTGAAGGAAAGCCCATGCTAAAGCAGGTGAGTCTTATAGAAGAAAAACTATACTGAACCTCATCTAGTAGCAGCATGGGTGGGTGGTATTCAAAGTAGCCAGGCTTTCATCAGCAGTAATAACATTCAGGAGGAGGTGGAGGTGTGGGAAAGAACAGGATTAAAACTCGTACATTACCATGTGTCAAATCACTGGAGTCATCTTCTGCGAGCAGCTCATCAGGAACGGTGGGAGCTGGAAGAGGACAGCCGCTGTGCAGGAGGTGGGCCTTGCTATATCTCCTCGCATTAGCAGACCACAGCGTGGTTCCAGGTCTGGAAGTTGTCGGGGGTCTTGGTCTGCAGCCACACTGCCTTACTACTGCCCCGAGACACGAATCTAAGAGAGAGGTTTCACTAGAGTAAGCACAGTGGTGCAAGGCTTCAAACCACACTGTCACCATACACTGCTAATACAGCGGGCTGCTGCTGCACGCTTGGAACTGTCGGGGACAGAAAAATACATCATTGTAGCTACAAGAAACATGCTGGAATGGGTCAAGCCGGGAGACAGAGGGCTTCCTGGTGCTGCACGCAGTCCCCAGCGGCTGTCCTCTTCAGCAGGCAGAACCTGGAATCCCCAACTAAACTACAGTCCCTTCCCACCCTCCTCCTGGGCATCAGAGACTGGGGGTCAGGAACCCCTCTGTGCCCACCACCCACCTCCGAGTGCCCCAGGGGTGAGCCTCAATGTGTCCAGGGCTCTGCTGCTTCCCCTGCCTGCATGCCGATGCTAAGAGTAAGCTGCCTCTCACGTGCAGCCCACTTGCCTGTGGGGAAGTGCTGCAAGCTTGCCAGAGTCACAATCCAAGCCCTCAGTCTTAAAACGCATTGCTTAAATGCCCAGGCACAATGGTGATGGCCACCGTACCAGAGCTACTAGTCAGTCAGGGCAAACCACGTACCAGGAGTTATGGAAATCTGGGAATGGCAGTGATAGATTTTGCCAGTACTGCCTCAGAGACAGGTACTTCTCTACCACAGAAAGAAAGGTGAAAACTGAGGTTTTGTAACTCTGCGGGACAGGGTGGATTATACACAAGCTAGCAAAGGCAGACAGAGCCTTGTCCTCTTACCTGCCCGACTGCCGGCTGTCCTGGGAGCACAGCACAGCTGTAAGAGCAGCACATGCAGCCAACAATCCATAGGACAGCAAATTTCGTTTTGGTGCCTAGATGAATAGCATGCTTTGTAAAGCGTTGAGCATCTCCCAGCTCCACAATGCAGCAATCAGCTCTGTAATAATAATGCCATTTCCTTAGGAGCTGAGTGTTAGGGACCTTTAATATACCTTGGCCGTAGTTATTAATATAAGCCCAGGAAGTACACAGTGGGTGAAAAGTACCTGAGTCAACACTGCTATAGGAAAGAAAAAAAATATGGGGATGTCTGAATCTGACCATACAAGATGATTATTTTAGAGCTGAAGGGAAGAATGTAGGTTTGGTTACACTAGGAAAGAATACGAATTCACAGTTTTGTGCTCCATTCCTACCGTTCCTGTCCGCTCCCTTTGTTAACTAGTTTTCTGAACCGTAGCTGATGTTGCCAAAGCAGGATCACCGAGGGATCAGATTTTAATGGATTTTTTCCCTACCATAACTACTATTACAACTAATGATTTGGACCCGCAGGGATTAAATAAATGACAAATGTATGTACTTATTCCAAAACAAACTAAATTTTTAATGGAGTACAGTTGGCAGGCAAACCTCAACTGGGGGGGTGGGGGGTGCTGGGAAGCCAACTTCATTGCCCACACTAATGGGAAGCAACAGGAGCAGTTATAGGAAATACTTTGTAATATTTAATGGTACGTGGTAAAGTGCATGTAGCATGATACATAAAAGCATGGGCATCTGAACTATAACGAAGGCTACAGGCAAAGGCACAACAGATCTATTTTCAAACCATTTACTCTCTACTAATGAATGTAATGGACTTAATCACAGAGGCAAAGGAAATGGAACAGATCTCTTACAGGACCATGCAATCTCAGTTGCTAGGATGTTGCTACCACTGACGGGTGGTGACCAAATTGCCTTTCCTATTATTAAACTGGAGTAGGAAATCCTGCTGCATCCATGCTACATGGGATTGACTGCTACCATGGAAAGGCCTGTGAACAGCTGTTGTTGAAACATTCTTTTCCAAGCTTTGCTTCTTCCCATCATGCAGAACGAATGCTAAGTACAGACTCCCAACTGCTGCTGGATTTGTTGGATGCTCTAGAACTCATCTGCATTCTTTTGATCTTGATGCACAGCTTAGGACAGCTTTCATTTAAATCTGCACCATGTTGAATTCTAGCTTCCTCACTTCCCAACTGGAGAAGACAACATCCTTCACCCCTTTGCAATAATGAAACGCTGGCTTTGAAGAGGCCAGCTTGCTCTTCATCTTCCTTTTTCACACACCATAACCTGAAAAATGAACCTCAATAGGAAACCTGACATACCTAACCATGAAAGGTCTCCAGCTAAACCACCTTTCTTGATGCATTCCTTGATGATTAGCCAATCCTCATTTATCTTCTTGGCAGGAAGGAGAGCAGTCTGGCTTGCTGGTACTTCGTCCAAATACTCCAAGTGGGGAATGAGTTTTTTTACTTCAGCTCTGTAATTATAATCTGGGTCCTGGAGAAATTGAGAAAGTGATCACAGTTTATTTGACAGACTGTGGACTTCCACCAGCAGCACAACAGTATTCAGTTTGTACAACTGCCACATAACTTGAAACGCCTTCTGCGAGGCAAACCTATTCACCTCATTCAACAGAAATACATACAGGCAGGAGTTCCATTTCACTGTGCTTCCTCCTCTCATCATTTCTACTCAAACCGATAGTGGGCACGTCCTGAGCATTGCAAACACGTGCCTCCTGCCCAAAGGCTCCTTTACTGTTTACTTTATGTAAAGTTTACTCACTGGATTTTTTTTTTTTAAAAAAAAAACCACAAACTTTACGTACTGTATAGTCACTGATAACTTTGGCATTTGCCTTTGTTATATTATGTTTACATTATGTATAATGTAAAAAAGCATAAAAGGCCACCGATGCCCCTGGAAAGCCTGTGCACCCTCAGCATTCAGCCAGCCTCTCTCCCTGCTTTTGTGATTCTCTGGTTGCTGCATCAATACTCAGGTGACAGGGAAGACTCGAAAGCGTGTTATGAGTGTTGCTACACCTGCCCATGGAAAAACAGAGAACATTTCCTGGGATCCACAACCAGCTACAGTGAACTGCACTGATTTTCCGGGGCAGTCTTTGGGGATTCTCTGTGTGATATTATACAGTTAGAAGCGACGGCTTACTCCAAATTACGTTTTCCTCTGCAAACAGTTGCACACCGACAGCAGGTGCAGAAGGCTGACGTGGACTGGGCTTGAGTTTCTTTTGTGAGGGCTGGAGAAACAGCCTGATTGCTCCGCATGCTCACGGACTCCGTGTGACAGCTGTGGGGGAAAGCACGGGTGCAGCTCCCTTCTGCAGGCGTGGGAGGAGCTGACACGTTATAAAACGATTCACGAGCACATGCCAACGCCTGGGGACCCGTGAGCAGCCAGGCCAACCCAGAACAGATACAACTGTGCTCAGAGCACACTGCGAATTGGGCTGCTTTGGTCGATTCCAGTGGTAGAACAACTTCAGGTGGCACCTTCACCTTTGGGAAAAATACCTCAGGGCTGACTGGGTTGTGCTGCTTTACAGCGGGAATATTTTTGGTTAAAATTGTCTCAGATTACAAATGGCAGAACATGGTGATGGCGATCTCTTCTACCAAAAGAAAGTCTAAAGCAAGACCGCACAGCTACTGGCAGAATATGAATGGACAGCTACCTACAAATCAATGCTTCATCCGGATAAACGTTACACTTTTCAAGACATTGTGTGCAATATTAGGAAACCCCACAAAGCCAACCCTCGTTCAACAAACTGAAATCTTTCTGTGGGACCTGGCTGCTGTACGCTCCCTCCCTCTGCACGATGCAGCACCGAGGGAGACTGAGGGAGTTCACCAAATAAAGCGTTTGTTGTTAAGAGGCGGACACTAAATTTCTCTAACTAAGCCTTTAATCTTCATTTAGAAAATGAGTCAACCGATCACCATGCTACCCCGTGCTACATGTGCTTGGAGCAGTGCCTGGGCTACAGCCAATTTCCAGCCATGTCCTGTCAGAGGGAAGCATCACGTTACGCTTGCGTTACATGTCTGCAACAGAGGCTGCAGAATTTATCATCAGGTTGTTGCTCTTGGTTTAGATAAGAGGGGAAGATGAGCTCATCTGAAAATCAAATTACAGAGACCAAACAGCCTGTCTGAAGAAAGAGCAGTAAATTTAGCTGGACCATTCTGTAGATTAAAAGTAAATAAGTAGAAGAGCTTTTACAGAGCTGTAGCAAGGGCTAGGCTACAAGAGAGAGCTCAAGGAATTAGAGCTGGCCATCAAGGGCACGGGAAAGTAAGCCCACATCTATTCTTTTCTGTATTTCAGGTGGCTTTTCTGTACCCTGAAGAAATGCAAACATCAGTTGAAATGAAGAAAGCAACAAAGCCCAGGGAGAAGCTCTTAGCAGGCAAGGGCAGGGCCAGTTTTGTAACCATCCCGGGGCTGAGCAGCTTCCCAACACGGAGACTGGGTGGGAGACCACAGTGAACTGCCTGCCCGCCTGTTCCAGCTCAGTGTAAAACACCATCGTGCAGACTCCTCGACACATTCTGGCTGGCATTTGAATGCAGCAACTACTTGCACAGAAGTAGAGACAGCCATTCCGTGGGGAGAAGAGCAGTGGGGCACAGCACCACATAGCACTCCTCTTCGAATTCCCGTTACGTGACAACACGCAGCAGCATCCCGAGGACTTATTTCCTCAGCTGAACAAACCAAGGGCGAACTGACATTTCTCCATTACAAGTACATTTGAGGACTGAGGATGCCAAGTGTCCTCTAAAATCGTCACTTTTCATTGAGCAGGAACGACAAGGGAGTTGAAACAGACTTTCTGCGCTGTTAGGATATACTGCATCATGTTCGTGGTAGGAGACTATGATAAGGAAGTCTCAGAACTTGCATTTGTCTCTGTGAGAGTAAAACTACTACGTAGGCATGCTTTGCCCACCAGAAGCAGGCAGTGCTTCCTTACTGTAGGAATAAGTTTTCTCCTCTCATGATTGCATCTTCCGTAAGGGAGAACGGTTGATGGAGAAACCATTTCGCTTGCAAATTGTTACAAATGTGGTCTCTGAAGTATACTTCTAGCAGTTCCAAACAGAAAGGCAAGTGTCTAATATTTTCTTTTGGATTCCAGAGAGGAAAATCATGATAGCTAAAGCAATGTCTTCTGTGGCTCCTTTTACTGAGGGATATGATCAAGCCAACAATTACATCTGAAAAATGCGAATAACTCGTGTATCTAAAAAAGCACGAAGATTTAAAATATGCCCGTGTCCACCACATGATCGAGTTTTAGTGAAAGCACCAGAGCTTTCGAGTCTAAATCCAAGGCAAATATCAAACCCAACCTTTTACACAAGTTAACGGCACGGGCATGATCACTGTGAAACGCACACTGCGGAGGCACAGTGCCAGCTCCTGCCCTGCTGCCTAACCCCTGCGTTATCAGCTCTCCACGGTGCCGCCGGGGACTGCACCGTCCTTCCTCAGCGCTGTGTGTTGCATACCTATTGTGTGCAAGCGTAGGACTGTCACCTTCCAGAAGGTCTGGATGACAAGATATTGTGTGCTGGCCATAAACTGTCATCTCATTATCTTTATTAGACATCATGTGACCAAAAATGAGGAACACTCCTATTTGACTAAGTTTTTTAAAGACTATTTTTCCTCCAGCTACTTTTTCAGCATGGGCCAGGGTGCTCATTTTTATATCCCAACCATGCTTGTGTTTTTGAAGCAGGGGAAAGTGAAAGGGAGTAATGTAAAATTAGATCTCCCTTATTTTTCTTGTTGAGTGCCCTGAAACCCAAAGCAGTGTTTCTTCCTGATGAAAATTGTGTTTTCAATCTTCATGACATAGTGGATCTCATGCCCTCAACAAAATACCTCCGCAGAAACGATTTTATCATTTCAGTATGTAAGAGGTGATCACTTTATTTTGTATCTTCAGCTTTTGCTGAAAGTGTTTTTGGTCATTTGATTTTAATCTTTCAGGGGAAAGGACAGCGAGCTGTTCCTACAGCACAGCTTTTCCTAGTTATCTCAAGCATTGTTTTTCTGAGGGTTCAATTTTTGAGCATGGTGGTCCTGGAGCACTCGCTGTTGGACCAGAGAGCTTCCAGAAGAAATCCAAAAGAGCAAAGACAGATATCTAATTGAGACATTGCAATTGGCACATCTTGTAAATAAAATATTGGCTACTTTCTAACCCACTACAAGATCCCTACAGGCTAGAAGGATCCATACAGCTGGGGTCCATGCTCTCCTTGGTCTTCCATTAAGATGCTTGTTTGCACTGGAAGCTGGGAGACGGCAGAACAGCTGTATGGATCAGAACAGCTATTTTCTAGTTTTCTAACCCCATTCTCATAGGTAAGAAGGAACACATTGCTAGGAAAGAGGCCTGAGTCTTTACTAGCACTCCTTGTATTTCATTTGTGTTCATCTTGGAGACAATACCCACAAGAGGACAAAATCAACAGGAATGAAAGATGAGAAATGCATCCCATGTCATAACTCAGCGATACAATAGGAAGATGCAGAAACGTTCCTCGTTCCCAACTCAGACTAAAAAAGCACTGCCAAAAATTAACACAATGCATGCAAACCAAGTCCTCACCTCTGCTGATTCTGCATTTGGCTTCAGACAAATAAGGTTGCCCTCCACTGTCAGGCGGCTCAGCTTGCAACACAGTCGCAGGTACTGCATCTGGTTGATGTCCTCAATATTGTTCCCTTCCAAGTCCAAAACCTCAAGGTGATCCAGCCAGGTCAGCTGGCTCAGGTCAGAGATATCGTTATAGGCTATGTAGAGTTCCTCAGCAGAAGTAAACAGAATAAATACGTAAACCACAGGCTTGCACAAGTAACACTCAAGCTTTGCAAAATGTTTTCTAATATTTGAAATATGACATGACATAACACGAAATGAGCGTGCAAGTGAACACTTTTCAAGTGTGGCTGTTGTCACCTTAAATAACTAGGGCTATTATAGCAACGAATGCTATTCTGCATTAGGCATTTCAGGAGCAGGCCTGAAAGTTACACCTCATTAAAAAAAAAACCACCAAAACTGTAGTGTCTGTCTCTTAAACTAAAACATGCGATTGAAGGCATCCAACCAAAGTACTTTAGTAAAACAAAGGGTGTGAAGAGAACCAAGTCTACAAGTAAAAAGTATCAACTGAAGATAGTTTTGAGATGGTCATTTGGCAGGACACATCTATATTTACCTTTAGAGAGCTGCAGGAAGAGATCCCATCTAAATCAGAGAGCCCACAGCAAGCCATCCACAGGACACAGAGATGGGACAACGTGGTTCCAAGATCCCTTACAAAAGAAACAATTCAAGTTCTATTTGAATGGGTGAAGGAACTCAGGACTTGCTTTCATTTTCCCTAAGACTAGGCCACAGCTACTTCCTTCAAATCTCACATTGTTTACAAGAGATGTCATTAAAAATGTTCACCTTCAAAGGTGGAGAACGAAATTGTATCCTCTTTACCTCCCTCTCTCACAGGCCTCTTTGCTCTTGTATGACAACACGGCACCCCAGTTTGGTTTGATTAAAATTCTTCCAAGAGCTACATCATGGTAGTTCTGCCATAAATCACAGCTAAATGCTAAGAATTAAGCGAGGTTTGCCTGTGCTGGCATAATATATGCTTCACCAATAACCCAAATTAACATATCTGAGCTGATTGCACAATCACCTCACTTTGTCTTCGTACAGAGTTACCATTCTTCTGATTTTGCAGTTGAAAGGAAGAGCACTCTTGCCAAAAAACATATTTTGTATCAGCAGAAAATTATAATCCTTTCCATCCCATTTTCCCACCCTTTAGGCCTAGCAAAATATAAATAAGGGATCATTTGTATCCAAACTTTCTGGTCCTAACCCAGAAAACCACATACTGACCTGCTTAACTCCATGCATGTGTAATGTCCCACTGACATTGCAACAGTGCACAATCCAAGGATAATTGTGCCTTTGAAAAATGCAAAAATGGTGGCAAACAAACTTGGGGGCTTAACCACCTTCTATATTTAGTAACATTAAGTTGCATAAAGCCACTGCTCAAACATAAATAACATACAACACTTTATCAAATCCCAAACCAAGCAAAAGGGCAGAATTCTCTGCTGTAGCTGTGATATCAGACCATCTGAATAATAAAGTACTAAACAGGGGGGAACTAAATACAAGGCCAGTTTATCAGAAAAGGTAGAGACTGGCATGGAGTTCACAGAATCACAGCAGTGGCTGAGGCTGGAAGGGACCCCTGAAGGTCACCTGGTCCGACGTGCATGCTTAAGTGGTGCCAGATGCCCAGGTCCACATCCAAATAGCGAATATAGTTCTTAAATAGAGATTCTTGGACTTTTAAAATTAAAATTCAAAATATTAAATTAAAATTTTAAACTAAATCCACTTAAATTGTGGATTAGCTATGCTTTATAATACACATTTTTATAATATACATTATCATAAATAATATATACTTGAATGCCCTCTCTAGAGAAAATTGCAGAAGATAAAATAATGTGATCATGGGTTCCCTTCTGATCTTGGAATAAAGGTAACAGATCCCTTAGTCTTGTCTTCTCTTTATGGACCATGGGAAAACCCAGCAGCTTTCCATTGCCCTCTGAGAACCTCGTGCAGCTTTGATGCAGCTTTGCAGCAAACACCCTACGGTCGAATCGCCTGCCTCAGGGCTACCGCACAGCCAGCCAGCCCAAGAGGCCAGGAAGCTTTTAAAGTGGGGACAGATGCATTCTTGTTTGTGTTTTTTGCTGTTTCTCCACCATCTGAACACTTAGGAAGAGCCACATCAGCAGAAAGGAGACCGCATAAGGCTGAAGAAAGGATGGATACATGGAAAAATATCCCCAGATTGTGCCTCTCCTGTGATTTATCAGATACAGGGTCAAATAGGAGTTTCTAGGGTGAAATTGGGGATTTTCACCCCTCTGCATTCTGGGGCATGGTTTGTCCGTGGGTTTCATTCAGACCTATCTCATTCCATCCATCCTCTACCAACGCAGGAGCCCCAGGCACTGGGTGCCTCTCATCATCTCTGCCCTGGATGCTGCAGATATGAGCTCACGATGGGTACACCCTACGATGTGTTTGCATAACGTTTTATAGCCTTTGAAATACAAACAGTGCAGCTGATCTAAAGGCCACAACAAAGCAACTAAGAAAAATCTCAGTCACCCGACATCTCTTTCCGTCTAAGGCTACTCCTCCTTACAGGAGAAAACCCTCAACTGACATAAACCACAACTCCTCCACCAAATTCTGTTCATCTGGGGCAGCTTGGCTGTGCTGACACACGCCGCTGGTGCAAAGACACAAGCACAAAGCGAGCCACACACACACAGGGACTCCCTGCACGTACACACAACACGGTTCCCCAGCGAACTTGCTGCAAACATCACCTCGTCCCTTAGCTATGAGGGCAACAGGGAACACTTGCCATCGTGTCACTGGACCTGTGACCAGAAAAGCCCCTAAAAAGATGGGAGTTTGTCACGTTTCTTTCCACGCAGTCACTCGGATCACAATGTCCCTGGATGTCGTCGCATCCCCAGCCCTGCAGAAGATCTTCCAGGGACTATTTACACTGTGCATATGTTATAAATAAAACAAACATGGGTTCTCAGGCTTCCTTAAGGAACAGATGCCTCCCAAAGTAATATTTACAGAAATTTATTATTAGATTTGCAAGCTCTATGCCTATAATAAGAAAGAAATTAAATTACATTACAAAAGCAGAACCTACCATCAACCAAGGGCAACACATCCGTAAACACAAATACGACATCAGGAGTAATGTGAAGGGATTACATTGCTCATTTCATGACCCACTTCAAACACTGATGAGTTTTTCAAATTTCAGGCTAATTTTGGTGCACAATTTTCTTTTCTGTAAACCACTGAACATAGGTAAAACAAAGTGCTCGCTCTCATTTTCATATATTTGAAACAAGTACTCACATTACTCTTCACAATTTACACTGCCAAGTGCATAGTCTCAAATCCGTTCCAGTTCCATTCACGGGTTGCACCTCTGAGCCTCCTACAGCCAACTCTGGCGCAAGTCAGGAGTAGCATGGCTGAGGTTAATACTAGTCAAATTTGATTCGTATTAGCATTCCACCAAAGGAATTAGGTTCTATATCCCATTCTCGGGTACCTGCAAAAGGCAGAACTGCTGCATGTTTGCAATGCAGCCCAGTGTTTGATTACAGGGTCTCGTTATTCAAAAATGCTTCTGCAGACACTTCAGAAAAGCAAAAAGCCATGGAAGCTAATGGGAACTGGTTTCTTACAAGGTTAAAGTTGACTGTCCCAAGCTCACATCTAACCCATGAAACAAAATACTAAGAAAGCATGAATTTTGTCACACTGTTTGGTATCACTCAGCCCATTTTTGCTCTCTATACCCTATTTCAGGAAAGGCAGCTAGCAAGCCAAGGCAACTTTGCCCCCTGCCCCTCAAGAAGAGCACTCCAGCTCTTTTGGAGAGCAAATACCTCCTGTCTCTCCTTCCCTGCTACCGCAGATAAAGAGCAGTGAGAAGAGGCAAAAGGAATTTTTCCTCTGCCCAGCCCTGACTGCAGAACCTCACTGCAAGTTAAAGCCAGGAACAAAGTTCCCCTCGCTGACTCCGGGGTCACGCTAGGTGCTGGAGGAGACCAAAATTCTGGGTCATGCAGTCACATTTTGGCCCTGCAGATCTCTATGCCTGCGTCCGTAACGAGTCATCTCCAGTCAGAGATGTTATCGCAGCAAAGTACATCTGCAAATACTCTATTCGGTAACTAACAAATTAATCTCTTGGAAGCTGCAGCATCAGAGAAAAATCCCTTGTTAATTACTACACAGATAATTGCCCCCAAGAGCACAGCTGCTGTAAGGTGAAACAGCAATGTACGTCAAAGCAAGCTGCTCCTGACAACTGCACGCACCTGCATTTCTGAAAATATTTCTGAAATATTCTGGCTGGTGAGGAGAGAACTTAAGAGCTTGCAAGAGATGGGAGTGCCTCCTCTGGGACCAGCTCTCCTGCATCTGGCACGTCCGCTTTGGAGGGGGTCAGAGCGAAGCGAGGAGCTGTGTGAGCACGCATGGCCGCTGTGTGCGTGCAAGCGTGCACACGGGTATGTTTTCATTTATGTTAAGCGCAGAGGGTCAGATCAGCCCAAACCGGGCAGATGCATCTCATGACTTTTAAACAAGAAATGGAATTGATAGGAATCTGCACTAATAACTTACCAGGGTAAATTATTTTAATATAATAATAAACTCTCCATTTACCAGGGTAGTAAGAGAAAAAAAAATCCACTATAATTATACATGTAGCGTAACAAAACACACACCTCGCAAAACCAAAATTATTGACTGACACTAAAATTAATGATACGCATCTGAAAGACCAGAACCATTCTGCATTAGGCATGATATAAACTATAGAAAATGACAGCATCTATTCCAAAAATAGGGTAGAGAATATGGGAGAGAAGTTTGAAGCTGAAAGAGGGAAAAGAGGAGACATTGTAGAAAGCTGGTGGCAGCTGGTCGCCTGACGCAGCATGGGAGCACCCCAGTGATGTACAAACAACAAAGAGCATACAGAAGGAACCGGAGGACACTGTAGAGGAGACATCGCTGCCGTTAATATACACAGCAAATAATTCCAGTGGACAAGTGTCTTGTCCTGAGTGACGTGGAAGCTGGGAACGTCACAGAAAGGGCAAGGAATGAATAGGCAAAGCAATTCTATAACCTGCTCACTTCTGCTACAGTTCGTGCAGGTCAGGTTTGAAGCAGAGAGGCAGAGACGGGAATGCGTACGTCATATCTTTGGTTGTGATAAACAGGATTATGGCCTCTGAGGTTGCCAAACCAGTGTCCTGCGGAGAAATTACTCCACACACACCTACGCACTTGCCTGTACAACACGCACTGACTAACAGATCATTGCTTTAGTATCCAGAAGTGCCAAGCAACCAACACAGGCTCCCCCAGTTTCACCTTGAACCCAGAAACTTGGATTTACAACTGATTTTAAAAAAAATGATATTCATAAGCTGAAGGTTTGAAACCTGGTTTTCAACTATTTCTAGATACTGCTGCAGGGATGGAAACTCATCAAAACAGCTCTGTGTTTCTGTGAGGGTCTTGGCAATACACTCCCCACTTCTGCATGACCATTTCGGATTTTTTCCCATGAAATCTGACGCTCCCATCTTGTCATCACTCCCCCAGAGCGGGGAGAGAGCAGAGGGGCAAGGAACAGTTTGGCTTACAACACCTCATAACAAGTTTGAGAAATAACGCGCTCTTCCGTTAATCCAACATCCTTGTTCTTCGGGGATTGATTCACTCCAGCCAAAATTTTACTGGATGGAGACCAGACCTAGAGAGCCAAATCCTGCTCTGGGTTTCACAATAAATCCTGAATAGCTCCACTGAGCTCAAGCTACCCAGTAAACACAACAGCACAACCCTGAACACATTCATCAGCTTGAAAACCATAGTTTCTTTTGGAAGATGGCTTCATATCATTCACCTAGCAATAAAACACTAAATCCCCTGAACTTGCAAGCAGTATCTCAAAGACCACATGCATCTGTTGAATAAATCTGCAGTAGCAATCCATCTAAAATAGCCATCATGCAGATATTATTTAAATATCACTCTGAAAACAAATGCATTGGTAATCAAAGAGATTTAGATTTTAAGAGAGTGACAAAACTACAGTCTTAAAAAGTAAAGAGGAAGGGGGGAATCTTGTCTCTGATCTACAGAAAACCAGTTGAATTTATCAAGCCGCACTGTGATAACAGTGATCTGGTCCATATGTCAGCACACAATGGTTTCGTTGTACAGATAATTCTGACATCAGAAGCAAAAACTTTTAAAGCCTGAATGTTATTTAAATCAGTAACATATGTTCTAATAGGAAGCTTACATAATAGTTTCATTGTACTCTCAAATGACTGTAAAGTATTCAAAACTGTAAAACTGATTGTATGCATGTGTTGCTCAGACTTGATCAAATCCATGACACAGCCCCCAACTCCGCAAGCAGCGCTAAGGCCGTGTCCTTATGTCCCTGCAGTGTCCTTTTTCACACTCGAAAAAATGGTCATACCAATGTGAAGACCTGACTTGCTTTCCAGTATTGCAGCCTCGGATGGTTTTATACTTCCTCGGCCAAATTCAAGCAGCAATACGTTGGCTTGGGTCTCCCCTGCCCTGCACCTCCTGCAGCCACGGCACACAGGTTGCCTTTAGCATCATCTGCTCCTTCATGCAAGCATGGACCGCTGCCCTAGGGGTAAGATAACAAGGGTGGTGTCCCATCTTTTGCAGCCAGAAGCCTGCTTTTAGGCTGCAGTGCCATGGAAAAGTAGCACCTAATATTCTGGCCTCAAGTCTTCCTTCTGAGCTATGCAGCTTTTTACTGGAAGAGTTCCTAACCCTGTTGAGACATGTTGTTGGAGACTTCAAAAACTAAGCAAAAAAGACTTTGTTAGGCAATTCACAACTCATAAGCTTAAACACATCAGAGGAAGGCAACTGTGTATTAGGTTGAACAGAAAGTATGCATTTACCAAAGGTCTTTTTAAATAACAAGCGTGTCTATGAAATTCCATTTTTGTAACTCCCTTTTACATGCAAATGAAGAATTTCTGTGTGAATGAAAAGTTACTGCTGCCAAAGGTCTTTGCAGTCGGGCGTCTCTCTCGTCCCATCTTCTTGTGGCAACCTCCACGTGAATAAGAAGCTGTTTTCCAAATGGGCTGCTGCGCTGATGCCACTGGCAATATTTCTCCCAATAAAATGATTCCACTCTTTTATTCCAGCTGTTTGTTGTTATTTTTGGGGGGGGGGTTGTTTGTTTTGGGTTTTTTTTTTTTGTTAGTTGCTTTTAAGTTTGGAAAGGGGCAAAGATCTGGCATATTGCTTTTTTTTACCTGTGGATCTCTGCCTCAGGCTTTGCGGACAGCGAACCCAATCTCTGGGGAGAAAAGGCAGCTCCCCGGGTGCTGCACAAGGGGTAAATCAGGGAGAGCACCCCGGGTCTTGCACTTGGTCCAGCTTGTGACTCTGCTTCGCCTTCTCAGCTTCGTTATGCCACAGCGAGAGACAGCTGCCGCGGCTTTCCCGGGCTTGCTAAAGCAAACTGCAATTCTCAAGGAGCCACGTGCTTTTGGCCAGCACTTTCTCTGACGCGAAAGCCTGAAAACAAGGATAGGAGACTACCTGGCTGCAGCAGTCAAAATCAACAACCGTTCCAGGCAGTTTGGTTGTTGTCCAGGCACGGAGCCAGAGCCTGCGCTGGTGCTCCTGGGAGAGTACTTGAGCTCTGCCATGGACATGTCTGTGACCAACACTTCGCCCAGAGACACTGCATGAAAATCCTTGTTCTACTAACAGCTGTGCCAAACCTCCCCCTGCCTTCAGCGGGGCTGAGATCTTCCCCTCCGGTGGCGGCAGGCAGGTGAGGATGGCAGGAGATGGAGATAGGAGGTGACAACAGGGAAGGAACCCAACCCTAACGAGATACAGCTCTGGGCCCTTCCTGACTTCTAACATTTCCACTCATATTGTTGTTTCTCGCTGCCTCATTGAACTCACTGCAGCAACTGCAATATTACACTGTGCTGCTTGCAAGCACTTTATTCTCCATGTCAGATTATACCTCGTTTAAACCAAAAGTGCTTGCTGAGACCAAGAGGAGAGAGGCAGCTGTAAATGAAATTGAGTGCTGCTAAACATGCTTCTGTAACTGGTCAATCATGTTTCAGTTAATCCCGATGCTTACTTCTGTTAAAGTTAATACACATGAAACTTAGCTTTGGTTTCAAGTACTTTCATTTTTAGTTGCTGTCAAAAAACCTGGAGCAGAATAATGGGCTTGATCAACTCTGATGTAGTCAGGAACAGCAATTCCCTAACACACGAACATACAGTGTGCGTGGGAAGGATAATGTAATTTTGTGTTAATTTCCTTTTGATCATTAAAACTGCTTGTCAGCTTAGTTGCTGGTAGCATTTTAACGATGAAAGATCAGTTGCTTTAACTCAGCTCCCACAATTTGGAAGGAGCAGGGGTTGCCAAAGTGCGGCTCTGTGGGCCAAAACCTGCCCTTGATCTTTTTTTTTTTTCCCACCCTACTCCAGCTCCCACCCTTGGCATGAAGGTGCGCCCCAGAGATGCTGTGGAAACCCAGCATGCTGTACTGCATCTCACCGGGTGCGTTACATCTTCCACAAAAGCAGGAGAATTTTCAAATAGGATAAAGTTGAGACACACAGTAAATAAAACTCTCACACCCACATATTCATTGCCCCTCAATTTAGCCCCAGAGCTACCGACAGTTCCTATAGCTTTGGCAATCGTTCATTTTCATTGTTGAAAGTTTACATAAAAAAAAAAAAAAGGATAATGAAACTGTGGTTACAGAATGAGTTATTTACATTGAGGGAATGAATCCCACAGCTCTTTAAAATTTCCTGCATGAACAACTTTTCAGTCTCCCACATGTTGTGTGCCTGTTTCACAGTATGTTCCAGGTCTGAGCTTTGGCAGAGTAAGACAGATATATTGCAACTTTGATTTAATATAGATCTCATCCTTCAAAATCAACACTTGAAACTTTTAATGCTGCAGGGTAAACAGAAGGAATATTCTGTAAAAGATCCAAATCAGCTGACAGATTCAGTGGTGTTAAGACACACACCACATAAAAAGCCCCCCAAACCTCTTTTTCTGAGTACCAGAAAAAATGGAATTCTAGATTAATTGACCACACCAAACTAAAAAAATGAATCAGCTGTGAGTTGCTCTTCAATTTTTGTCATGATAATGGCTATAGTTTCCACTGAAAAAAACTCCACTTGCGATACTGCAGAAATGGGTTGATCTGAAAACATAGAAAGAAAATGTAATTTTAAATTATTTAGTCTGAATGTACAGTGGCAGGAAAGCAGGCTCTTGAGATTCTTTAAATCTGGCACATTTGTATGACACTAATGATTTTCTCCTGTGGCTGATGGTCGTTTCTTCTTTGTACCTTTTGCTTCCTTGTCTAATCTATGTATATATTCAATAAGAAAACAGGAAAAATACAGAGGCTCGCAAGGAAGAGATACAGGTACATCTTAGGCCTGTGAATGGCTGGCAAACACCAGTTGATTTCTACCAAATTTCTTTTCTCTCTCAGCCTCTAATGTTCACCCTGGATTTGGCATGATAGACTTGACTGTATGCCCTGAGCCAACACTTTGTCTTTAAACAATACCTTCAAGGAAGACTTTCTCTGCTTATACTGGCCTCCAGATGTTCTACAACAAGCAAACACGATGCAGAAGAGAAGCTTGGGGGACCTTAGAGCCCATCACCCTGACTACTGAGGCAGATGAGACCTTATAGATTTCCATACTAAGGGTGTTACTACAAGACAGAACCTGCACATTTATTTCACAGTACACCAGTAGACTTCTCAAATCTGGAGCAGGTGTGCTCATCGGATGTATAGCAAATGCCACACCTCATTCCTTGGCTTCATTCAAACTAATTCCCACTCCAGGGGGATCTAGCAATAGTTGAAATGTGTCTCCAGTCACGGAGATGAACTTTATGGCAGAAGTGCAAATCTTCTCGAGGGCTCTCAGCTGCCAGAGATGCCACTGATCAGCTCCACTGATCATCCCGTGTGAGCAGACTAGTTGTTCTAGCTCCCCAGTGCCCTCCTGGCAAGAAAAGTCCCAAGAGGCCTGCTTAAACAATTTCAGAGGCACTCACGCAAAATTCCCCCACCCATCTTGGTCAAGTTCTGGAGGCAACGGTAGCTGCCACCCATGAGTAACAAACAGTTCCTTTATAGACCAATTTGCATTGGATCCTTTGCAGGAGTAACTAAGTGCCCACAGCCTCACCAAAACGGCACACAGTCTTCGTGCAAGAGAAACGCATACGACAGACTTCCAAGTAGTTCATGAGTTGGGATAAACCCCTTTATGGCTATAATTTGTGCTGGTTTTGAGAAAACAAATTCTACTACCCTGAGCTGGTTGGCTACTGGCTATGAAGTGAGGGAACATACTCCCCAAAAAGCTGCAGAACGTCACATAACCCACTACTTGCCCCATTATTCAACAGTGGATGTCACACCATGGATCTCAGTGGCTCTCCGTACCTCTCCAGGGAAAATAAAGGTTTCCAGTCAACATACCCATCAATTTTTACATAAGCTAACTCAGATACATTGTACAAACGATCTGGTATCACCGTTAAGTACAGACCGTAGGAAATGAGGTACCTATTTCACAAGGGACAAATATACGGACATACAGTCTCCTTTCAAACCTTGTTGAGACTAACATTTCTTCTGCACCATTAAGCTAGCTTGGGAATGCAAAAAGGAAAAAATAAACCCTCTGTGAGATGGCTATGAGTGGTATTTAATATTAATGAGTGTATGGGGTAGAGAGAGATGACTCCCCCTAATTATAATGCTTTGTGAGCTTAAAAGTAAATACCAGTTAATCTAAACTATTTAATAAAAAATAATGACATTCTTGAAAACAAAAAAAAACCCGCAATCCACTCAGAAAAAAAACAACCCACTTTTAACTCAGTGGGAAGAATCATTGCATACTGCAGTTTAGAACAAATACTAAAAATATACAGAATTTGCTTATTGATGTAGATGAACCTTACAGAAGGTCCTTTTGACAATAGTGGCTGTATTACTTAAACACATAAGAGTGATAAAATAGGACTGATTATACAAATAAGCACATTTTCAAATATTTTTAAAACCCTCAAGTATGATTTAGCAACCATATTTTAATGTGTTTATTTTATAAAGGTTAAAATTTATGCTACTGATTCTTACTAAATCTAAGGTTAAAATTTAACATGTGGCAATAGATTCTTCAATTTAAGAAGCTCTTAGGGAACAAATGTTATGTTTTAAAACTAGGTTTACCTTGGCATGCTAAGGACAAGAACATAAAAAAAGTCTGTGGGACCTTAATAGGGATAATTACTATAATTATAAACAAGGGCAAGATGAACTAAACGACACTAAGCAGAGTAAACCAAACCTCTGTAAGTTCTTGCCTATGGTGAGACGAAGCAGTAGAAAGTGGAGCGGTAGGACTGTGAGGCTGGTGAAGTTCAAGCCAGGAGATGCCACAAATGGTCTTTCAAACGTGCAATCCTTCATAAAACTTCTCTTAACCAGAAGTGGGTGGTAGGTTTCAGTACCAGGCCTGTTTTCAAGTTCCCACCTCCACAAGATGAGCACACAGCGCAGCTCAAGGCAAAGGGGGAAGAACGTGCATGCATTATACCTGCTGATGGAACCGCAAACTTCACCTCCTAAAACACAAAGGCATTTCTGTATTTCTTTTTGCAGGTATTGTTCCACCCCTGAGAGGCCTCATGCACCCTAAAGATCTCAGGACAGAAGGATAAAACTTTGCCAAACAGCAAATCAGAGATAAATCTAGAGAAAAAGAAGTGTGCATGTATTTTAGGGGAAAAAGAGCAACAGGTCCTTTGTGGGCAGTAGTGTGTCCACAGAAAATAAGAAAAACTAAATCAACTCCTGCATAGAGAGTGTTTTCTAGAAATTAAATTATATAAACTGATCATACACTGAAATTCTATTTATTTCTTCATTGTTTATCCATATTGCTTGGCAGTTACCAACTGATGAATACAACCACATAGTTTAATTTCCCATCCAACCTGACTCTCCCTTTTTTAAAATCAGCGCTCACCTTGCATTTCAAGGACAAAATTTCCCACTGAATATAAATCTTTTCAATAATAATAAAAAAAACCCAAACAAGCCGCAGACAAGCAACTCTCTTGTAGGAGAGAACCAAACCAACCTACAAACCCATTAAACTAATGCTAAAATTATTTTCCTACCCATTTCCATGAAGACAACCCTTCCACAGCTGGTTAGCTCCACTGGCAATGGGCTAATTCCTACTGCTTCCCAACCCAGTTCTTTGGGTTTTCTCAGACAACAATTATAACCATTCTTTCTCATCACTAAAATGAACATTTAGGAGTACATTTTCATAAGCGATCCCTGACATTGACAGCTGAAACAGAGCAGCTGCAAACCATAATACCCAGGCATGTAAGTACTTATTGGCTGGCAGAAATCAGCTATTACCAACGTTTTTATTTATCATATTACAGTAGCCATCCAAAACATGTGAGATCACGATCCCATTAGGCAAAGCCTTGTACATAACTCATTCAAAAGACTGTCTGCTCCAGAGTAATGTAGGAAGTAAACAACTGAGACTGAAAATACAGCAAATTTCTACAGCTAACGCAGGATGCTGCAGAAACAAGAGCTAACCCAGGAACGGAGTCCTGTTTCTGAAGTCCTGGCCCAGTGGCTCAACCACAAAGCCTAGTCTTGCCACAGCTTAGTCTAGCCAAAGCCCAGTCAGCTACAAAGCCTCTAGTCCTTGCCATTGCTATCTCCAGTCAGTTCAAAGAGTAAAGCTGCCCCTGTAATCCCAGAGACTGGAATCAGGTGTGCTTATGGACCTCTACAAGGTTCTTCATTCACTAAATGTAATTTTTGCAGCTTAAGTAATTACTACGTGTAAACAAACAGCATTTCTAAGACCAGAACAGCAATTAATACAGGATTTCAGAGGTTCCCTTTGGAAATGGCAAAAGCTTTTACCTACTTGTTTTCTTGATGAAGGAAAGGAAAAGAGAAATGGTGTGCAGAGAGTGAGAGTCAGGGATTTATGTGGCTTTTGCAGGTGTGGATGCATGCACTTGTTTCTGCTCGCTGACCTTGGAACAGTAAGGGCTGGATTCTTCCCATGGGACCAGTCTACCCTCAACCACCAGAGAAGGAATGCAGGGCATCTCTATCCCTCAGACCTTCTCACAAGAAGGGAAAAGTTGAGAAGTGTCCACCATCTCCCCTCCAGTCCCCTGCCCCACTGGACCACACCATCCTACCAGCACATCTGCAGCTCAGGGACTGCTTCCTTCAAGATGAGCCGCATCTCCTGGCTGGACAACACCAAATGAAGGTGGACCCCAGAGAAAATCGTACATGGAAGAGGTTTGAGGGCTTCATGTCAAACAAGCCCAGGCTCCAGCAGAGGTATTTTCTGCCCCAGTATTCAACAGAGCTATGTTAGCAAGGCAGTGGCTGAGGCAGCAATAAAGAGAAGCAGAACTCTCATCTCTGATGGGTGCATGGCATGAGAAAACATCCTGAAAATACCAAATGTACTCAAAAGTGGTGTGTCTATTCAGATGGTTAGCAGAGAAAGGGCACAACTATTCATTAAATGACAGGCTTACCTTACCTTGCAGACATTTAATGGCAGATTTGCTGCACACATTGTCCACTATTTATTTACTTTGCTGTTTCACTAGCCACATGTTGTGGTCTCCGATGATCCTCTTACAGTTTTCATGCCCTGTATTGTACTGCAGCTTGGATCACACGATAGAAACACCATAGCTGTGCCCCTAGGGGAAGAAATCTACCTCTTTGGAACTGCTCAGGTGACAATGAGAGCAGATTCTCTCTGCTCTAAGGTGAGATGAATGCACGAGATCTGGTCCTGACAGGGTCAGTGGGGAAGGAGACCTTAACTTGGAGCTGCAATGGTAGGACCTGCCTCATAACCCCGTTCCTTACAGGTTTGCTCGGTACCTGACAGCCTGGAATAGGTGGCAGGGGAGTTTCAGCTCAGGAAGGCTGTATAAAACGTAGTGCTGAAGGCAAGAGCCACGGAAAGACACTGCAAGGCCATAAACTTGTTTTGATGTCCTCTGTGCTCGCTGCAGAATGGAGCCCGAGGTCCAGAACTGCAACGGCGCATTTGTACAGAAAACAAGTCCCGCTCCCCTTGCTGGTGAATCAGCCCGTCAGACTCCCTGATATCTAAGGTCATAAACACGCTCAGACTCTCTACTTTGGGCACCTGACCTGGTGAAATCGAACCAAGGAAACCCAGAAGCATTATATTACCTTCCTTGTCAAGGGAGAGCCAGGCATCTCCGAGGGGTCTACCCAGACCAGATAAATGGGCAAAGCAATCAGATATCCCTGCGCCTAATGCAGACGGGCTGAGTGTGCTTTACTGAAAATAATCCCCTCAACTAAAAGTAGCTGTATTTCTGTCCCCAAACCATTATTTTTTATTAATAATAAGAATGTCCTTAAAACTGTCAATGCTAAATAAAACCTGAGGTCACAGCAAGTTGGCCAATGTTTGTAATATTCCCAGGTATCTGCAGGTATTAATACAGAGAAGACATTAATACAGAGGTTAAGATTCAATTCAAATGCTTTCCCAGCTCCTGGCAAGCACCCAAAGTCCTCAAAGAATATGTTCTTAAGATAGGCTTCATAGCATCCTTAACTGCTGAAGGCCCTTCAGGCTGGCTACAAGAAAAAAGGAACGACAGAAACACTTCTTAAAGAAACCAGCTTGCATTTGCAATTAAATGCTTTCCTTATCCAGAAAGGCAAATGTCCAAGTAAACAGTGATGCTATGGGCACTGAAATTTGGACATAAAGAGATTCACCAAATCAAAGCAGTGGTTCTCTTGACTGCATGTGTGAGTACAACCTAGAGTGCCCTGATCCCTAATTAAACACTGTAAGCAACTACTGTAATATAAATAAATCACCTGTTGACAAACATTTGCATCTTTAATGCAAAGTAAGTAACTTAATTGATTTTAGAAAATATTTTGGGATCTCATCTATCATAAAAGCAATGCTGATCCTTGATGCACCAAACTCCTTGCATTTACGTGCAGTATTTACATTATATGCATCAGACAGTAATAATTGCAAAAAATTAGAAATGACAGGCAGAAGAAAAAGCAAACTGGAGAGCAAAAAAAAGAGCAAGGAAAGGGATAAGTAAAAATTACAAGGAAAAAGCAAATTTAAGGGAATGATGCCCCTGAATTTCTTCTGCTTGAGAGAAAACTATCCAACAAACGCTGGGTGCCTAGACATGCTATCAGCAACACATCAAATTTTGAGCTGATCACTGTCATGGCTCAGTGTAACTTGGTCCAGATTGAGCAAAGCACTTGGACTGATGTTCAGTTTTCAGCTCGCGAGCAGTTCCACTGAATTCAGACTTCTTGTGATTTTAAGAGGTGAGCATTTGCTTCAACTCTTTGTTAAGTACCAAGGAGTAATATTGCTAAGTTCAATTTGCTAAAATCCTGATTCAGGTCTCAAAAACATTTTTAAACATTGGTTTAAAGCCCTTGCCCTCAATTGAGAATGAATTAGTTTGGCTCTGGTTTCTTAAAGTCATGAAATGATCGGTAAAATCCTTACTCCAATCACTCTGCTCACAATTTCAGTTATTTTTTCATAGTCAAGAGGGCTTGAAACTTCTCAAAAAGTGAATACAGAGATTCTTGCGTAGCTAGTCTTGTCCCCAGGAGCTGGCGTTAAAAAATAAAATAAAATATCATAACTCTATCCTAGGGCTCATAAAAGCATGAGAATTGTTGAATTTGAAGGTACTCTGCACCTTGCTCATTTGAGCCTTCAGGACAGCTGTCTCATTTCCGCCTCCCATGATGACTTTACTGACCCAAACAGACCAGGATTACCACCCTCTTGTTCCAAGGGAGCCTTTTGCAATAGAGCAAGAGCAATTTCACAACTGCATGCAATGCAGACTGCAGCAAAGAAACATTAACTCTTACCTGGATTAGGGAAATCTGCTTTCCTTTCCCTACATGCCTTGCCCTTATTTTTGTCCCCACATTCTGCAATTTTTGCATTTCATCTCACTTAAAGTATAATAACCTCTTTCTGTTACAAGCAGTTGCTTCAGTAGCTCTGGGAGCAGACCAGTCTTCTGCTGGCTGCGATGCGTAGAGCTGAATGTGTGGAAATGAATTTCTAGTGAAACAGCTTCTGCTATAAACTTCCGAGAACCAGTTCCTGAGATGCCCCTATCTGATATAAAAGCCGTTTCATAAAGATACCTGTCTCACATTTTTAAACAGATCTTTTCATTCAGCCCTGAACTGAGAATAAAAGCAATCTGATAAAAAATACATAGGCTACATGCCAAAGCAGAGGTAGTAATTCATTGGCCTTGAAATATAGTTCTTTTACTGGAAACGTTACAATGACGAGGACCATGTGTCATCACAAAAAAAAAAAAAAAAAAAAAGGCAGTTTTTAACAGGCACTCTTCAGAATAGTCTCCACGTTTCATCCTCAATTATCAGTTCATAAATCTAGAATTTCTTAGCTGCTAGCAGATGGGTGAAGGTCACCAAACAAGGACCTCATAAAATTAGCGCGATTTAGAAAATTAGCAACAATCTGAACTGACTTCTTTCCACAGTACGCTGGATTTTCCAGAGCCATTCCCCTTTAGCAAAAGACTAGTAGAAAACTAAAACCCAGAAACAGCCAAAAAAGAAATTCCCATTCAACTGCCAAGATGGATTATCTGCAAATAAACTTGGATATATTTCCCTTATGGAGTTCATTAAATTGTTGATAATGAAGTCTTGGAGGTGTGCTACTCCAGCAGACATGCTCCAGAGTGAAGGATGGCGCCGAGGGACCATGGGGAGCTTTCTGTGAACCGGCAAACCCAAGGAGCAAGGGCAGAGATTGAAGGGGGGTGCCCTGGGGCTCCCAATTAGAGAAGGGAGCATCGGGACCCTGATGAGCAGCAGCAGCTCTGGCTCAGCAAAGGCAGGGCCAGGAGTGAAGGTGGCCAAACCCCTACATGTGAAAAAGTAGCCCCTCCAGGAACGTGAGTATCCAGGAGTGTGGCACATCAGCCAGGGCATGGCGTGGCACAGTGCATGGGGAGGCACCATCCTCCTGACTGCTCAAAGAGGTGAGCTCCAGTAGTGGTCATTGTCCCCCCCCTCCAAGAAGAAACCTAGCTGTGGTATCCACTTGGCCAGAAGGCATGTGGCGACCTGGAGCTCCTACACAAGCACGCAGCTGCCCAGGTGACAGGCTGCAGGGAGTGCCTGAGCCTGTCACTGCTACTGGAGGGCAGCGTGGGACCGGGTAGATGACCTGCTCCGTAACTAAAGTCAGGATCGTAAATCCCTATTCTGACATCTCACTATATGCAGTTTCCTAGCAAGAGAATTCTTCTCATGTTTTCAAACTGAAAAAAGATGTTCTAGTTCCATTTCATCCTGAAATAATTACTCTGCAAGACAGAACAAAACAAAAATAAAGTGACAAAAAGCAAGTTCCCCATCTTAGTTACCGACTCATGCATACACACTGACAGTCTTTTGTTCATACTAATTCACCACAAAACATTTTCTTTTCATGTAACATAGCATGAAAAGAATGCCTGCTTTTAACATCCAGAGTATATATGAAACACCCTCTATCTTTTGCCTGCTTTTCTGCCTTTACCTTCTTTTCAGTAAACAAAGCAATCTTCCAGTCTGTCCTTATGAGACATTTCCTGCTATCTGCTACCTATTTTCAAATCACAACCACAACGATTCTGACCTTATGGCTGAGAAAGTCTGTGGGAATCACTTCCATTGAGAAGGAAGAACATCCCTTCCATCATCCTCAAAAACCTCAGTTGCAAGGGCTTGGTCAAACACAACAAAATAATCACTTTTTGGACAGAATTCAATCATCAAGTTTAATTCAGGAATAAGATTTCTAAACATTTTTGAGTAAATGGCAACAACTTGCTAGAATGGAATTAAGTTACGTTAGCTATAGCAGACATCGCTACTGCTGTGACAGCAATGCTGCTTTAAAAGGCATTAAATTGACATGATGCAGACATTCAAAAATAAAGTTCAAGCATCCAGGCTGTGCTTGCATGGGCTGTGCCCTTAAGTGATCTGTGTTTATCAGTGACCCATTGTTAAAGATGGGATATGATAAAGGAAAGCTGCTGCTGTAACGATACCGACTGAGTTCTGGGAGAGGTAAGAGCCTTCTTCCTTTACCTATTCCCCAACAACTGCATTTACAGAAATGTACAGAAAGCATGCTTATTTAAAAGAAAAGCAGGGAGCTTCCTGGGGTTCGTGTGCCTGGGAAATGTCACAATATTAGACTTGATATCCAAGCCAAAACATATTTATGTTCTAGCTGATCAAATCAAAACTCAACTTGAGACCACACGTTACCTGCATCAAGGACCACAAGGATGTCAGGCCACAGAAAATGGTTTGCTAAAATTTTTCATGACAGAAGTTAGAGTTTCAGTACAACGGGGCATGCAAAATCTTAATAAAGCTGTAAGTCAAACTAAACAGTTTAGTTTTCCCGAACTGCATCCTGTATTCAGTACCAACAGAACTGTCAAAACATTTTCCATTGACACATTTTAAAAGAACATGGATTTCTGACCAAACAAAAAGCCTTTTTAATTTTTTTTTTCTTTTAATATAATAAAATGTCTTCTGGTATTGTCAAAACCAGATTGGTTTTCACCCATTACTTACTCCTCCATTGCAATAATGGAGCAATTTCATGCTTATGACCTTGGCTGTTTGCCATTAAAATAATTGCAGCAATGTAGAATCACCACTTTTCCATGTTATGGACTAGAAGGTGGGAAAAAATATTCAGACTGTAAAAACTTTGTCCCATCACCAGAACAAGGGAAAATAAAGATCAAAGTGTCACAACTGAAGTTCATTAGCTACTGTAGTGATAATGCATGAAACCGAGAAGAATTTATTGCTGTTTCCCATCAGGGAATGTGTTCTCTTTAACAAGAATTACCAAAATCACTATTTCCCCCCCTCCAATTTAGCAGATGGACATACAAAGCCAGAGCACAGTCCTGTTCAACACTAAGATGGCATTTTACACAGCCCTTTACTGATATGAACTGTACTTTTCCATTGTGTATTAATTACCAAAGATAAGACAGATATCAGCTCAGGAGAGAGAAGACAGCTGTGCCTCCTCATTGTGATGGTTTTCACTTCTACCTTCCCAACCTGCCAACCTCCCAGCTCTCTGGGAGAAAACGTGTGATGCTTTCACGGAGCTTAGCAAGCCAGGGACACGCAGTCTTCACAGCAGGTCTCATAAACCCAACTTCATTGACTTCAATGAAGTCAAAGTGATTTTCATCAGCTGAGGAACTGGTCTGACCTGTATAGAACAGGCTACTGTGCACGATAAAAGCCCAAAGGCTGAAACACTCTGAAATCCGAGCACCTACACAAAGATAAGAGGCAAATTTCTAGCTCCTTTCAAATTTGCAACAAATTTCCAGGGACTTCAGCACAACAGGAACTTCCTTGGTGGCAGCCTGAGGCTAATTCATCGGCACCATTGCAGCTACACTCATTTATTCCAACTCTGGTCTGTCCTTAAGCTTACACGGTTGCAGATCATATATTCATGACCTAATCCATTATCATGGCATGGGGAAATGGAAGAAATGAAAGTAGCACAAATGAAGATTTTATCACTTAAATAAAATTGAGGGCTGTTATTCTTCATGTTTATTTCAGTTATCATTCATGTCTTACCTCACAGACACAAGCAAACTATTGTTCAACTTCAGTTCTCTCAGATTAGGTAGATAGGCACCTACGGGAATAGAATAAAGAATCACTTTGCAGACCTTGGAGTAAAGGAAACTTCTGACAATTACAAGTCAAAGCACCTAATTTTACATGCATTTTTTACCTGTTTCTGCCAGATCTGTGCTGGACCTCTTCGAAGAAAATTAACAAGATTATTTCACTCAAAAAAATATTTCACTCTTTGCATTTTTGAAACATATATGTATTGTCTGCATGACTACCCAATTATAATTTTTGGAACCCCTCCATGACAATTCTGATACAGCACCTTTCCAGCCAGACAACAACAGAAACTGGCTCGGTGGGTGACTGTTTCCTTTGGTCCAATTCCCAACCCTTATTGACTATTCACTGAGTGATACTCCGAAGAGGTCGGATGTGCTTTAGAGTATAGCATTCCATGACCTCTGATTTCTACAAAATGCTCTTGCTTCTCTCCCCAAAAATCTTTTCCTACCTATTTAATGGCAAGTAGTGATGGACTTATTGGATATACAGCCAGGTAACACTTATTCAAAATGTAATTTTGAGTCAAACAACAAAGGCATAATTTCCCATGTCACACCACCTGTTATAGTTCAGAGGTCCCCAACACACTACTTATGTTTTGCTAAACATTGCCTTCTCCTTTTATTTTTCTGGATGTGATCCATTGTTTACTATTCAATTGTACAAGCTTCATATCTATGAAAACCTCAGTACTCTTGTTATTACTTTGATTAATGCTTCTTTCTGTTCCTAAGATTTGCCCTTTTTGTTGCTTCCACAGGTATCTCTGAACCAAAATCATAGACCAAATCCCTCCAGACTATGGAATAATTTGGACATAAGCTCAAATCCCAGGAAACATTTCCTACTGACAACAGCAAACTTCACCCATTCCATTAGCAGAGTTTAGCCATGGCTGACAAGGATCCTCCAGTATAACATGCAACCATGTAGAGGTAGTACCGATTTTAGACAAACTGGATCATTACTAAAACATTAAAATCTGTTCTCAGAACATATTTTTATGAGTCCTCTGAGTAATCTCTCTCTGGCAAGGGTGACTTAGCAGTGTCCAGAAGGACATCATTCCAGCTCTTTGCAAAAAATCAAAACAAAAGAAAAACAAAAAAAAAAAAAAAGGGAGTGGGATCTCAAAAGCAAACAGAAAAGGTCATATTGTTCATCCCATTTCCCCAAACAGAACAAGAGTGTTTATGGCAAAAACATTTTAATAAATCATGTTTTAGTAGAAGCATTATCTATACCTAATGCTATTTGGGAGTGATTGTAACACACATATTGATCTTCATGCTATACTGCAAATATTTAACTCCATGTCTTTGCAAAGCTCTTCAAAAAATACTAAAGATTCAAAACACATTGTGAATTTTTAAGCCTTTTTTTTTTAAATCATTTTCCATAACACATTAAAACTGTAGCACAAATTATAACACACTGTCCTCATCCTGCAGAGCATGCTTTCTGGAGTCAAACAAGTTTTATAAAGTATGGCAACAAAATAATTTGGAGTCGCAAAGACTTCCTCACGTGTAAGCCACACAGTAAGAATTTGCTCTGCCCGCCCCTGCCCCCCCCCCCCCAAAAAAAAAAATCAAAAAAAAAAATCAGCATCTAGATTTCAAAAAATTGCTATCATGTTTCTGATAAGAAACCTGAAGCACAGAGGGATGAAATTACTTCTCCCAAAGCATTAAAGAAGGATGCAGTAGCCACTCCAGTCCCAGCACAGCAGTGGGTAATAGCCTCACCATGGATTCAACCCGAGAGGTTGAAGAGTTACCAAGCAAAGGCTACTGCAATGCATTGCAAAGCAAATGGGGTTTAAAAACTGTTAAGTGGAAGATTTGAATGAGAAGTCAAGAAGCAGAGCTCAAGAGAAATGGAGAGCCTTGCTCAAGAAAAAGCTTTCCACTGAATGCATTTAGGCTTGGTTCAGGGGGAAAAAAAAAAGAAAAAAGAAGACTATTAAAGGATTCAAAGAGGCAGGGTGACAGGCTGACGATACAATTCTCACATCTGGTTATTTCATTATTGTAACTTGATCCTCCATCTCAGACGTTTTATTGTATTTTGGCACAATCTGTCCCTGGGAACTTGTAGAGTGTTAAGCTCTAATGTGCTGTTTACTAGACTGAAATAAAAGTATACTACGTGCAGTGGTGCAAAATTCTGCCAAGAAGACTTTTGCAATATATTTCTGCAGGTTCTTCCCTCCCTCAAGTTTTATATTCTACATATAATTATTAGTTGGTGCTAAGAATTCGTTGTCCATTTGACTTTGCTGGGTTTTATAGTCCTAATTCCTTATATAGATTAGAGACTGGAAGAATAAGTTGGGAAGAGAAAACTGTAAAACGAAGGTGACAAAATAAGAGATCTATCCAAATGTAACAACATACTTCTAATTTTCTTATTTTTAACCCTCACGGCATGTTTCCTTAGAGCAAGGGCACAATTTATTCTTAAACTAAAAGTAAATACAAATACTCTAAAACATCAATAATATTAACTTTTAATATTAATTTTTAAAGTACAAAAAATATATTCTTCATCCTGCCTTCAGATTGTATAATTTTGATTTTTAAAACTCAGAATGGTCCAGAAAAATGCTGATGAGTGCAGTACAAGGCTGAGAATTCAGAATGGCAAGCTATGTTATCTCATCTGTCTACGATTCCCTTTCACTAAATGCCCTTTTTGTTACATGGCTCTGAAATTACTAACCACCAACAAAGTACTAGTGTTAAACTATTCCACTGTACTACCCTAGTGGAACAAAACTAAATGAAGAGCAGAAAGAAATCTAAGTGTAAGTTAGGTGAATAAAAGTGATATATGCACACTCAACAACATTGCCTTACGTGCTGCACTTGACAAGCAGGGCAGCTATGCAGATGTTTTTCTGAACTGCCTTGGTACAGCAGGTGGCATTTAGATACCTGACTAGGAGTAAGAAGAAAACAGGCAAGATGCTGATTTTATTATGTTCTACAAGCTACAACACTTGTAACACTTGTTGTTTGCATTCAGATGTATTCTTTAGGTAGCACCACATATCTTGGTTTTATATTGTTAGCAAAAAATCATCATACCTTGACTTCTTACACCCTCTGGAATATGGACTAGTGAAAAACATACACAAAAAAAATATTACTGAAATTACTGACAAATACTTGCCTTGGCATCAGGCAACCTACATGTTTTGTTGATCCAAAGGTACAAAACAGGCATGCGAACGCAGGCTGCACTCTTCTAGCAAGAGCAACCTATGTAAATTAAACAGGCTGTTTAATTGCCTTAAGCTGTGTAAGTCAGTCAGTCAAGTACTTGGTCAAGTAAGGTACATCACTGTGATGTTATTTCCATGCATGTTCTAAACAGACATTTTTGCACATGTCTGGGGTGAATTGGGCAATGCCACTGGAGATAAGACCGCAGCACTTGCAGGCAAACCCAGGCTAGCTGCAGTCTAGCTACCTGAGGTGAGAATCTCACAAAAAAAAAAAATCCCCAAACCTATCAGTGCAGGGTTTAACATAAGCTCACTGCCCCAGTACAAACCTGTGACTCCTGGAAAGCCTGCCCAGGCCCTGCTGCAGCGGGTGCTGTGGCACCTTCTCATTGAGGCTTGTCAGAACCAGCCAAACCAAGACCAGTGTGTGCAGGACTCCTGCCTGCAGCCTCTGCACCGGCTTCCTGACCGCACAAGCTCCTGCCACTGCAATGCTGGCTGCTGACAAACGTGTCCCTGCTTCCCATCAGGGATACTGACAAACAGAGCAAAAGGAAAGAGAGACGATGACCCCGTGTGAAAAATAACACGTGCCTGCCTCTGAAACTTCAGCAGAGTTTTTCCTTGATAAAATGCATGCAAGGAAAGCGGCAGTCTCCAGACACGTAATCAACTTAGCCTGGCCACCAGCAGGCAACAATTCAATAAGTACCAGCGAAGAGCACTGTGGGTAACTTGATTTGTAGCTATTAAAATCACTTAGAAAGAAGAGAACTATGTAGTGTCTTAAATGACTCTACCTCACCATCACTTTCAACAGGAATTTCTACGAGTCAGTCGTGAATGCGGTCCCAGATCTGTCAGCAATCAAAACTGAAGGGCTAAGCTAATGAAAAGGAAATACTCCATCTGTTTGAGTATGAACCGGAGCCTACATGCAGCTGAAGAGCACAGAAGTCATGTCCAAGATCCGCAAAGCTGGATACAAGGCTTGCCAGGACGGGTCAGTGTTTTGCCTGTCACTCAGCAAGGTGCACTGAAAACAAACAGCTAGAGCTTTCAGCAATTACCTTGAGCCCTGCTAAGACTCAGATGCAGGCTCCAGCATGAAGCTTTTCCTTAATTTTAAAACTGGTCACATGAAAATATTTTAATATCGGTCTTTTCATGTTTTAGCCCACACCCTGTGCCTAAGAAATATAACTGTTCCTCCCCACCATATCCCACCATTGTACTGAGGCTGACCTGACAAACCAGGAAAGGTTAGCAGGATGGTGCTTTAAAGTTTAGCACATCCCAAAGTGGAACGCTTCTAAGAAAAACCTCAAGCAACGTGTTTTAAATCACTCTGGAAATCTTGCTAAAGGAGGTGCGGGCCCTCAATGCTTGTGTTACAGCCTGTATATGGCTGTAAACACTGAAATGTTTCTCAAGTGGAAATTGTGGTGTAAATTTGGGATTCAAGTGCTGCGAGGTTCTGGGTGACCCAGAACTATGTGCAGTCTAGTAACCTGCAACTCCTTTACCTGGCCATTTAAGAGATTGCACAGCTTCTATCTTTACACATAAATGCAGTTAAACCAGTATTGCTTACTCAGTGCAAGCTGATCATCCAAACAATTCCTTGATGATAAAGATGCTCTTACCCATCTTCTGCAAATAAGGGATACAGTGAAAGTAAAGTTAAGCGATTTGATATGGCTATACAGAAAGCTAATTAGGTTTGGAATGCAAACAGAAACACCACATTGCGGAGCGGTCCAGGCTGGAGGGGACAGCCAGAGCTCTGAAGCCCAGACTCCTGCTCAGAGTTAAGTCTTCTTTGAGATCAGACCAGAGTGCTCAGGTCTTCTCCCAGGTAGATGATCTGTAAGGTCCCTTCCAATCCAAACCGTTCTATGATTTAATGATTCTGTCATTCCCTCTGGTCTGGTTCTTACTCTACTCCTTCCCTTGGGCTATTTATCCAGACCCCTGTGAGCAGAGACCAGGTCAGCAGTGCAGTTTCAGTGGCAGGCAGCTGGTGAGGGGCATGCAATGAGCCCAACACCTTCAGCAGCAGTCTGGTTTACACCATTCACCCTGAAAGTGCAAACTGCCCTGCAATACCCCAAGAGAAGGCCTTGTTCCATGCGCCTAAAAATCAGATGTCATGTGAAAAAAAGACCTGCAAGAAACTGATGATCACTGGAAGCATTAAGTAGCAATTTTTCTGCCCTAGCCACCTGCTGACATTTGCAAAGAAATTTTCATGGGGAAGAAATTCAGAAATGCATTAATAAAAAAAAAAAAAAAAAAAAAAAGACAGAAGGCAATTCAGGATGGTCTTCATGTTCTGTTATTCTCAAAAGCAGTGGGGACCTGCAGCTGCTGGTTTTTTGTAGCTCTCAAGAGCCAACTCTTGGTGCAAATGGTGGGAAAAACAAGACAAAAATTGTTTGCAACATGGGAATAGTGCTCCATATTCTGTAAAAGTTGCAAAAGCCTAACCAAGGGGAGCAGAAAGAAAGGAATTGATTCCAGTAACAGAAAGGAAAGTGCAGAGTGAAAAATGTGAAAGATTTTGCTGGTTTGTCACAGCTAGTATGAAATGGCATAGGAATGGCAGCACCACTTTTGAGCACTGTAGAAATGGCATAATGAGATTTCCTTAAATGAAGGAAACATGACTGACCAGACTATGATCTCTGAAAGAAACTGACGTAATTTACCTTAAATTATCAAATGCCTATCAGAAAGAGACTTATTTATGAAATAAACAGAATAACTAATACAAAGTGGGTTTATAATTCAAGACAAAAGCCCCCTTCACTGTACTTGCTTAACCATTCTTGACCAATCGACATCAGAAGACCCACCAAAGCTAATGGGATGTTACATTATAGTCACTGCACATGAAAATGAACTGCTTGGCTGAAAGTATCAGCACACGCTTCTGGGGACATGACTCCTTTTGGCACAAAAAATAATACCCCGCAGTAGTTACTCAGCTTCAACACAGCAGAAGATAGACCTGGTTGCAATGGGAATCCACATGACAGAAAATAACAGCCAGTACTGGAAAAAAGGAAGGTTTCATATTCTCAGTGCTAACTCTGCTAAAGAGGGAATTCCTTTGAACTTCCTTACTTCCCCAGCGCAGCAATGACATAGAAATGTATCAGAAGCATTAGGGCTGTTTGGCACTCATCAAAACGACATATCTATAGGACCTTGCTCCAGCACATCATCTGGCAGAGCTTGATGAGGTAGTACGGGATGCAAGGACAGGCTGCTGGCAGCACGAGCAGCCTGATACCACTAGCAATTTCTCAGTCACAGGGAAATCTTACAGTGGAGAGAAACTGAACTTTGGCTACTAGTTTGCTAGAGTAGTGCCAAATACTCTAGAGCACAAGGTAATCAGTAAATGCTGATTCGGGGCCTAGAAGCATGTCATTCAGAAATTTGTTCAAACTAATTGGCTTGAGACAGAAGTGGTGTCACTCATCCCATTGCCATTATTTTCAGTCCTATTTTGACCCTCAGAGAAGAAAACAGAGATCAGGGAGTGAGAGATACCAGGGAGACGATGTTTCAAGAGCTCTTGAGCTGGACATTACACTGGCCATTGGTTTCTAAGTCCCCAGTCCTGCTTCAAGACATGACAAAGGAAATTTTGAGACAGTGAGAAGAAGTTAAAGTGTTTTCTTACCAAAGTTCCCCAAGCTGTTCTCTCTTGTATCTACTCGCATCTCTAGGGCCTTCACTTGCTGCAGATCATCTACCCCTGCCAAAACTTTCTGTAAAGATAAGCAGACATGTATGTGTACTCTCATGCAATAAACTAGGTGACACAGGAGCAAAAAGGTGTAGAAAGGCTTTCAACCAGTGCTTTGTCAACATATACTCTAGGTCAAAATGGCTAGACGTGTAATAACATTTAAACAAATGCAATATTCAAAGATCTTTCTTCCTCATAGCTCTGAATTATTCTCGTCTCATATAACTTCTACATTACTTAAGGCAGGGGTCCTCAAACTACGGCCTGCGGGCCGGATACAGCCCCCCAGGTCCTCAATCCAGCCCCCCGGTATTTACAG
>JAVJGJ010000002.1:34079935-34123712 GCA_035590215.1 Microhierax caerulescens | reverse complement strand
GGCAGGGGTCCTCAAACTACGGCCTGCGGGCCGGATACAGCCCCCCAGGGTCCTCAATCCAGCCCCCCGGTATTTACAGAACCCCCCCACCAACCCTCGCTGGGGGTTGGGGAGGGGAACCAAACACCTGCAGATGACTGCCTGCCACTTAATCTGCATGCTGGCCCCCTGTTTAAAAAGTTTGAGGACCCCTGGCTTAAGGAGTCAGGGCTGAGGGTTACATTCAAGCTGCAGATCAACAACAGACCTACATGCCAATTAGTTTCATGTAAACCGTATGTCCATGCTTTAAGATTTGCCTAAATCTTGTAGTAAACCTCAGCAGATTGGTAATGAAAAAGGCACTAGGTAGTAAAACTCAACAAAACACACCATGTAGCCTTTTAACCCAGAATCATGAAAAGAAAACATGAGATTACCTGAAGCAGCTCACTTTTCTGAAAGACAACACTAATTATAAGAAGTACAGATTCCTTTGACAAGTTCTATGAATTACAAATAGAAGTCTCCAAAATCTTCTATTGTTTTTCCAAAATCTCAGTAATAGCATCAACCACTGCACTAAGCAAGGGGGGCTGTGTATGTATGCAGGATCTTTCCTAATATCCTAAAGTCTATATTGTACATACACCTAGATTTCGCCTTGGAAGAGGTAAGCAGGAGGATAAAAACAAGGAGAAACTATACACAGAGAAGAAAGGGAAGCTCTAGGACAGCCAGTGAAAACTAGGGCAATGCTGTGAAGTCCTAAGACACCAGGCTGCAATTCCAGAAGCAGCCGAAGCGATCTCATGTTACCACTGCTCTCATCCCCTATTCCTTCCTGCTATGACCTTGCTCCTCTCTCCCCAGCTTCACTCATCCAGGCTACACGTCGCACCACCTCCTATGCATCAGCTTTGGGTGCTCAGTGGAACCTTCCATGCACAAATTCAACAAAACAAACCAGGAGGGAACTGTATCCTTTCTTCCTGATGGGTTAGCAGTTCATGGAGGAGTCTGAAACACCCCTTGAGCGATAAGAAATGAGGTTTTTGCCTCACAGTAACTGCCTGTAAAGAGTTGATACTATGCATAGTGATACAACTACGTATATTATTTAAAAAATTTTCACCTTTCTGTGCCAAAAGAGTTAGGACATGGGGTTAAAAAAAGTCCACTTCAAAGAAATGGCTTACCCTGGCATCAGTGTCTCCTGCTCAATGATGCAATCAACAGCATGGGTTGGAAGAATTATTGTCACCTGCCTTTTATCCCTCTATTTAAGATGAAGGCAGCAAGTCATTCAACAACCTCCACCTACAGGGGACAAGTTTTCTTACTCTTAAAAAGTTACAGCATTCTTCAGTTTGTTTAATAAGAGGGAAATTATTCATTAGAAGGGAATGTGCAAGACCATGTCTGTTTATGAGTTTTGGGCAGAAAAAAATAACCACAAGAACAACCAGTTCATTTTGCAGGGAAAATGGTGGTTGCGACATTCCCGCTCATCATGTAAAATTTGTATTGTGTACAAGTGACTACAACTTAATTTACTGTGATGGTTCCACACCCTCTTCCAAACAAAGGCTCCAATGCAGTCTGAGTTTAATTGAGACAACAGTTTAAAAAGACATGGTTTCCTGAAAAGGCTGAGTATCCCTCCTTGAAAAACTGGCTCCCTTTGTAAGGTCTTCACTTGGACTCCTAAGAAATAGAATTATCCAAAACCTTCAACTGGTTTTGAATTGTCTTTAAAACACCATGTTTAAAATTATTATATTTTTTTAAACTGATTTTAAGCACGCTGAACCTAAGAAAGCTGCTAGACTTTCTTGCCTTGCCACTAGCGTATGAAAAACAAAGGTCTGAGGTGAAAACATGGGAGTCCCCAATGGCATCCAGAAATATGCTTTCTGTCTCCTGATGCAACCACCAGAAAACCAGTTTTGCTCCTGCAAAGAAGGCAAGCTTACAAACTACAGACTGCTTTCTGCCCCCAGTATACACAAGATCCCTCACTGCAAGACAGTTCGCAGTAATCCTTTTCAGCAGATGACACTGTCTGTCATATAGCATGAGGGTACGTGTGAAACGAAAGCTAGCTGATATCCTGGCATGCAACCATGCACTCTGATAGCTGGACGTGGACACAGGCTTATTGTCATTAAAGGAAGCTTCTTCTGAAAAATATCTGCCCCCTCCCCATCAAAACAGTCTTAAGAGCCTATATCATTAGAAGGCAGACCAGGAAGAAGTCTCAGAATAAGTCATAAGCTTAGGGTCATTCATACGCTTTGTCAGTAGAGGAGCAGAAGGTCCTGGCATTGCAAGGAGCCTCTGCATTTCTCCTTTGCTGTCTGCAAGTTCCCTGCATGCTGTTCATCCCACTACTGTAACCTAGACAGCCTCTTTTCACAGTTCTTCTCCTTGCTCTCCTCTTTCAAAATCCAGGCATAGGAGCTGCACAAAGTCACATTCTCTCCTCATCCAGGGTTCCCTGTTCCTTTTCCTCATGCCAGGGATTACCAGTGTGCCTCTTTGCCCTCCTTTTCTTCTTCCAGAGCCACCATTTGTACTTTTTCTCCTGTCTGAAAGATGAGCTGCTTCACACATCCATATTTTGTACTAACAGACAGAACTGTGGCTCCAGTGCTGGGAAGGGTTATTGGCTCCCATCGCCAGCTCTTTGAAATATAGACAGCTTCCTTGAAGCATGTGCTAACCAGATGCGACAGACTCCACGTGCTCTTGGTCCCCACTTCCCTGTTCTGCTTTTTCAAGCATCTCTGTGAAAATCACTGTCCTTCCATCTGCTGATGCCAAAGTGATGCTCAGAGAGTTTGGAACCAATTGGCTGTAGGATGCAAAAGCTATCATACTACACGAAGGAAAACAAGAAATGCTTTCAGGTTGAGGATATGAGCTCATTTCAAGGCATTAGAAGCACAGAGACCCCAGGTGTTGACTGCAAACTAGTTAGCAAAGGCCAGGGCAGCAGTTCAAGAGAAGGTTACATGGTGAACAGTTCCTGTGAAAGACAGTTAGGATGCTCCTACCCCCCAGACATCTTTCTTGGCATACTGATGCAGCTGGAAGCATGATATGTCTTGTTTGACAGCTAAAATTCTGGCACCAGCAACAGGGGAGACTTAGGGAAGGACACAGAAACATTTAAACAAGATGACACACGTTTAGCAGGATCTCCCTTTTATCATGTTGTTTAATGTCAAAGCACAGCAGCCTTCATCAAAATTTGAAAGAAGGAATATTTAGGAAGAATTTTGCTGCTATTGGGTAGCAAAAGAAAAAAAAGATCATGGCCAAACACACTGAAGGCATCATCAACTTGGACAGAAATGTCTGGCACCACACGGGCAGAATGGATGCTAAGGAGCGCTGCACCTCTTTGTTCCTAGGGCCATGCCAGGTCTAGGACAGGCTCCTGCCCTGATCCAGAGGTATCCCACTGTGACTCCAGGGAATGACTGCCTTCCCACAGCTCGCAGCACTGCTCTGACAGCCAGGGACAGAACGTCTCTCTGCCTGTGCCCCAGGGAAGGCTTACAGACTTGAAGGTACTGTGCTATTTACAGCTGCTTAGCCTGAACACAGAGCAGGCAAAAAGGGACCGAGGATCTGTTCTAGGCAGAGTTTGATATATCAGAGTTACTTTACATGAAAAAGATACCTTGAAAAACCCAACTATAATTCCAGGCTGACTGCTGATGTTCAGAGAGGATTCCGTTTGCCACCTATCTACTGCCTAGCAAGGTAGGCATTGGTTAGACAGAGGAGGAAGATGTTTTCTGAAGAATCAAACATCAAAATCTTTCTGGCATATGTTGTTCAAGAAGGTGGCCTGACAGCTTCATTCTAGGCAGCAAGAGTTATACTCCACCCTAAGTCTGTTTATTTGAAAGGATAAATTTCCATGGTAAATTACTGTACAATTCTTTGAAGAAGAATACATGGTAAGTAAAATAAAGATGGATGAGGTTCATTTTGCATTTTTGCACCTCCTCCAAAATAGGAGTAAAACTATTTTCCATGAGATCATGCAGAAGCTATTGGTAAATAATTCAGCCAGTATTTTAAGGAGCAGTTCCATGATAACTCACAAACTATTCCCATCATGCAAAATGTCTGGCCAACACCTCACTGGAGAGTGTGCGCTGGTTTGGAAAGCTTTTCCCCTGACTGACAAGAAGAGCCAATAAGTATTCTGTAAAAAATTGCAAGTGAAAAATACTTCTGTGCTTGCAGAGCTTCCCAACTGGCAGAAGAATCACCTGGGAATGACGCAAAATCCAGTTCAAGTCCCACTTGCAACTCTCTGTAAATTCCTTAATTGGCAAATAATATCTGTTCAATTAAAGCTGGTGTATTTCTTCTCTCTTTCCTAGATTTTTCACATACTCTTAAGAAAAGTAGATATGTTGCTGAAGAGCACGTTGCGTGCAGCTGTCAGAGAAGCACTTCCAGCTGTGCATTTATTTTGCTGATCCTGGTTAATTTGGCTAAGACAGGAATTCCTGAGTGGTGAGCTTATTTTCTTTTAATACTACACCTGTATGCAAATCCTAGATTCATGTCCATTCATGTGTTCATTCCATTTTGCAGGGATTTTATTTCAAATTACCAACTCAAGTATAATCTCTCCCTGCACAAAAAAAAAATAAATATATATATTAAAATGTTGCTAGAAGCATGACAAAATAATTCTTCCAAGAAGAAAGTTATTAGAACATTAACAAAGATTGAAGTGATTCTACGTCAAGGGATTTTCAAAGAGAGGGAACATAACTTCCCTGTGGTCCCATGTACAATCTTCCTTTCAAAATGACTAAGCGCTGCAGATGCCCATAATTACAATATTTAGCTGTATTCCACTACTTTCTGCATGTACATACAAACACATTCTTCTCTCAACTCAGATGAAGAGATTAGCTAGGTGTTCAATCTGTGATAAAGAGACATCTTTCCTGGCTTGCATGAAAAATGTAGGTGAGGGCAATAATTATGACATTTAAGTGGTGGTGGATGCGTTAGTAAAGAGGTCTTTATTCCTGTGCTGAAGCCTCCAAGTCATACCAACAGACCTACACAGCCAGCCTAGCCTTGCCATCTCCAGCTCAGCTACCCGCTGACTTGTGCTGGGGGGATCCACAGTCCTGACACCTTGTTTTAAACCAGTATTAAGGGTCTGATGCTGCAAGTTGCTGGGAGATGTCCCCATTATTGCAAGCTTCAAAGGGCACGTGGAGCACCAGAAATGACATGGGAAGTTTGCTGATCTCCCAGAAATAGCCAGTATCATTTCTGTAGGAGCCCAGTTTTAACTGTGGACAGGACAGTAGACATTTTTGCTTTGAATTTATGTTATGGATTTCCTTTCCCTCACCTAGATATAAAAGAAGCCATACCCCAATATTAATTTTTTTCCTGTCCAGCAATCAGGTGCATAGTAAGTAGCTACAGCCATTGCTCAGTGTTGTGTCACTGAACGTGCAAAACTCAAGACTGTAATCTGCCATTTGATGTCAGCTACGCAGCTGTCACCGTATGCAAATGAAAATCTGGTTGGTTTTTTTTTCATATAAAGGCATGCATATGTGCATGTATGCATATAAATATAGTTTCCTGATGTGACAATTTGAGTGTAAAACATCAGATGCCTAAGCAGCAAGATGAACACTAATATAACAACTACAACATATAAAAGGAAAGCTCTGAAACTAAACAAGGCTTTGTAATTTTTTTTTCCCTGTTCACATTATTATGTTTACTGCTATCTGCTATCTTGCACAATCTGATCTAACTTTGAAACAAGCTGTGCTTTGAGCAGAAGATTGAACTGGAAGACCTCCAGAGCTCCCTTCAAACTTTGTAATTATTATTTTAAAAATTATTATACAGTCCTAATTAAGGATTCAGCAAATCCAAATTCAGTCATACTTTCATCTCCTAGACTCCACTTAATTTATCAAGATTTTGCATTCACTTCCTTGATCTCCAGGGTTTTTTTTTCAAATCCATTTAGCTTAAAACTAAAAGGAAAACTTTCTGCAAAAGCAAAAAAAGGAAATGATTGAGTCATTTCACCAAGAATCCAATCTGTTTTTCCAGGCCCCTCCAGGATTTTCTTCTCCCCATGAGGATGCGTGCATACCATATGAAATACACTCTAACCTCCTGAGCAACAAACCTAAACACCACTTCCGAACACATGTTCCCAAGTTTAGAAAACATGATTAATTGGAGCAGGATCAATAAATAGCAAAATAAGAATACTTCCTTTCTTCTCTACAAATCACACACAAACGTGATTAGTTTTGATAACGTGACAATATCTGGAAGATCATTTGACCTTGTAAAATGAGTTTATTCTGAGAAGCGAAATGTTTTTTGTTGGAGTCAGGAAAAGATCCTTTGCAAACGATGGGGAGGCGATGGGGGTTAACAGCACAAAAGAAAAATCTGATTCAAGACAAGTGGAGCTCTTAATTTCAGTTCCTTCACACTTAATGAGAGATCTGTGCTACAGCCCTAAAAGTTAAAAATTAATTGCAATTTACTGCCCATTAATAGCCAGATTTGAGAACAAAGGGAGAACGGGGAATTTGCTCACCCTGGTATTCTACAGCATCAGACAACAACACATAAGCCCAACACAAGTACAGGCAGAACAGGGAGCCTGAAATGTTAACAGGACAGGTAGAAATGGGAAAGCAAGAACGCCTTTTCATACAGTGTAAAGATCAAACAGTACATCAGAAAATTGACATTGATGCTGGATTGACATTGAGACTAGAAAGAATAAAAAGAACAACTAATGATACCAACCCTCGCATCAAAAGCTTTTGACCTGTAGCTTGGATGCAGAGTATTCAAATATAAAAGGGCATCACATGACATCACAGCAAGAGAGATGGCAGCAAGCAGAAACTAGAGAAGATGGGATTACCATAACAGGGATACAGAGTCACACAGGATTTTGAAGTGAACGTTATGCCAAAACAAGGCCACAGAAGAGCACAAATCCTGTAATGAGTGAGCGTAAGATTTATGTGAGGTGAGGATCCACTATGGAGAGGAACAGAAGAGACAAGGGACTAATGGTTTTGTAGAAGTTGTCTTAGGTGCTACAGGATCCAAGGTGGCAAAAAGGAAAGGAAGTGGGGCAGGACAGGGAGAGAGAGAATAAAAATCAGTTTAAGCCAAACTTCCCTCTCTTCAGGGGAAAACAACCCAGCAACCAGAATAAAAAAAGAAGGAATACAAGTATTACACCTTTTAGGGAGTCCTCAATAACGAGGACTGCTAATGGAGACTGCCATCACCCTGGAAAAAGGAGAAAATGAGTGAGATGTGCAGGCAGAGATGTGGCCACAGGCTGCAGTTCCAGGCACCCAGCCCTCACAGGTTCTGCACAGCCAGCCCTCCCAGCCCTCAGCCCAAACGGAACTGGTGCAAGGCAGAACACTGCAAAGGCAAGGAGTAAAGATGTGTGTATCTCTGAATGAAAACCTTCCTCAGGAACCTCCACCAGGCGTCCAGAAATCTCCCTACACAACACCGCAGAACTCAGGCCTATGTCCTTATTTGAATGTAAAATAATTTCACTTTTAATGAGCATGTATTTTAAAAATACATTAGTTTCCATCTCAGAGCACTTCAGCAAACACAATCAATAACTCCTAAAATATTCACAACTAAAAGACAATCAAGAAGACATTGCAAGTGTATCGATTTAAGCAAAACAACCTTTCAGACCATTTGGTTATCAATGGTATGTGGTTCCTTAAAAAAAAATATGCATCTGAAAACTTGCTTCAGATTAAACGTTTGAACAGTGTCTCTATTTTTACATTTGCAGATCCAGAGGAAGTAAATTCATGGAAGCAGCAGTTTCCATTTGATCAACATGAAGGTCAAAGAACAGAAAAATTGGCTATGTTATTAAACCAAGCTATAAACATTACAAATGTTTCCTTAACAATGCCATGTCATTTTTCCTCTGAGCAGGAAGTGCCCCAGCGATGTCAACACAAATGTCGGGTTCGAGGGCCAGAAAATCACTGTGTGCAGAGAAATTAGTAGAAGAGCTTGCCTCCATTTAAAAGAAGCTTTGGAATGGAATTTCTTACAAATATTAATATACACAATCTTAAAGAGACAAGACTCCATTAAGTTTTAGAGGGTACATAAAAATAATAAAGGGGTTTAACCCATTTTAAAAAACAGCCTAGAGCTGTAGGAGAATTTCACTTCAGATCTGTATTTAAAAGAATATTATAAAATAATGAATTGTAACTTCATGAGAAATGGGTAACATTGCCTTACATACACTTTCCTGCTCACAATTTACTGTGAAAGCAGCAGAGCTTCAGAAAGAGAAGAATTTCATGCCAATGAAAGAACTTCCTAAGGGTTTAATTCAGAGTTTATTGAAGTCAGAAGGCAGCTGTTTTGGTTACTCTAATGGGCTTTGGTTCATGCCCTAAGAAAACAGGCCAATCTGAGAGCTTCCCGTTGGATTTATACAGGATATATATAGGCCACAAACACATTAGACTGGTCAAATTCTATGCCAGATTTTAAAAAAAGACCAAGTTGTAGTCAAAGGTTCACAAGAGCCAAAAGAAAGTGAATGGCATAGATTGCAAGATCACATATTGATTTTTCTCCAGAAAGCTTAAAATACACACTCTGCAAAAAAGTGATTTTTGCATCTCCAGATATTTGACAAACACTAAAAGGCTTAGCTACTAAGGGAAGAGTAGTTCTGAGAACAACTTGCTGTCCAATCTACAGTGCACAGTCATAGCTAGGGAGCAGTGTAAACCTGCAGCTGGCACGTGCCCCCCGCAGCAGCCAGCATCTCTCCGCTGCGTGTAGGGAGCATCGAACCACAGCCTTGGCCTCATCTGTCTTTCACTAATTTCTACCCAGCTCTGCAACACAAAGCAGTAGCTTCTCTCCTGAACTTCTGCTCACAGCTCTCCCCTTCTTTAGCAGGGATAAGTGAGGTTATTTTCTCAGCTCCTACATGTCCCAAAGGATTTCACCCTTAATTAGTTCTAAGCAAATCCGGCACAATATGTAACCAAGTATTCCTTCACAAATATTTCATACACTGAATTCCTTCACAAAGATTTCAGCATGTTACTGTCTCTCAACGGGCTGCATGGCAAAATAATTTCCCCCAGTCAAAAAGGAACATGGCTTTCAAATGTGCTTTGCAATTTCATATACTTTGATATATATAGAAAGTACTTCTAGCACTTGCAGGATATTTTAATTGGCTTCTTAGCAGGACAGAGGATTTCACTAATTCAGAAAAAAGTTCTTTTAAAGTTACATTTCCAATCTCTAGAACAAGGTTAATGTAAAAAGCTTTTTCTAATTATAAGATTTGAGGTACTTCAGATGGCATTAATGAGATCTGTTTAAACTATAATTATGCTACCTGTACTTTTCTTCCTGCTGCTTCAAGAAACCTAGCAAGAAAGACAGCAGCTTCATGCTGGGAATATTTTTTTTATATGAAACAAGGTGAAAGGAGGATAAACATTTGATAAATTTCCATAAGACAGAATCTACTTTATGCAGAAGTCTGTCAGATATGCAACAACCTGCAACCACCACAAGAGCACTCGGAAGGTTAAGTTAATACAGCTCTGTATATGCCAGTTTGCCTCTTCTACTTCATTAAAAAGTTGGATGTCTACTCACCAGTTTCCTGGGGGAAAGGTATTCATCGATAAGTAGCTCTCCGTCATCTTTAATCAGCGGACTGGGATTTAGGCTGCCTTGCCAACTCAAATCAGTCACCCGGACTGCAGCTGAGGCCCGATGAGAAACTTTGCCAAGATTCCACTTCAGGTCCATCTCAATATGCTTTGAAGAAAAGGATAATAAGCAGTCTGTTTTTTTTCCCCACCCTGTATTTATTACTTTCCCTTCAGCAAAATCTATTTTGATTCCCACTGCAAGTCAGCAAGTGCCTATGGAGATACAGGTTTCTTTACTCAGAAAAAAACCCAAAGCAATCATGCATCATGTAACATATAATCTTCCTTTTCTTCACCCTCAAGAGCTATCCTAGTTGCACAGCTCATTCAGCTTTGAGTATAAGCTTTTACACAAACTATTATTTGCAGTTATACAAAAGGCCAGGCATACCACCTATAGCTCTGTACAAAAAAGGTAGTCAAGAACAAACAACTCGGGACACTAGTCCTTTCCAGTCTTCTCACTACTCCACTCACCCTTCTCCACATAGGCTTCCTACCTACCCATCCCCTCTTGAGAAATGTGAACCGTACTCAGCAAAACCCCGCCAAGCTCCAGGCTGCACCAAGACATGTCGCTGCTGCTCTTCGGTGTTTTGAGCTCTACCTGTAGGTGAGCAGGGACAGCAGCAGTCTGTATTTGCTGCCCTCAATTAAACATACCTGCACTGCTACTGACTGCCCTCTGGGTCAGGCAGGCCATGGCTATTGACTTCTAGTTCTGAAGAGAGTCTTGGAGAAAATAAAATACAATTCAAACAAAACTCAGTGTGCTTCAAGTGAGGAATGAAATCCAAAGTTTGAAGATGAAACACTTCAAAAGTGTTCATTCTTCAATCCCCAAAGCTATCCTTTTTACAGAAATATTAATAATTAATTTTGAAATATGAGAATAAGTGTACGTACACCCGTTAAAAGTCAAAAAGCCATCGGCTGCACCCGAACGGTACAAGCATTACGATGATTTATACAGCTATTTACTACTACTTGGCAGCGAGGAAGTATCACAGCTGGAAACATTGCTGTAACAACAAAAGGCTAGACTAGAGAAAAGGCTCCTCGCTCTGCTGAAGGGACACCTGCAGTTTTCCTCTGTTCTCCACTGCGAAGCAATACTTATACTTGGTGCTGGAAAACTAATTAAACAATCAAGCTAATCGTAACTGGATAACAAGGCTTCAGTGGTGGCCAAGACCTGAGAATTACCACCTTCCTTCCTAAGGAAAACACAGGAGTGATTTAAGTTAGAAAACACAGAAGTTGTGACTGCTCAGCTAGTCATCTCTACTTGAGAGGGCTAACCAGTTAGTAAGTGAGAGAGGTTTACACCAAAGAGAATTCTTGCTGTGACGACTCATGTCCAGTTAAGAATCTTCATCTCTGCACTAGCAAAAGAAATTCAAAATACTCAGTACTGTCAGAAATATTAGCAGCCCTTATCTGAAGAACAACTTAACAATCCACCAACCCCCTCCGTGAAGGATCTCCTAGCATTAGAAAGACAGGAAGTAAACCCTCACGCTCCTGAGTGCTCCTTCCATGTGTTCATCAGGGGAGAGGCAACCCATGAGGAGCAAGAACTATTCTTCCTAGATCACTACACCTACCTGGCAAGCACTCCTAGAAGAGAAGCTGAACTCTCAAATGTGCTACATCTGAGCCACTGCAACGTTCAATGTGTAAAAAAACATATTCAAATACAAATTCTTCAGAGACACTTCTTTCAATCTTTCTTAATGCCTTATAAAAGAAACGCTATGAAGTGAATTGAACAGTGACATTTGCAGCTTCTAACACTTCAGCATGCCTATAGTTGTATAAGGAAAATTTCACACTTCTGCTCATGAAGAGAGAAAAGTGATCTCAAAAAACCTATTTGTCTTAGTCTTTGAAAGAAAACAGAAATTTATGAAGTTTATATTTTTCTTTTCCCAAAGAATTCTAGAATTTCTTAGACTTTTTCCCCTATACTTTCTTTAGAGCAGGTCAGTATGACATAGTAGAGTTCCAACAGTCATCAGTTGTCCAAGGAAATTCAGAATCTTATGTGATACAAAGGTTTTCTGGTGTTGTCTTTATTTTCCTAAGAAACTATTATTTTGGTCAGCAAGTGACTCCAATTAGAATATTTGCCATATAAATGCTGGAATACTTCAACAGTCGCAAAAGATTTGTGTTGGATTGTGTGCAACTACTTATGGTTCTTTCTAATTCAGGTGAGGTTCTTTACTATCCAGAGATAATCCCATATGGAGCCAAGTGGAATAATAGTCAGAAATCACTGATGTAACATGTGGGTGCAAAACATAATGAGATAACAATAGGAGTGTGTAGATTTGGGCTGTAAAGAGTTAATACTCTTGCATAAAACCTATTACTATTCTACTTTCTTCAGTCCATCACTATTACATTTCAGAACATCCTCCGATCTTTGAAATATGTGTTGATACAGCACTTACTTAAGGTTTGACACAGAGATCAATTTGTGGCTTAATATCTGAAACAACACTTCCAATCCTATACTTCCCACTATTGATCTGGTGCTTGTAATTATTGTAACATTGGATTAGTGAGGAGAAAAGTATTTTCATTACAAACTGTCCGGGATCAAATTGAGTTATTGTCAGCAAACAAAACTAATTCTTCTTTTGACATGCCTCTATCACCTCAAAACTTTCTCCAGAGAAGAAAGAATCTTCTGAGCACAGATCAAAATAACGTCCTCAAAATGAGGAATATAGAAAATATATAGAAAACACAGAAAAATCTAAGAGTGCAGGGTGTGAGGTACCAATCTTACATAAAAATCCATAAACTTCCAAAATCTCCAGCACCGTGGAAGGGTGAGCAGGGGGGCTGGGAAAACACTCATCCCCCTACAGATAGAGGAGTCAGATCGCCCATTTTCATCAGATCCATCTGATTTTGAGACAGGTAAGATCGCTCCATTAAAGCCACCTCACCCACTCATTTAAAATGTTAAAAAGCAAGTGAGAAATCTATGGCTCTATCAAATGCACAGAACAAGCAGCCACTGACCCAAACTAATGTTGGCCTCAGTGGGACAGTTTACAGGGACCGGAAAGACTTCATTGACATTAAAGAGGTCTGAGAAGTCATGAACCTGAAGATTTACTCCACAGAGAAGATGGTCACATTGGACATATGTTGGATCTATATCTCAATGGTAAGGCGGATCATGACGGCAGCACTGTGGGACCAACAAGGATGGAAGCTAACTGCACCTAACAAAAACCTTCAATTAATTCAATGGCAGAGCAAAACAATAACTGTAAGTAGATGAAAGCGTCAGGGAAAGTGAAAATGGCTGAAAAAAACGGGGTCTTGTCCTGCATATGAACATTAAGAATAAAAGAAATCAATGAATTGGGTTTTGCAGGATTTGCATCGTAGGTCTTGACTTGGCCGGCTCTGTGTGTGGATAACTAGAGGCAGATAATAAGTAAGTGCAGGAGAAATCAATGACAAGAGCAGTGAGATGGAAGATCTTGAATTCTACAAACAGTTAATCTGCTGACCTTCCCTGCTGCTGCCATGCTCCTTCCCAAAGCAGGCATGATGATGGTAAGCTATTCAATTCACAGATATGTTGTGAAAGTTCATTAAAAACTGCATGACATTTTCAACATATATAAAGTAATAAAGCTAATAAAGCTCTTTATTAAAATGAAATGGCCCTTGGAACAACATGTGATTTGAAATCCCTGCAGAATACTGTAATTTGCTAGAATGAAATTGGCAGAGAATAGTTATTTGATAAACTTAGGGTCTGACAAACTGGTAAAACTCCAAGATTCCTGCTATGAGATTTATCCAGGAGTCAATGATAGGATCGTGTATTCTTCATTAAATATATATTAATATGCCTTTCAATACAGCAATTGCCAGAAACGTTTGACTCCATGTTACTTATGGCTCCTAAGTCTGGGGAAGATCCTCTGAATTGTGTGACTAGGCATGATAATTTCTAATGCAGCCTTCAAGACATTACCTAAAGAGCTTGTCCAAGCAATCTGGGTTTTTAATTTTTAAATGGTAATCTACCAACAGTAATCAAACCAGATTCACTCTAGAAAAGACATATACCTCTATATATTAACATGCCATACAAAAATGAAGCTCTACTCACTTAAGCCAGCTTCCCAGCCAGCATCCTCTCGTGCTCTGTGGCTACCCATGCCTTCCAAACACTCCACAGGACAGGGAGGAGTGCCATTTCAGGTAGGGTACTGCAATTTGTACACCCTTATCTTCATGTCACCAACCTAAAAATTGCCTAGAAAAAAGCCATCTGAGAACCACTGCGCTATCTATCCGTTCGTGACAGGAAGCTTGCACTGCAGACTTCCATTTCTCTTGTGCTGCATAATGTAGTTTTTATTTGTTTAATCCCGAATCACAAATCATAGTAGTGCCCACACTGTTACCACTGACACAGAACGAAAAAGAATTCTGTGTTTGCTAAGGATTTGACAAAAGGTTTGGCTTATAAGTCCCAAGGGAACTGTGAGTGCCCTTTTAAGTGTAATTTTGTGCAAGTGCACTACAGATAACCTCTTCTGGAAAATAACTGTTTGGGCAGCTGGAAATTGCTATGATGTCATCATAAAACTACTGTTACAATAATCCACCCCTAATGGCTAAAACAGTTCCTGCTACATTTATGCAATATAAAGCACCCTGTAACATATCAGTCTATTCTAGCAGGTGCAACTTCTAAAAAGTTGAAAAACAAAACATCTGACCTGATATTAATGTGAATCTTTCTTCTTTGTATATGACTAAATGATCTTGGTTTAATCTTCTGGTTTTGTTAAGCAGGAGGAGGTAGCGACTACTTCAGTAATGCTACTTTAACATTAAGGAATCATGTAAAGACTTATAAAGGCCATTCATAAATACTCCACTTGTGTGCCCCACTAAAGAAAAAAGCTTTTATGAGAACACTGAAATATCAAGATATCAATATCCCACTTATTATAATTAAAAATTCACCCACTTCAAAGACATTGAATAACTCCAGTGCTTACAAAGATGGTTTTGTTTAACTGTTCAGCCAGTTTGAGGGCTTGGTTCAAGCACCGAAATTTGCACCTAAAGCAAGTGCACTGGTTTGCCTCATTGTTTACCTTCCTTATTTATGGTTTTACAAACTGTAAGGGTACCTGACAGTCCTTTGGTATTATGTGTAAATCCTGCTCTACAGCTGCCATGACTATGGTAGGTAAGCCTCAGGATCTATGTTCCACACAGTCCTCAGGGAAAGCTTTTGGGAGCTTCATGGCCTTTTTGTATTAACCCCATGCACAGAGTGGAGTTCAAACTGCCATCATCCAAAGCAGCAGTGATCCCAGAGAAGAAACCACATGCTACAAACTCAGAGTAGGTTTGAGCCAACACCCTTGAGGTAAAAGGTATTTCATATTTTTTAAAACATGACAGTAATAATAACAAAAAAAAAGGCAATGCATTTAAATGCCACCATTTCTCCTTTATATATCTACAAATTGTATGCATTAAAAAAGCAAGATATAGAATACTTTCCCAGATCCTGCTGAGGATGTTTGTAAGGCGAAGAGAAATTTATCATTGTGTGTGCTAGAAACGCCTCTAAATTAAATCATTCTGGAGCTAGCTTGTCAAACATTGTCCTCATAGCAGGATAAAAAGCAGATCACGCTCCATTATACGTGCTATTACATGTCAAAAAACCAATAAATCAAAGTCCAATCAACCGCTTTTGTTTTTTAGAGTGCTGTGGTGGGAGGGGACCAGTGGCAATTTCTGTCTGGCTACAAACATTTATTGATACTCGCTGCAGTGCAAGTCTACAGACAGTGACTAGGAATGAGTGTGGATTATCTCAATCCTTAGCTCACACTGCAAGATGCTACAGACTGACTTTTTTTTTTTTTTTTTTTTTTTTTAATATATAGGTGAACTTCCTGCTGCAAGGAAACGTCTCAAAAGACTCTGCTGCTGTCTGTCCCCACTCCTCCCCACAGCCAGCCTAAGAAAAGCTAAATAAGGGATAGGATGTAGAGGTAAATGGTGAACAACAGGGGTTATGGAAAAACAGAGTTCCAAGGTGCCCACGACTTCACGGCCGGAAGGTTGCCAAATGATCTTATGATCGTTTCAGTTAGTGGAGGAAGTAAAAGTCTCTCACCATTTTCACTTTAGCAAGGTAGCCAGGGATCAGGAAGCTGCATTTGGCACTTCAAGGTCATAGTTTTTATCCAACAGTGTCCAGATGTGAAATAAGGGAGAAACAAGGCTGCTCTATTTAAAATCCTCTTGTCCTTACGTCGGGGTCCTGTAATGGATAGGTAATGCCAAGGTACACGGGAACCAACGTGTCTGTGCTTATCACACACACAGATCTGCCTTAAATGTAGATGTCACTGGAGCAGAAGATTGGGGAATATAATTAGTTTAGGCAAGCCTAACACTACAGTTTCAGTTTTGTTAAAATAAAAAGTATGAAAATATAATGTTCTTATTTCCAACTATTTCCAAGGTATGGACATTAATCTAAATCACAGCACCAGCTTAATGAAGTCTTTTGTCAAGAAAAGCTTAATGTCCTTCTTTTTGGGCCTTACCTACAATATCCTATTGTTATTTCAGAAGACAGGTGAGTGCATCCTGCCAGGCTGAACTAAGATTTGATCTCATATTTAATACTCCACAAGTCATCTTAATATCTACTGGACATTCTGTTACCCTTCAAAGGACAATAGCCCAAACAATTTTTTCTAAAACATCATCTAGGTCATTCACTTACCTGCCTTGCATTCATAAGGTCCAATTCAGCAATTATTTAAATTGCAGATGCTGTTACTGGACATACCGAGGAAGGACATAAACAAACCAAGGCTTTGCAGAGTCAATATCTTTTTAAGATCAACAGTTAGGAAAACAAGTTTTAGGGCACACAAACCCCTCTTCATGTCACGGACACTCATCATTCATGCTCTCCAAGCTCAAAGAGAAAATTAACTCAGCACCATAGTTCCAAGTCCCAATCCTGAAAAGACTCATTCACGTGAACAACTTTGCACAGCACGAGCAGAGGGATGACCCAAGCACAAAGTTCATCACCTTGCTAACCCAAGATAAAAGCATCTGCCAGTATCATTTTAAGTATTAACAAAAACATTCCCACCAGCCTCCCCCAAATGTGTATTCTTTCCTCACAACACCTCTGCAAGAGGTGGCCTACAACTGGGTTGAACACCTCTCTGCTCTTCACAAGCCATGTTACATAAAGTCCCATAGGTCAAGGCTCACACTGAAGTAAAAGTTGCCCAAGCTGTTCCTTCTTAAGCTTCCGACTTGACTGAGAAGACTTGAAAATATCCAAAACAAAGAATCCCAGCATACTATTTCTGAGCTGCTGAACTGGGCTGAAGAAAGGCAGTCCAAGTGCCCAAGACCAGCACTGCACATCCTACAACCACTCTGTATGCAAGTCTGAGTGTGTTAAAAGAAAAGTTACCTTCAGGAAGCTCTCCACTTATGATGTATATTGAAGATCTAGAACAATAAATGATACTGTCTCAGCACATAGCTTGCAAAATTATATATATTTATAAGTAAAGCAGCAGCACAATGAAATTATATTTTAGGGGGAGTAAAAAAAAAATAATTCAAAATTTGAGTGACTCTGGGCTAATTCATCACCCAAGCAATAATATCCCTAAGTTATTGCTGCTGGATGACCCCTTTGGACATATTCTGTTATCAGTGTACAGGTACTTTCTTACTGAATAAAGCTTTTGTAAGTAAATAATTTGTCAACTGATTTGCATAGATTATGCCATACTCCAGTGGTGGCCACACCGAATAAAAAGTTTGAGATTAATCTTTTGTAAGTGATGAGAGCCAAAAGATAAGTTAATGTCCCATGTGGACTCAAAATTTCACCCACTTTTAATTATATACAAGGCAGCATCAATTGTTGCAAAGATGGGACAATACAAAAAAAGCTCCCTCTCCCACTGCAAACTTAGTTTTGCTTTAGTGTTGCACTAATTATCCTTTCCCATCTCATATAAAACTTTCTCACCCTGCACAAATACTGCTTTTAACGTAGCCTTGCTGCCTTTATCTGGGATTTGAGACAAGGTGCTTTCACATCAGTTGACACCCTCTACCTAGTTATGAAGAAGCTGGGTAAGTCACCTGTATACTGGTCTCTCTCCAGGATCTTCCCCAAAGTTTCCTGCATGCCAAAAGGTCTTGCAGGCTCTCTCCATTCATTAGGGCAATAATACCACAGTGCAGCTCAGTTTTCTGAGGCACAAAAAGATGCAGTGTGTCCCTGCACAGGTGAGCACAGTTTCAGATCAAGCTTGTAACAGCACTGCTTATTTAGTCGATTCTAGCCTATGGACTCAGGACTAAGTGACAGACCAAAGCTGCAGAGAAGAAAAACTCCACATTTTTAGTCTTCAAAGCATTTGTAGTATCCACCATTTAGAAGCATTTCCAGATTCCAGCTAAGAAAAGGACAATAAAAACAGACTTCTTTTTCCAGCTACTGATGCATTGCATTTATGAGCCCTTTGAAATCCAAACTTCTGTGCAGGCTGAAAATGCATCATATATAGCATTTCTGAATTTCAAAGTGCTCTGTTGTCCCTAAACAATTTTCAGTCGTTTTATTAGGTAATTAAACTGATTGAAGCAAGAGATTCCATGGCCCGCAAAACCATTTGAAGAGGCATTTTCAAGGCTGGGATGTTTCCGATTTCCAATGTGTTGCTCACATGGGATACATTGAATAGTAAGAGATGACTTCTAGCTGAACTCACAGGAAAATACTGAGCAGTGGAAGATGGCACAGGAGCTTATTTAGTAACACACACTCTCAAAATTTTAGCAAGGGCAGAAAACTGACAGTGAAAAGGACTTCACAAAATCAATTTAGGCTGCTAATGAGGTTGCACTATAACTGTCCTGCTGGGTCAAGACAGATGCCCAGCTAGCTACTGTAGTCAGAAACAGATGCTTAAGAAACAGTACCAGAAGCAGAGGTAGTCCAAAGCAATCCTTCCCCTACATACTGTTTTAATTTCTGGCAATCAGCTGCTTAGTAACTTCCCAAGACAAAAGGTGTGTTGTGTTCAACAGCTGGGGAGATCTATAGGGAAGTAATTATTTGTCAGGTGTCATGACATGACAAATAGTCATCCAACAACAAAAGCAGCCCCAGGAATTTTATCAAGAAGCAGTTTTTAAAGATAAGAAAGTGTATTTTTGCATTGTATTTGTTTAAATTGTGGAAGACACAAACATAGGTTGTTGTGGAGGCTGAAGTTATAAATGAGGTCAAAAGCAGTTAAATTACAGAGGACTCATCCATATATCCATGCCATTCATTAATTTATAGCTTTCTTTTCCATCATCTCCTTTCTCATCTCTTCTAGCTGAAAAGTCTCATTTATTTTGTCTGTTTTCCATTTCTCATCTTTGTTGTATTTCATGGAAACAATTTGAAGTTCTGCCATTTGCCATCCAGGATGATCAGAACTGCACATAAAATTTAAGATACGGCACAGAGCTGGTACATGAATTTAATCTGTTTTCAATTCCTCTTCTAAGAGGTTTTAACACTGTCTCTTTCACTAGCTGCAAGGTGATATTTTCAGAGAACTACTGCAGTAGATTAATGCTATAGTAGCCCAAGTAGCCACAATTTACTTAAAGTCCATCATTTTATATATGTTTCCCTTCCCCGCCCTCCCCCATCACTTTGAACTTGGGTGGATACTCTATTGAAATAAAACAAAAACATACCCAAACACTACCTGTGCTAGTAGTAACAAAAAAAACCCAAAACCCCAAAAAACCCCAAACAAGAGAAACCAAAGTAGTATTAGAACTCTACTCTAAAAAATTAAATTACAACTCAAGGTGCAAAAACTACAAAAGAAACAGCCAACGTTATGGGATACTTAAAATATTGCTTCCTGATGTAAGATGCTATAATCAGAGGAATGAGTACTTTCTGAAATCTTATTTTTTTAAATATTAGATAATCCTTCTTTGAACTGGCCAGGATCCACAATCTTTTCTTTTTAATACAGATATATTAGCCTTGATTACATCTGCCATGGCACATCTTGTCTTCTGATTTGTATTACAGCAAGTACTTGTGGCCCTACTGATATAAAAAAGGTTTTATTCCCAACTGTCTTCCAAGCCAACATAGGAATCTACAGAAGGTATAAAAACACTAAGCATTTTCCTAGCAAATTAAGATTATGCAGACATACCCAAAATAATTTCTGAAAAACATTCATGAATTTTCTGATTTTAAAAATAACTTTTTCATAATTCCTCCTCAATAAATATTAAGCCACTCCCATTAATGACAAATGTAGCTATCCCAGATTTATGGTCTATTACAAAATGTTACTATTTTGCAAGCATCAAATTTTATACGACTTCAAACTTAGAGAATATATGTGGTTTCTTTAACTACATCCCCTAAGGAGCTTCAGTTAGATGAGCACATGCATCCTCATAAATAATAGTATCACTCCAGTCCAGAGCTAAACTCACATCTGGTCTCACATTGAATCCAAATCCTGCTTTTATACCTCTTCCACTGACAGCAGCATATGATTAAACTAACGAATTAAACTAACAAATTAAAACTGTCCATAGGTAGATGTACCCACATATCAGCCTCTTGAGAGGTCAGACCTACAGAAGCATAGTAATTCTCAATGTTAATGCCAAGAGAGAGAACACAAAGGCCAGAAAATAAAACCCTACCACACCACCACCCCCAAAACCTGTCGATGACAGCAACTCTGAGATCTGACATGCCCAAACACTTAACATTTAAACCAAGTTCTTTTAGATAAATTAAAAAATAACACAAAGCAGAGAAATAAAATCAAATTGGAGAAGAAAAAAAGAAGTTCTGAAATGTTTTCATTAATTTGTACATTTGAAATTATTTTACCTTCTCTTCCAATGCCACTGCTGTTCCGTGTCTTTCCTTTCCCATTCCTCTCCTATAGGGATTTTCATTTACTAATCACAGCCATTCATCTCCGTTTATCTTGAATGACACAGTTGCTCATACTGCAATTCCTTATGACGCTCCATATCCTGCTAAAACAACAGTTAAGAACACAATCTTCAAGAGAAATAAAACCAAACCCCGAACAAATGTAGACTCTGAGCATTCTGCAATTGACAATGAAAGAGTACTTTATCCACTGTAGCAGCAGAAGTCCACATTCAATTGGTCTTCAAAGTGTAACAGGACATGAGGTGGTACAGCCATGAAGAGCTTAATGAAAGCTTAACTGAAAACAGTTTCCCAAGAGGATCATGAGAAGGTGAAGGATTTGATACAGAAAAATCTACATATTTGTAAAAAAATAGTTATTTAATGAACAATTATTTACTCAAAGAACAGTCATTTCCTCAGCTGTAGGAGTAAGTTGAATCTGTTAAAGAAAACCCCTCCCGCAGGCAAGCACGGGATAAAAGGCTGAAGTCAACATTTAATACACTTTCACTGGATTACTCATCAGAAAATTTTGCCTTGTGAAAGCAGTCAGAATGGAAAATAAAAGATAAGCAGGGACATTTGTGTCGGGAAACAATGACTGTAAAAGATGGATGTAGAGCCAGGAGAGCACAGACCTCACAGACAGGCCAAAGACAGAGCCTAAGATAACCAATTAACTAATTACTGTCTGCTAAAAACTACGGGCCAGTACCACGAGCCAGCGGCTGGCAGCGGGTTCACCCCCAGACCACAGAGAGGCTGGAAGCTGGATGGGGACCGTAGCTGAGCCCTTCCCCTGGGAAGCCGAGGCCACCAGGGCCCCCCAGCTTGGCCTCGGCAAGTCACTCCTGTCACCCCAGCAGCTGAGGGGCCACCACGGCGGAGCCCCGCGCCCTGGTGGAACACCTTGGGGTGCTCCCACGGCTTGCAAGCACCCAGGAACACTCAAGTCACCGGCGTTTTTCTCCTCAGAGCTCTACCAAAGCATAACCCAAACACGCTGTTAAACCTACCAGATGCACTGACAGCACCGACACAAACAGGGGCCTTCAGGCGCTCCCCACGCCCGCGCAGGGCAGCGGTGTGAGTCTGGGGGCCTTCAGGGCCTGAGCGGCACCGGCCAGGCGGGACGTGCCGCGGAGGCCTTTCTTAGGGCCCTGAAGCCGGCGTGGGGAAGGGGAAACCACCCCTCCGGGCCGCCGCACGCACCGAGCCACCTCCGGGCCTGTTCCCCCGCCGCCCCCTCCCGCCTGCGGACGAGGAGGGCTGGGGCTGGGCCTGGGCCTGGGCCTGGGGCTGGGCCGGGGCTGCGCGGCGACCGCCCGTCGCCCAGCAACCGTCACCGCTCGCGGCCTCAGCACCTGACCAGCCCCCCGAGGCCCGAGGCCCCGCCCCCGAGGCCCGAGGCCCCGCCCCCGAGGCCCCGAGGCCCCGCCCCGACAGCTCGGTGCGGCCCCCGGCTGCCTGGGGCAGGAGGCGGAATTGAGGCCGGGGCGCCTGCCGAGGCGGGACGGGACCCCGGCCGGAGGGAGCAGAGGGGGATGTTTGTGGGGGGAGGAGAGGAAACGCAAGCGGCAGGAGCAGAGCAGGGAGGGCAGAGGTGGGCACAGCGCAAGGGATGGGGCGGGAGAGGCAGCAGGACCCCTGCGGGGTGTGGGTTGCAGGGGACCACATGGCTGAAGGTGCCGAGGTGCGGTAGGAGGGGGGTGGGGGCACCTCTGTGCCCACCAGCATGTGAAGACCCTTCGTTGTGGGCCGAGGGGGCACTAACGCCACGCACGAAAGTGACCCCCCCACCCCATGCCTGCGGGCAGCCGGCTGTGGGGAGCAGCCGCTCCACCAGCTCCAGTGGTGGGGACCGAAAAATACAACTGGTGATACCAGACAAGGCTGGTTTCCCTAAATCATTTTGCATTTAAAAAAAAGCAAACCCCAAACAGACTAAAAAAACAGTATTTCCTGACCAGAGCGGTTCAAAAGATTAGATGTGGCAGAATGAAGTTTGTCATAACCTGGATCCAATGGATGTGGGTCAACTTTTGTTGGTGACGCGGTGAAACATCTCGGTCGGTGCAAAGGTGCAGCTGAGGTGCCTCCCGGTGAGCAGCAACGCGCTGTTCTTTCACCGTTCACCATCTCCTGGTCGGAGATAGCCATGGCATCGCCGTGTTCCTTTCTCGCTAGTCAACCCCAATATGAATCAATCACTAATTGGGGGACGCACGCGCGTGTGTGTAATTCTGGAACATCAGAAAACGAGTGGCATCAGCGCCCAGGGGCACGTGCAGGGCACAGCCATGTTAGTGTACGGGATTAACTTCCAGAGTTTAACGAGTTACCGTGCATCTGCAGAGCCGTCGTAACTGACCACGTTAATAGCCCTTCCACTCTCTAAATGAAACCTGTTTGCTTTCCCTTAATATGATTTATTTTAAAAAGCCAAGGAGGAAAGCACAATGCAGTCAGTTTTCACAGCTCCACTGAGAGGCAGTAATTCGTTAAATCAGGTAATCCAATCACCCAGACTCATCTGTCCATAAATTAAATTTGCCCCTTTGAACACACACATTACCTGATCTTTTAGACTCATCACAATGTATTTATTCAGAACATTGCTCTTACTCTTCTCAGTCGCACTTGAGAGGAATCCACATTTCCACACTTTAGAACAGATTCATAAATCAAGCACCTGGGAAAACGTGATTGCACCCTCAGTGGTCCCACGCAAAGAGCCTGCTTTTTCGGGGATTTACCTTTCAGGATGGTACCCAGCGTTTTCCTGGGAGCAGCCCTCAGGACTCTTTTTCTTGGGGGAGGAAGGTAGGAGGTCTGGAGGGAAGGCAGAGCCCTGCCTGCCAAGTAGAAGGGGTTGGGGTTTGCATACGCTGCTTGCAGGCGCTCCCCCCTCCCAGCTCCAATACACTGTACCTTTGGGAGGATGCTGGAGAGCATCAGCGTTTACCCTCGGGTTTGGAAAACACTATCTTAGAGCATAGTTCAGGAAATGTGTTGACTCTCCTCTTGCAGGGTCTGACAGTCAATTAACATCAGAGAAAAATCACCAGGGGCCTGATTCTCCAAGGTGATGAGCGCACTCAGCTCCGCCTGGTGTCATTGCAGTCCAGCTGCCCATCTTCACGGGAAGGAAGGCAACGGGCCTCGACGTGCCCCAGGAAGGTAGTGTGGTTCGGTGAAAACAACACTGAATCAAGCACCTGCCCCTTGAATTTTAATCCCAGCTCTGCCATTTACCTGCCAGGTAACTAGCTGAAGTCACCTTGACTCAGTTTCCCCCACAACTCTCCTTAGGACAAGCTTCCCCAAGGTTATCTACGGAATAAGTGTACTGTGTATGCACACACCTGCAGGGTAGTTTACTTCCTTTCCTTCTTTTGCTGGAAATAATCTTGTTACAGCCAGCCCAGCCTGAACTATTTGAAACCAATCAAAGAAGAAATGCATCTTTCCATCATTAAGCAAGAGAAAAATCTGGCACAATTTCAGGGTAGATACAGGAGCTTTATGTCTGCCCTGTTCAGAGTTACTGTAATTGTGCTGGCACCATTCCCAGAGCTGAGCTGAGGTCAGTGAGAAACCTGTAAAGTAATAACTGTGGAGCTGATGTGATCTCTATCCAGGAATCATGATGTTGTGCATTCGTGAAGCTTTGTAGGAGAGAAGAATTACATTTCAGTTTTGCCAAGAAATGTTTAAAATTTTTAAACCTTAATAGTCACAATTACAATACCTTGAACCTGTTTGGAGATGTTGGATCTGATTCTGATCTCACCATCACAGGAACTCCACGAAACAGGTTAGTCTGGATTAATTATATTGGTGCTACCCAAATGAACAAGAATCGGGTGAAACTTTCTCTGAAAACCAAGCCTAGATGGACACGCTTCTCCTTCGAGCTCTTCCCTTACAGAGGTTTGTCTGTCCTCCTGGTTTTCATCCAGTCACAAGCAACGTCCAGTCATCCCAGTCATTAATTTAAATTACTGATTAACAGCTAATTGCTGTTGCCACTTTATTCATACTTAATATTAACATTTGCCACATTATTAACACGTAGGAATTCCATTGTACTGGAACCTAAAAACGCAGGGGTTTTCTAGCCGGAGGAACCAGATTTCTGCTATTGCAGGCCACCACACCAGAGTCATTTAGATAACTGTCACCCTCTTCCTCGTCCTCCTGAAAGACTGGACCAAAGCCTCACTCTGAAGATTACAGACCTCCTAGTTTATAGGCTAAAATTATTTATTGCCAAGTTATACCTACTTGTTCTTTCGCCAAATTATTTTTCAGCTTAAAATAACACTTCCCCTATGATGTTTGCATTCCTGATGTATTTATAGGGCTCGCTGTCATCTCCTCTTGACATTTATTTTGCTAAGTCATAAAAGCCAAGCTCAAAATCTCCTGTCATTAAAGACAGGCTCACAATTATTTTTATCATCATGTTTTTTCTTTTCCAGCTTTCCTTTCTTGAAGATGGGTGACCAGAACAGTACGATTTACTCCAGATGTGTTGTGCAGTGGAATAAATACTCTCCTTTCTGTACTGTAAATGGCTGGTATATCCTGGAGTCACATTATCAAGGCCATACAAATTGGTCCTCTCTTTCTTTGTCCTCCCTGGTTGGAAAGGCAAGTGGAATGGAAGTCCTCATTGTAGTAAAAGGTTTTTTAACTACATGGCCCTGTACTCCTGTACCACTGCATTTTATTCTATTCCTATCGCCTCACCCCCTTCTTACCATCTTCCTCTGATGATACACCTTAATCATTAGCAAATGTCATTAGCATGCTTCAGGCTTTTCCAAATGGCACTAACAGAAATTAAAATGAGTATTGTTCAGAAGAGCCTTTACTACAAGCTGTTTTTCAGCCTGATATTTCCCCTTGCAGCATGATCTCTTGTCCTCATTAGCCAGCCCTGTATCACCTCTTTGTCGTGTGAGAATCCCTTTTCCAGCAGAACTATCAATTTCCTTTAGGACACAGTAATGAAGGTTATCCTAAAGTCCCAAATAGTAGTATTTTTTTCATCTAGATCAGTCCTCTTACCAGAGGTTGGTATAACCTACTTTTGGTAAGCTCCTGCTACATTTCCCCATATCTTTAATGATGTTTGTAGTCAAAATTTGTTCTAAAATACTACATACTGTTGGAGGTCAGACTGATGGGTGTGTGTTAGCCTACATCTCCCCTCTTTTGCCTCTTGGCTTCTTCAGAACTGGTTTGCAACGGCAGTCATCTATTTCTGTAGCATCATCCCAAATGTGACAGTTTTGTTTAAGATGTTCTTTCAGTACAGCAAGTACTCAGTCCCCAAGTGTATTAAACTCCTGAAATTTTGCATTCCCCCTGGATAACTTCCATATCTCTGCAGTTTTCATTAGCCATCCTATCACCACCACGGTGTTATACATCTCTATCAAAAGCAGAAGAACAGTAATTACTTTAGCTGTGAGTCCACACCTAGATAATCTTCAGGCTTGCCCCATCTGGGTTTGATTTTCAACTGTTATTAATCTTTACACAGAAAGGTGTCAATACAGCTAACACTACCAAATTAATACCACGCATGGTAAAACATTTGCCTCCAGCAGCTTATTATTCTAAGTAGATAACACAGAGCAAGGATATTCTTCCTCATTTTATACGAGACAAAAATCAAAATTAATCGGAGATTCAGTAAGGAATTCATACTATGGCACTGCCACCCCCAAGCAGACTGCTGCTCTGCTGGAAAACTCTCCCATTTTCTTGTATTGCATGATAAGCCTAATGCCACACGACTCTGGTAATTCCTCTGTTGGTTAAGAACTAGCAACTGCCATGGCATTTTCAAAAAAGTCAGCTCAGGTCTGCAGAAAGAGCTTTGGCTGAAGCCTTGACTATGGCATTAACCTCATGATTTCATGGGCTTGAAGTCACTGCGTTCAGAAGATGATGTAAGAATAGTTTCGACCACAGCAGATGTTCAGGACTTCATCCTCAGAAGCAATGAATGAGGCTGGGAGGGAGTCAGAACTGATCCAAAGATCCGGAGGATGACAGGAGTCTGTGAATTGAGTTTATTTTGCTGTCACTGCACCTGGCATGAAAAGAAAGGGCAATGAGAGGAACCAATTAAAAAAATGTCTTCTCTGACTCATTGAATCCAGGCATTTGTTTTTGCTCCTTTTCACAGGCTTATGTGAATTCATAAACTGCAATATGAAAGGAAAGCTTCATCTGGCAGCATACGGCATTTGGGACAAAGCTGTATCTTTGTAAGCTGAACTAGACCTAGAAAAACTTCCACTAGATGTTTTTATAGAGTATTTCTACTCACACTGAAAGACGGGTGACCACGCTTTTTCTTTGTCCTTGCTTCTATGAAAAAATAAACCAAACAACTGATGTCACCGAAGTTGTACAGAAACTTTACGTGGTGCCTGAAGGTGACCATGCGCTCCAGAGGTCCTGAGCTAGGTCCTGAGGGACACAGCCAGTCTCCTCTCACTGCTGCATGCTTGCTCAAGGAAAATGAACCCCCTCCTTGGCTTGCTAGAGTTTCGGGGTACGTTTTTGGGGTAATAGAAAGCAATAAAACCAGCAAATGGGCAACTTCTCATGGTGACGGGTCTCTTAGAGAAAAGGTAAGCTTAAGACAGGTTTCAGTTGTGTTGGGATATCTCATTAGCTTAAGGCCTGATTCAGCTCTGCTGGGAGGGGAGAACTCTCGTGGAATCTCGTTTACTTTCAAGCAATACCCAGTGCAGATGTCACACCAGAGGCCTCTCTCCTTCCTTTGTACCGTTGCTTCAGAAAAGCAGAGTTTGGTTCGTGACAAGAGATTCTACCCAGAGCAGCTGCATTACAGCGTGATCAAGATGATTGATCGGGATGAAAGACAGGAGGTAGCAAAGGTGAGATGAGGCACTGTATTCATATTTGAGCTACCGAGTCAGGATTTCCTAATTCCAGAAGGCATTATCTCCTAATTCTGCCTTAATTTTATTGAAGAGTTGTAAATAAATGACTAAACAAACAAATAAATGAGCAAATGTAAGATTTCTCTCCCTTCCCAATTTTATAGGTAAAAGGAAGCAAAAGCTTTCTTATATGGAAAATATTGAGAGCCAGAAGCATGCTTGCACTCCCTTGTTTATATCATTCCTGACTCGAGATGAATCAATGGTAACTTGAGATGACTGTATAAAATAAAGATTATTGTTTTGTGTGCATCTCCCATGCCACCTACCTTTCTCAGTTTCTTTTAGGTCAAACTATTTCCTGGGTTTGGAAAGCTCAAGGACACTATCTGCACACATCTGCTCTTCCAGGGTATGGCATCCTGCCCCACTGTACGGGACAAGCTGAAAGCTGCCCTACAGCTGCCAGATGGTCATTTTGGCTCAAGAACTGGTAGGAACAAAACCCAATGTTGTTACAACCGCAGTACCACTGTAGGGGTTTCATGCAGTTTAGGGGCATCACAGTGCTTGGTGTGGTAGAAACCCACAGCAAGAGAGGGTCTTGCTGAGAGGGCTTAAAAATGGCAGGCTGAAAAGAAAAATATAAAAGGAATAGCACTGGCTACAGGATGAATGCCCCCGGGACACAGAAGGCCTCTTGCTGATGCTATTTATAATTCACACCTGGTCCACATTGTTGGTGGTCCTTGCATTTCTTCTGGGATGTATTCCACGGTCAATGATTGAGTTACAACTTTGTTTTCAACATTAAACTAAGAGAAAAATGAATTGATGTTGCAAAGGAGTTAAGGTCAATGACTGTTTCACCATAGTTTTTCAGCAACATCACTTGTTCTTTGCAATGTAAAGAAACATGTGGCCTCGCTGCACTTTTAGATCTGTTTTGCCAAGCAGGCATCAGCTGTGAAATTCATCTAGCTGTCTTCAGCAGCTTTGCAATGTGTACTTGGTTTTTATGCCAATGCAAAGCCACCACAAAATGTTACCGAATCAGAAAGGTGTCAGTTATACTAATTCCCCCTCAGTGTAAGTGACAATATATGGCGTGAAGCAGTGGAGAAACTGGGACTTTTAGAAAAATTAATCAGGGCAAAGCACCAGTTTGCATGCCCTTACACCGCTAGTTTGCATGCACTTTGCACAGTTCAAAGCTTACTCTGAATGCAAGTCGCGTACGCCAAGGCTTTCAGCCATGGCAGCCACAGCACCACTGCGAGCCACGCTATAGGCGACAGCGCTGGCAAAAGTCCTTCACAAGTCCATGTCCTACAGCGGAGGGAATAGGGTGGCTGGGGTGCAGTCTGCGGTGGTGGAGGGGTCAGCAGGTAGATGAGGGATCAGGCAGTTCTGCAGGCTGGAACACAAACGCTGCATATACCCTGTGCACCCCCATGCACACCTATGTAATCCTACGGCCAGCGTCCATAGCCTAGAAGACACGGTTCTCTGTCCTAACACGCCAAGAGCCAACGTGCTGCTCCTGCCTCAGGTGCCTTGCCCATTCCTGGTACTCCCAGGAGTGTTTCAGCTCCGTGGTCCGCTCGGTGATTTACTCGGTGTGCTTCTGGCTCAGTGTCAGTGAACGAGCTCTGCAAAGGCGAAAACAGTCGTATCTGCTCTGTCAGAGGAGCACTTGACCCTCCACATCTGCTTGTGCCACACGCAGCCTGGATTCCAGCCCAGCAAATACTACACAGGAATGAAAAGTGATGCCACACACCACCGTCCTGCACTGGGATTTTCCCTAGAATTTGAGGGGTTCAGGTTGCCTTTTTCGTGGATAGCCTCTTTGGAAAGCCTTGGGGACTCATCTGCATTTGTCATGTGTAACTTACTCTAGACTACTAGAAGGAATCCTGTCCTTGTAGAGAGGGAAGGATGTTTCCCTGCTCTCAAAATAACTGTAGAGACCCGATTTCCAATAGTCTCCTTATAGCCCTGGCTCTGATTTTGCATAATGCATGCTTAGAAACAAGGACTATATACTTTGTTATTCCAGCAGCTGAGTTAGACTAGTGATGACAGAAGATGGATTATTGGTATGCTTTTGTACTTTTTATGCACTGTAATACAAGTTTCAGTAAAATTCAGCTCTGTTACCTAACTTAGCATGCTGAGTGAGACCAAGACAGATGCTCAGGTAGTGTTTCAGAGTATTAAAGACCATAAAGCACATCCCAGTCCGCACAAATCTCACACCTACAACAAATGCTTTGTCTGACAGTTTGTTTTCAAGGCTGGATCTGTCAACGGCCCCACTGGATGGTGACAGCACGTGGCGGTGAACATGGCATGTTGGCTGCTACAAGGGACTCCAACCGTGCTTGTAGGCCAGCAATTTGGCCACAAAATCCTGCATTTTATCACTGCACGCTTGCACTTCTGGCTAAGCACTCCATCCCAGTATCCTCTATTCTCGAACACCTTAGAAGGCACCCTGGGGTAAACCCTTGTTGTGGTTTAATAGAAACTCCTAGTGCCTGAGCTGAGTGGTATGTGTTTGGCTGAACAAATCCCTTTAGCAGACTGCAGAAATACAGAATGTCAATCCTCTCATGACTACTTTTATCTGTAGGAGTCACGATGCTCCTGTAGTACTGTGACTACACAGTAGTTACACAGAAATTAATCTCCATTAATTTCCTTCAGTCCAAGCAAAGACCTTGCATTTAGAGACTTGCCCACCATTGTTAGCAAAGGAGACGGACCTTTGACAATCTCCGTTTCAGTTTGGATCTGAACTATTGGAAAACACAAAGGGGGGAAAAACAGTGCTGGATTTGCACCTGGTCTTTTCTAAGTTCTTTTGAAAACAAACTGTTAAGCAAAGCATTTGTCGTAGGTGTGAAGTTTGTGCGGACTGGGATGTGCTTTATGGTCTTTATGTGTTTTATGCATCTTATGATGCAGAGACTCGATTCTTTCAGAGGTACTGCCGTAATGAGATGAGCAAAGTTCATACATTGCGTTAGCATTACACTAACACAACCCTGTGCAGGGCTTGGCTCTTGTTATTTTCTAGTGGAGGCCGATGTAGAAAGAGATGTCTAAAGTACTACCCAGCAGCGTGGTGAAATGCCTGTCCCCCCAGCAACTCCCAACACACCACCACTGCCAGAACCTGTCTTCCTTGGAGCCCACGCAAGCCTCCTCCCCTGTCCTGCCCTATGCTGGTCACTCCCCGTGCCATGCTGTGGACCTGCTAACACAGGGACATTCATTAACAGCCCGTTCACAGCAATCTTGTGCAGCAAACACTGGCAGCTGGCTAATTTCTAAGTTATCAGTTAATTACTCCCTGCAGTGGCAGATCAGGGTACAAGTTAAACTAGCGCAAAAAATACATTTCCTTCTCGTTCTGCTTAGAAGTCAGTGGAAACACAAGTGTCCAGCACTCAGCTATGCATTCAGTGTTCACTGGCTAGCTCCTGGCTTGTGGAAGACAGATTTTCCAGGTGCAGTCCACAAATTCCTTTCCTGGAGAACCGAGCAGCTGGATGTGTGCCTACAGCTGGTGGCACCGAACACTTCTTTCTTCTTTGAGGTACCTGCCTTACTACATGTCCAGCCCTTGGCAACCCAGAGAGTGACATACAAAGACTGGGAGAGGAATAAATAAATAAATAACCAAACCATGGATGTGATCCCAAACTTGTTGGAATTAAAGGAAGTGATTTCAGATCACACCCACCACCTAGCCTACAAAGAGGTGCCAAACTAACTTTAAGCTATTGGGATTTCCAAAACTACTACCTCCACAAAGACTGTATTTATAAAATGTTGTTGTGTTGACTGATAGCCGTTGTGACAACTCCTGGTCAGTAATCATTAAAATAAAATCCTTGTTCAGCAGCATGCTGGGCTGCAGGAAGAGATCCGCCAAACTGTTGCCTGCTGCATGCCATGAGTACAGGATCTTACCACATGGGGTGAAAAAGCCTGTTTGTCACAGAGTGAACACCCCAGCAAGGGCAGGTCCTGTACCAAACCGCACACCTTCTTGTTTGTGATCACACGCTTGGATTGCTTCCTCATCATTTATACAGCAGCTATCTAGGAAATATGTTCAGGGAGTATCTGGTACTTTAAGTACTGGTTTTTTGGGTTTTTATTTTTATTTACTGTAATTTAAGTACTTTAAGTAAATTTAAGTAATTTAAGTACTGGTACTTAACCAACATGTTAGGCAAACATCTTAGCTGCTAAGAAACAAAGGTCCCTGAGACCACCCTACCCTGCCGATAAGTCTGGAAGCCTTCCTGCTGTGTGGCACAGTGCGTGGCCAAGTCCCAGATCCATGGGAGCCCGGGCTGCTTGTTCTGGGGGCACACTCCCCGTCGATGACATGGGCAGGACCAGGGAGGAGAAGGGATTTGGATTTGGCACTTGGGCACTCACATAGCTGACCAAGATAGCCAGGGACTAGGGCTAATGACAAAGCTCTGTCTGGATGGAGAGCTAAAGAAAAGAAAATAAATAAAAAGGAGGAATTAATCTGAGGAATATTTTATGGTCCCTGAAATGGTAAGGATAGATCTTAGAGCAGGAAATGTCTCCAGCTTGGACATAGCAACAGCTGAGTACCCTTCATCCAGCAAATTCATAATACTGTTTACACAGGAACTTTATATCATCGTCCCTGCTGCAGCATAATATCTGCTTAAGCCTGACATTTTAAAATACCTCTGCCACATGGAGTTGGGCAGGTGACTCAGTACAAACATGCAGACCTCAGCTTGGCCCTTTGATAAGATGCCATCATATTGCAGTACAGCTTCTGAAATCAACAGCTATGATACGCTTCTGGAAAAAAGCATGCCAGCCAGAGGGTAGATCTGCTTGCATAGTCACTGCACCTGGCATTCCATCTTAAATTACCACCTAGACTATCTACACATATCAACCATCTACGGATGGAACTACCCAAGGGTCTGGAACGGCCCTGAGGAACCGTGGGCTTGGGATGGGACATGCCACTTGCTGCTGTACCGAAGCCTGCGGAATGACATCTCAGAAAAAGGTGCAAATTTTGTGTCAGCACCGGGATCGTTAATATGAGCGTCAGCAGGCTGCAGATCAAATCCCTCTTTTGAGGTGATGCAAAGGGAGTAAGGAAGTATTTTTTGTTGGGCCTAAAGCTGAGCTCCCCTGCTCTGGGCTGCAGCATACAGACGGTGGGAAGTGCATGTGGACAGAAAGGCCTCTGCTCTCTAAGCCTGCCTGGCTCCTTGCCCGAGTTTCAAATTCAGCCTGCGAGGGTTTGGCTCAAGACAATTTGATGGATACTGTGTATGTGCTGCAGGCAAGAGTAGCCAAGATCTGTCAATTGATCTATTTCCTCAGATATTTAATGCAAACCCTTCATTTCTGTAAATATACTATGCATGCTGCTGTGGATAGGGTATGGTTGGAAGTGTGATACTGTGAGAAAAGGGTGCAATACATGAACCAAAACTGAAGAGTTTTTGCTCTATGGACCATGCTCCTTATAGGTGGTAACAACATCCGTGAGATAAATTTATTTATTTCTGCAAACAGGTCAGAAATTACACATCGGGATAGCAATCCCCATTTATCCCATTCTTTGATGTCCTCTGCAATATGCCTGTTGAGTCTTCTCTACTTGCACTGCTTTTAACTTTACCCAGTGCCTTAAGCCCTCTGAATTTTGATCATCGATTACCAACAACTGCAGTGATTAAACTGAAGCCTGACCCATCCCCGTTAACAAAAACTCACCGCTTGCCTTTTCTGCAAATCAGATTTCAACAGCACTCCCCTCCTCTTCCCCCTTGTCTGGCTCTGACTGAAAAAAAATATGCAGGACCATTTGCCAGGGTTAATTTTTAATAGTGTCCTCACTGCCGCAGTGAATGAAGTCATTTATTATCCAGCAGGCAGCATGCTAACGCGCTAGGCAATAACAAATGCTAAAGGAGGTGACTCAGGCATAAGCAATCAGGCGAGTTTTACATTCCCACCTGATGGATGGCTCAGCACAAAGGGCCAGGCATGGCATTTTGGTTCACCCTACGCTTGCGTCTGCATCTAGGGGACACCTGGATTCAAGCCATGCAGTCAGCGAGGTTTATTTGCTTTGTAGTCATGTGCAAAGCATGTATGTAACGAGAGGCTGTGTGGCCAGCCCTCCCCTCTGCCTGGGCACTCTTTTCCTCTAACGAAGGAGGTTAATATTCCTCCTAGGCAGTCACCCCTGCTGCAGGAACGTGTCAGCCCAGGCAGTTTGGCCCTAAATAACACTTTGTGATCTCAGGCAGACTGGAGCTGAGCCTACCCACCTGTAAAACAGGTTTAATAGCAGCTGGCTTTTTTCTAGAAAAGCTAGGAGGATTACTTCATGTCTGAGATCTCTGGATGAGAACTGCTCAGTGGCAGAGAGCATTTTAAGAGAGCAGCTGGAAATTAGGGCCAGAGCAAGCTGGCAGCCCCATAAGCTGGTAGAGATGACCACAGAAGCTGCACTGTTCATGTCTCATTGCCCAAGATCCTCAGAAAGGCTGGGATGCAGATGATTCACAAACCAGAAAGTGCTTTTGAATCACTTATTAAGGAGGATTCATGTTGATTTTACTGCTCTGGGACACACAGGGTTGGGCTACAGAATCTCTTTTGCCACCTCTTTAGAGTAGGTGGTGGTAAGGTAGAGTCCTCTCACCCACGTATCCATCGCTGTTGTATTTTTGCCTCCATGGAGTAGTCCAAAGACCACTGAAGAAGCCGATGATTCTTCGCCATATCTACAGTACGTGGATCAGACATCAGCACACCAGTGAGAACGTGCTGCTGAACATGCTGTAACAAGTCCACTGGCATGTGCTGATGGCTGCAGGGGAGCTGGCATAAGTGTGCTCCCGAAAACAAGGGATACCTTTGACGAAGGAGGCAGCAGCCTCCTGCTTAGTCCTCAGGAGAGCACACCAGCACTGCTTGAACGGGGGAATGGAGCAGATCTGAACCCATTCCCTTCCCTGTGCGCTATCCCTGGGAAGACAGAGGGACGGTATTGTATTATATTGCTCTTAATTCACTTTGTGATTGTGTAAGTCTCCCAAATCCCACTGCCAGTAAGCTCTGATGATTAAACAGCTTACTGAAGGGAAACTATAGCTAGCACTTCTGCCTTTATCAAAGTGTACTGCTAATGAGTACTGGGAAATCACTCGATGTTAATACAACATCTGTAGATTAACATCAGCTTACTCATGTTTTCATAGTCAACGGCTGAAATTCTATCAATCACTTGGATTCACATAACATTTCTGATAGGTGTTTCAGTACGTTAGCCTCAGTATTTCCCCAACTGAAGCCTGCTGACTGGAAGTGGAAAAGTAAAAGTCAAGAGTTTGAGGCCAGACAAAAAATTTGCAATGTATTGATATGGGCATCTCATCTCAGGAATCTTGCAGGAGGTCTGACCTCAGAAATGTTTGGCATTGGCCCCCTGAAAGCCACCAGACAGTATCTGACTGATCTGCATGTGCACACACACACACACACACTTACCTCACTGCTGAGCTCATGAACACCTGCCTGAAAAGTTACCTGGAAACACACAATGGCCCTGCACCGGTCCTCCGTGATGCAAGTGGCTGCAGGTCCTCTTCTGTTTGTCACCTTCCCAGACAGAGAAGCAGCAGAAGAAAGGGGATGAGTCAACTGCAGAAAAAAATTGATGCTGGTGGTCCACTTTACAGCTTTAGTGTGGGAAAGATCTTTAATAAGGAAGGGTAGAACTGCCAGCAAAAAGAGAATGTGCATGAAGCAGGTGTAGAAGTAATCTGGAGAGATTAGCTATGCCAACTCTCTGACTGAAGGGATGATTTCTAGCCCTGTGCTGCTGTTGAAGGCGTTTGCATGGGAGAACTACGCCCTCACCATTACTAGGGGTCTCTCAGGACAGCCTAGATAGGACACTGACAACAGAGCATGGCCTAACCATTAAGGAGATCTCCCAGTATCCTGCCTGAACCTCATGTGATGTGGGAATACTGCTACCACCGCTAGCTCACAGGGAGCTCTATAACTCAGGACCTCTAGCTCTGAGGGCAAGCAGCTGCCCTCTGGGAACACCTGCCTTTGCCATAGAGAACATGAGGGCCAACATCACCAGAGGACTTTGTCACCACAGCAGCGCAGATGTTAGGTAATCACTGAAAGGGATGAAGGAGGAAATTCTGCACAAGAGCATCAGGAGTAGGCTGCCACAGAGGAAAGCAGCTGTCCGTAATGGAAAGGGACGGGATAGGCAAGTTTTACTAAGTTTGGATACAGGAGCAGAGCATACGCTGGAGACTCAAGAGCACCAAGAAGCTGAGAGATGGTGGGAAGTCTGGATTCCATCCTCCTGCCTAGTCTACAGGGTAACTACATTTTCTGTGGGTAACGCTTTGCATCAGCTTTGCTTGTTCTCAGAGGCGGGAACCAAGGTTCAGACAGAGGAAGAAAAACCAGAATTTAGTGAAGGACTTGACAGAAGAGAAGAAAAGGCTCAGCAGCTTGAGTCTGATGATGAGAAGGAGGGTTGCATGGCAGGGAAAGAGACAATGTGCAGCCAGTACATTAAAAAGCAATCAAAGGAAAACAAACCAGTAGTTTAAGTGGATAAACACAAATGTCTTTAATTCCATCTAGTTGTACCATGTGAGCGTGGCTGAATCATGCTGTGCAACACTGCTTTGAAATTTTTGCGAGAAACAGATGTAGTTAGCAATTGTTCCTTGATGCTGAGGGGAGGAAAGTCAGCACTAGCTGATGAAGAAGTAAGAAGATTCTTTTAGAAAGAATAAAAATAATCTTAAGTGTCTCCTTCAGGAGAATATGTGGGACAGTCTGAGATTTCAGTACAAACTCATCTGGTACAGAGAGGCCTTGAACCACACAGATAAATCCGTTGCACATCAGTGAATGCAGAAATGACACAGAGCGCAAGACGTCCCTTAACAACTCATCCGGTTTCCACTCCTGGAAATCTGGCTCCTGCCAGCAAGAGTGAGAGATGACCCAGAGCATGGTAAGTGATCCAAACTGTCCCCTAAAGGAACTGGTAGCATGCAAGCTGCAAAGTGTTCAAACTTTTCCATAGAGTTTGAGAATGAAAATCACATGGGGCCTAACCATCGCGAGGGCTTGGTAACAAAAAATAAGGCTTTCAGCTGTATGAAGACAAAAGCAAAAACCTCTCTAAGAGTGCAATGACCTGAGGATCAGGCTCCAAGGGAATGATTGACGGTCAATTCAAGCTGACAGCTAACAAAAGTTCCTGTATGTCTGCCAGCAAACCACTGCCAGGAAAATCAGTGTGGCTCCCAACTTGCAGACTTCTGCATCACCAGACCTCTACTACGCTACGTGACCCTCGCTGTTCTACAATGGCAGGCTCAGCAGAGTGGAAGGAGACTGGGACCTTACCAGCCCAGGTCACCCTTGGGCAGGTGGGGGCATCAGGAAGGAATCAGTGTCATTTCCAAGTAGCTCAAGCTCTAGATGCACCACACAATCAGCTAGAACTCTGGGGAAAAGCAGGAAAAGTCAAAAAGAACATTTGTTGGGGACTTACGCAACACCCACAGGAACAAATGGGGCACTTTCCGTAGAGGGCAGTGTTCAGACCAGACTGAAACTAGCAAGCAGTTGTAGAAAGTGACGCTAAATACAGCCTTAGAAATCTAATCTGCATCTCCTCTCTCCCCCTGCTATCAGCAAAATCTGAAGTCCAAACATCCCACCATTCATTCAGGTGAGGCCTTCACTGCTTCAGATCAGGTATAGGGAGATATGGTTGTTGGTCATCCCTATGGTGTCTGTGGAAATGACCGGTCTTTGAATCATGTATTTTGTGTGTGTGTGTGCTTTTGTTCGTGGGGGATTAATGGAAAAAAGGAATCAGCAGTTGTTTGTATTATTAAGCTGTGGAACATAGACCTCCTTCCACTTCCAAGATCTGATTACAAAGCCTTTTCCTTCTGCAATTCCAGAGCATCTCGTCTCTGCCAGTTTCTATTTTCAGTTCATAATTGATAAAATTCAACTGGTAGCAGAATTAATTGCAGTCAACAGGAATCTTTACCCTCTCTAGCTTTGGTGGAGCTAGGGCCAGGCACCTGGCAAGGTACTGCCTGGTTTCCTCACTTATTCCAGCAAAGGAAACACATGATGAGAAAGATCCTGTCCCAGATCAGATAACCCTCCAGGACTGATGATTTTTCTCTGCCCTCCCAGAATCTTCTGCAATGTTTCAAATGTTTTTGTTGAAAGAGGCATGAACACTCTACTTAGTAGAATTAATCCAATCTTAATGACATTTTTTGGGGAATTCAAAATAAAGTGGTCCCACTCACTGGTTGGGTCCACTCACTGGCTGGGTCATCTGAAGCAACGTGATGGTTTTGGAGATGATATAGAGGAAGATTTTGTTGATTGATTGAGGGTTGATCGATGATTTCATGCTTTTCTTTGGTTAATTGATTACTTTGGTATATCGCTCCAGTTCAGTGTCCCGTCTTAAAAAACCCTTTGAAACCAGGACTGACCAGCCTTTTTTTTTTTCCTCTGTGTGATCGTTCAGCTGGACTTCTGCTTCCAAGTCTTGGGTATCACCAAGGGTCCCAGGCCCTTGGGATGATGGTACCTGCTTGCAGAATTTCACAGCTGTGATGTCTCTTGTGGCTATGTCTGTCTTGATGCAATCTGCAGTAAGGATTAACCCAGACTTTTCTGAGTCTCTAGGAGATGGTTGAATCATAGGGCTGAAGACTTTTAGCATGGTTTCTTTAACATTACTTTCATTTATCTCATGGTTTCTTTGTGCTGCAGAAGAACTCAGATTTTCCCCATAGTCTTTTTATAGTCAGTCACTCACAGGATAACAATTCATTGTTGGGAGTAAACTCCAGCCTTGCATCTCCACATAGATTTATCTGATAACACAGTAAGAGCTTCTCTCAAAGGCTACTTTCCAAGTCGTGCTATTGTTTGGGCTGGTGATCCAGCAGTATTTTCTCTGCAGCCTCACCAGGAAGCTAGAAGAGTCCATGAGTCATAGTAATTTTACCTGTAAATTCAGCTAAACCCCTGGGCAGCGCAGAGGGCTGGCCAGTTTCTCAAGCCTGATACTACTATACCAACAGCTTAAACTTTAACTGGGAGAGAGTGTTTCTGAAATAGAAAGAGGGAGCATACACTTCACTCCATCACACAGCTGGAGCTGTGTTACTTGTAGCTCATATCGATAGTCTAGGGATTAAGAAACTTTCAGTTTTTCTTTCACTTTTCAAAACTATCCCACAGAAGGCAACCTTTCCAGCTCGGGAGTAAAGCAAACTTTTGTGTATACTCTAGACCCACTCCAGATTTACAAATGAGCCTATCCTAAGCACAGGGTAGTTCCTCTGGCTTCTGTGACCGCTTGCACACATAAGAGTTTTCAGAATTGTCCTCCCCTGAGCTAACAAAGCTCAGTTTTGATTGCCTCCCACAGCAATAATGACGAGGGTTTCCCCTCTCTGCCCTTAGCTCATTCCCTTTGCCATTTCTAATTTCTCTCACTAACACAGTTAAGCTGTGTAGCAATGTCTGCCCTTCCCAGAAGCATCCCTGTGAAGAGAATGGGCTTGAAGACAGGCTCTGTCAGCCTGTTCCACCCTCTCTCTCAGGTAACTTCAGAATACTTCCAAATCCGCAGAGATTTATTCCACTTTAAAAAAAAGGAAAGAAAAAAAGGAGCAGGGGGTGGTGGTGGGGTGAAGAATGGAGACTGTCAGAGAATGGAAGCCAAATTAATTTCAGAAGAAATTGGTTCATCCCTTACTGGCATCTACAGAGTTGCGTCAGCTTGCTGCGGAAATGGATTTGGCCTTATATTTCTGAGAATTCAGCCTTGTTTCAATTTTTCTGAAGACTTCCTTCTTTCCTTCTGACTGCACTTCAGTTTTGATCCAAGTATCAGGTAGGCCCATGAAGAAGCTGACTTGCACCAAATCTCACATAAACTTCTACCGACAGGTTCTGCTACCTAGATGACGCATGGCCCAGCAGTGAACAAAAAGGACAAGATCTCAGCTTCTTTCCTTGCTATAGCAACAAAGCACCTTGTGATTTTTTTTCCCCTATTTCATAAGCTGGTTGCCATGGCAAGTTACTTGTGTTACATTGTCAGATACTAAAAGGAAACAATCTGTGTTCTCCAGAAAACTCAAAATTATAAAAGTTGATCGGCGTATCAGTTTGCTTTCTGCCATGACACTACTCATCCTCTAAGCTCAGGGAGAGATAAGCAAGAAAAAGATCCCAGTATGGGAAAAATACTTGCAGGTTTCTTGAGTCTGGCACATCTGCAGGAGAAATACATTAAAAAATCATGAAGAATATGGTGCTGTAGGGGAGAAAAACTCACGGGGATCTCTACTTTTCTCAGTATGCTCTCAGAGTCAATGTTACGGAGAGCACAGTGATACAGTCTTCCTTCCAAACACTTAAAAAAAGTTTCGGTTACACAGAAGAAGTATGCATCCAGCAAAATGGACTAGCTGAGTGCAGGGAGAACTCAAAAGACGTGGAAAGAACCAGGAAGCAATCTGCATTAATTACAAGTCAGGTGAACTTGTAGATTTGGCAAAGCAACAGGAGACTCAGAACAACAAAAGCAGCTGACATCACTAATCTACCCTCTGAGCCTGCTGAGAATTGATATAACCTTCAGAATATCAAAAATATCTGGATGTATTCAAGTACTATCCTTGTGAAGATAAGAAATTGCTGTTACTTACTTTGCTGATGATTTTGATGATCACAAGAACTTTTCATGTTCTTTTGATGTTTTTTTAGGGGGAAAGAAAGAATAGTTCAACTTGGCCATTGCCTGGGTGTTTCTACTAGAAATAACTCTAAAAAAGATTAACGCTGCAAAAATGTCAGGGATAGCCTTGATCTATAGCTAATGAGCAGTTCAGTTGCTAACTAAGCTCTTGGCATGAGTTTGTGTGTCACACAGTGGAAAGCTAAGTTCATGCCTTGCCTACGACTCCCCTCTTGCAGAGGTTAAAGTGGGAATGACAATATCAAGGAGTTATTTTTTGGGTCACAGCACCTACAAAACCCAGTGATATACCTTCCCAGACTACATTTAGAGTGCTTTTGCAAAAACTCGTTACAGGATAAGCACGTCCATGAGTTATGGCCTCCCACTTGCAAGCTATGTACAGTTTGGTGAAGACGACCAGGAAAAACTGAAGGCATGAGAATGACGGAAGAGTTTTCAACCCCACTGCCGATTTTGTTTTGGCAGTATTACTGTGGCAGTAAGGATCTTCTGAGATTTTCTCCACTCCCTTTTTATTGCTCTGCATGCCAGTGGGCCCAGTATTTGACTTGCCTTCCTCTGCTGTCAAGCAAGAATTGCAATAGTCAGTAGCACTAGGAAGCTGTGCATTTCTCTTTGCCTGCCTTGAAGTGCGGTAGAGCACGGAAGCTGCACTGGTGCCTGGTAGGCAGCGGGAGAAGTCTGCTGCCAGGCCAGCTGGAGACACCATGGGATGAGTTAGCAGAGTAGTTAGTTACCTAGTAGGATGAACTACCTTCTGGCAGTGGCATTTGCAGTACTGTTGCAGTGGCACTGCGTGTCCCATGTTTAAAAATGAGGGTTCTGTCTTTCAGAGCTCTAGGCAGGCCAGACATTTTTCTAGAATTAAATTCAAGATTAGAGAAAGGAAGGAAGAATCTGTCCAGGAAGAATGACTTTTTACAAACATAACGGGCTATAACCTCAGCAAGTGTAAATCTGCGCAGCTTTGCCAAAAGCAGTGGGGCTACGCTGCTTTGCAACAGCTGAGGCTCTTGCCCCAATATTTTGCCTCTTGTTTTTTTAATCTAGGAAGGGGGAAAAGACATTTTTAAGCTGTATCACTCTCTGTGTCCTCACAAGTTTGTGTCATCACCCCTATGTGATTGTGTGGTTATGACTCACCAATAGGTGATTACGCCTCTGTCTTCCAGCAGTCTGCAAACAGCAAGTAGTCCTCAGGTATCTTATATCCTGATGTGATCTGGCACCGAAGAATGAGCAAGAAAGAGGCAGTTTTAGTCCCATCTTCTGGTGTTTCTTTCTTCTTGCAGGTCACAAAAAAGCCCAAGAAACATGAAACCGAGGTTCACCCATAGCTGTGTCTATTACACTGCCCGTTTGGTTCTTGCTCCCTGGCACATTCTTCTGGGCTACCTAGTACTGAAAAACATGAGCCCACTCTCAGGGCACTTAAAAAAAGGGAGATTTCTGCATGCTCCAGTACCCTGCCTGCTCGCCAGGAATGGCTAAAACAAGACGAGACAGGTAGTGCGGAGAGGCGGTGCGCCGTGTGTACGTGTGTCTGCCTGTGAAACCCATCGTCTTTTTGCACGCTGCTGACCCTGCTGTTGGCTTGGTCAGGAGAGATGCTGTGTTTCTGCGAGCTGTGGTCATCGCTGCTGTGGAGAACTGAGAGGTCATTCAGAATCGGGAGGGCTTGTTAGAAACCAGCAAAGAGTTCTGAGGTAGGTTAAAGCTTCAGCCTTTCTGTTTGGACCTGCCTGTCTGGGCACTGGCTTTTACAAAGTGTTCTGGCAGGTTTGTTTGTGCTGGTGCAACATGTCTATGAGACCTGAAAAAACCTGCACAACTCTTTCAATGGGTATCCTTAAGAACTCGTTTAATCTACTCTTGCTACAAGCTCTGCAGGGCATGAGCTTTCTTTTTATTATGTGTCAAGCCTAGTATGTAGAACAATGGTTTCTAGATCCATTTTCAGATTACTAGATGCTTTTCTAATGGAAACGACAAATCGTGGCAGTGTGCTTGAGACGTCTATCAGAGCGAACAGTGCTTTCCCAGTACCACGAACGCATGCTTGTATTTAGCGTTGTGTTCTGCACCACAGCAGGATCACTTCTGCATGCTCCTGGATAACGAGGTGACTACGCAATCCACTATCCACTTCCTAAAGTAACAGGGGAACCACAGTGCATAATGGCAGAAAATGTCTGGCAACACAGGCGTATTGCGGCAGGATGGGAAGCGCTGTGTTGGCAGACCCGAATTCACGGAACGAAGCCGGAGTCCATCCAGGTTTACTAGTTCCAATTTAGTGGTGCTCCCTGTGGGACCCACATAAGATCAGACAGAGCCTCCTGCCACGCTCGTACCTTTGCCTGTAATCGGAGCAATCCTGTTCACACGTGGTATAAAGCCCAGCTGGACACCGGTTGTCTGACATGGAGCCAGTCCAGGTGTCTCGCCTTCTCTGGCCCAAATCCCTGTTGGATAATCTGGAGCCATCTATTTTTCTAGGCATTTCCAGGGCCCAGACAAAAGCACCCTGCCAGCTGGCTCCAGCCCATGGGTGCCAGCCAGGACCGTGACTCGTGACGGGTGACGGCCAGGCACCGGGACCGGTGACAGATGACGGCCAGGCACCGGGACTGGTGATGGGTGCTGGCCAGGCACTGTGACTGGTGACCGATGACGGCCAGGCACCATGACTAGTGATGGGTGACGGCCAGGCACCGTGACCGGTGATGGGAGCTGGCCAGGCACCGTGACTGGTGATGGGTGACAGCCAGGCACCGTGACTGGTGATGGGTGACAGCCAGGCACTGGGACCGGTGACAAGCTCTGCGCTCCGGTGCCCGGAGGTCTTCCTGCCCCAGAGCACGGCGGCTGCCGGGCCTCGGTGGGGAGCCGGGAAAGGCGGCTCGGCCCGGGGCAGCGCCCAGCCCGCCCCGTAGGACCCTGCCCGTCGGGCCAGGGCTCTCCCGCCACGTTCCCCTCAGGGCCGTGCCCCTCCGACGGCAGCAGCTGCCCGGGCGAGCGGCGGCTAGCCGGCCCGGGGCCCACCGGGAGCCTGAGGCGACCCCCCAGCCCCGCCCGCAGCCCACCGAGCAACGGCCGGGCGGCTGCGCTG
>JAVJGJ010000002.1:34064694-34077281 GCA_035590215.1 Microhierax caerulescens | reverse complement strand
TCAACATTTATTATTTTTGTGTGTGTGTGTGTGTCTCAGTGAACCTCTTATGTCTTTTAATTAAAAAAGAGATGAAGTATGCATGGTAATACCCTCCACCTTTCCATAAAAATGATGTTGTAATTAGCAATAATTATCTCAGGTTGGGATATCGCTGTAATATTTAGACAGGACTTATGACCTGAGGGACACTTTTCTGGCCCTGAGGAGTTACCCTTGGTGTGGTTCTCTCCTGTGGCGAGTTTGGCTCCTGGCTGCTGTCGGTGGTGAAGGTAGAGCAGTGGTGGGGGGAACATGGGGTTTCTCTGAGTCACCCTGGAAAGTGGTGGCCACACTTTCCCCGTGGGGTCCGGTGCTGCCCCTGGGGGTCCCTGGCCGACCCGCTGCCATGTGTGTGGAGGTGGTCTGCCTTTGTGGTCTCCACCCTGTGGGCTCTCACGGGGTTTTCCTTGCTATTGTGTTGGGCCAGAGAGGGGAGGAGGAAAAAAAAAAAGCAACCCAGGCTGAAATACTACCTTCTTTTTTTCCCCCTGGTTGTCCTAGGGAGGTTTGGAAAGGGCTGCTGGTACTTCGGAAGCTTTTCGATGTGACAGATGTCCCGAGGCATCTTTGTCCAGGTGGCCATCCTTCCCCTAACTTCCCTTCCCTTTAACGGAGCGGAGCTCGGCTCACAAATGTAAACGTTTGCTGGGGACAGCGCCCACCGCTACCCCTCCTGCGGCTGGTGAACCCCAACTTTCCCTTCCTGCTAGGCTGCCCTTGGAGCTCCCCAGGTTTTCTTGGGGTAAAAGAGCTTGATGGAGTAAAGACGTTGAACGTAGGGGAAATGGTCAACAAAAGAAGACCCAAGACAGACAGTACTGCTGGTGGAGAGGGGTTCCTTGCGGCAGGGTGAGGAAGGGAAGAGGTAGAAATGTCTCATCTGTCTTTCAACATGTGTTACGCCACTGGACTTCTTGTTGGTCTAGGAAAAACAAAATGATTGTGCTCCGAGCACTCTTTATCTAATTGTAATTTATTATCAGCTTTCTGTTTTAACATTTTTGAAGTGTAGACTTAAAACCCAGAGCTTATTAAGCAGCAGATAAAAATACTGATCATGTTTGAATTTTACCTGAATTAATCTAATAATATATTTATGAAATTATGTTTGATCAGCTCTATAGCTGGTTGAAGACCACAAAAAAGTATTAATCAAACAAATCATTTGACAAATACGGATGAGATTAAACAAATGATCTATTTGCCAACTCCCTTCAACTGCTCTGCCGTGGCATGTTCCTCTTTCTCTTATCTTTCCCTTCCAGTTTCCATTCCACCTCTTCACGGTTTATCTTTTCCTGAACTGTACTCAGTATCTGTTTAACTTATTTTTTCCTTTCCCTTTATTGTTCTTCATCTCTTTGGTGTCATGGTTTTCCTTTCATTCATTCTTCTGCTTCTTTCTTCAACTTTCCATGCTTTTTGAGTCGTAAGCAAGCCATTTTCCCTCCTTTTTTTTTTTATTTTTTATTGAACACTTCAGAGTCAACTCAGCTAAACCTGGTGGTATGCATTTAAACCCAGAAAAACATAAAACCAAACTGCTTGTGAGCATGAAGATGTTTGCTTGGTGGTAATGCTCTTGGTGGTAATGCTTCTTTGCCTCTTCCTGGGTGTTCTGGCTGTTGCAGGAAGGGTGTTGCTGCAATTCTGGAGGTTTTTCCCAGCTTTCATTTTAGCTTGTGCTCTCCTTATGCCTTTTTTTTTTTACTGTGAATTCGATTTTATATCCTAAGAAAAGAACTAGGATCAAATGGCAGACCTTGTGTTACTCGTTGGCTGTGTGTCTGTATGCAACCTGCTTCCATCTGCTGCCGGACCAAGGCCATCCTCCCTGCTGGGCAGTCCTGCTTTCCTCCTGGCATCATCCTTCCTCCCCTCTGGAGTGATGTCCAGGAGGTATATTCCCATAGGGCAAAAGGAATGAATGCTCTGAAGGTTTTCTGGCTTACCTGTGGCTTTCAGAGTCTCTAGGAGTGTCAGGTTGATCAGGCTAAGTAGCAAGAGGCAAACAGGTTATCGTGCATGACTGAGCAGTCACAATATTCAACTTAGATTTAGTATTCAGAGCTTAAAGTCTCTTTAAAAAGTGCTGTTGTGGAGAAGACTGGAGTTTTTTTTCCCCCTGGATGAAATTGAAGGGGGTGTGGGGTGCAGAATATTCTCCAAAACAATGAAGGGAACAGAAAACTTTGTATTTTAGGGGAGGAAATTTGCTATGCCTTGGCAGTACAGCTCAGGCAGTCTGGAGGAGTGTGATGGGAATGCGTGATTCGCCTCCACTGATGCTTGCAGTGATGTTGCTGCAGTGAATGAGCTAAGCCGTGTATGTCATAGCTGTCTGCTGTAAGTACTGGGAGTTACGTGATGATGCCCTCTTGTACCCATAAGGAAAGGTCTCTGCTGCGCTCAAGTTAACAGTTACACCGCTTCTCTGTGTCTTGTGAAATGTTTTGGGTAACACTCGGGTGCACTGACACAGCGAGCAATCCAGGCGGCATGTTGTTGCGAAGCAAAATTGATTGGGGAGGATGGAGCCAAGAGGAATATTATTTTGCAGTTAATTATTTACTGCAGGGAGAGAGGGAAGCTGCTGCTGTTTGCTTTATTATTACAGATATCCAGAGGAAAATGCTTCGAGGTGATAACGTTTTATTCTGTGTGTTGCCACCTATTTCTTGGTTTCTCTATAATGTGAGACCAGCACTGTTTAAGGACTGGTTCAGTAAAAGCAAAACTTCATTATCAACTTCTCAGTGCTGGAGTATGGTTTTACAGCTTGCTCTGTGTGATGCAAAATGTCCTGAATGCCTACAGCGGGAATAGTCTTGCTGTGCTGCTGCCTTGATGCACGACCTGGTACCCATCTTGGCGACGTGGGCTCTTGGAACAGCTCATCTCTGTGCTGAAAGGTGATTAAATGGTGGTTAAAGTGCAGGACCATGAGCCTGGGAGTCCTGATCCCCTCTCTGGTCTTGGCTCAGCTGGTTGCCTTACCTCACCGGGCTCTCTTCTTCTTCAGGAGTGATGCTGACCCAGCAGATACCAGCCTGTCTGCTGGAAGGGTAGGATGTCCTGGGTGAGGAGCATGCTGATAACGCAGAGGCAGCAGCAGCAGCCCAGGTACTTACATAATACAGTGCTGTGGGCCAAAACTATAACAGGATTTTTCGTTTTGCATAGCTAAACCCATTACAGATGAGGCTGCTCATATGTAAGTTAAATTCACGAGCTGGTGGAGCTGAGATTAGATGTGAGTGTGTGGGAGCGATAACTTGACGAATACAAAAAAAGAGACATTGCTGCAGTGTCTCTGGGAAGATGCCCGTACGTCTTCTGCTTGTTTAGCATCCTTGAGAGAACAGCAGACATGAGGGAGAAGCCGTGGCCTGTGAAGAGGATGTCATCCTCTTACTGAGAGAAGGAGAGGCATGAGATCTAAGAAGCCAGGGAGTAGGAGTGAAATGAGTGATGCTGGTTTGCAGCGTGGGGTCTGCTCTGGGCTGCCCTGTTCTCACTGGGGAAGGCTCCGCAGGAAGAGAAGCGAGGAGATCAGTGGAGGAAGGCGTTGTGGAGGCTGCTGCAAGGTGGAGGGAGTGTCTGCTGTCCTGCTGGTCCAGGCTGAACCAGAGCATGGCAGTGGCAGTGGGAAGTGCGCGGGATCGTCTCCCCTGAGAAAAGCAGACTGGTGAAAAATCTGCAAGGGAGAGTCTGGCTAGCAAGTGCTTGTGCCCTGGACAAGTTGGGATCTGGTTGAGAGGCTTGCTGAAAAGTGAGCTCCATTTCTCAGTGGTTTGTTGGGGTAACAGGCTGCCGTTGTGTAGGCTTGCTCCAGTATCCGTGTTGAGGCTGCTCTGATGCTCCACGCTGCCTTCAGCAGTTCTGTGGCTTGCATCCAGCTCTGTTCAGCCCGCTCCAAACCACGCGTAGGGAAGAAGCTTGAATGTCTGAAATTGGAGTCTGCCAGTGATGCATTTCGTCCCTTGTCCTACCCCAGTGAGCCACTGCAGCAGCCAGAGCGGTTCTCCTGGTGTGGCACTAGCTTTTAGGTTTCTGTAGTGACCGTAGCATCCGCGCGTCTTCCCTGCAGCTGACTTAGCCGGAGTAAAGATGTCAGGGAGCTTGGTGTAACATGAGGGACTGGAATTCATCCTCCAGAAGAAGAAGGCTGGGCTTGAGAAACCAGGCTTTGGTTGATAGGACAAATCAATAAAAAAGTAGCTGACTATGATAAATGAATAACCTGTCAGTGTTCCTTGGTGGTAGATATGGGACAGACCCTGGCTTGTGTGTGTGCTAGTCCTGTAACTAACTTTTCCATTGTCTCCCATCAGATCTGTGTCTGTTGAAGCAGCAGATCGTTTTGGGTCCCACCGTGTCAGGCTCCTGCTGTGACCAGCACGGCTCTCCCCTTGGTGGCACACAGCACCAGCAAGTGCTGGTGAGCGCGGGAGGTGCCTCCTGCCCATGTGAGTGTGTGTGCTCGTATGCCCCTCGCCTCCCCCGCTTGTGAATATATTATATATGTTCCCCCCACCTGAATATATAACCTTGGTCATGCAGGGTTTCTCCCAGTCTTGTTTCCCCTGGCCTTTTCTGGATTTGCATGATATCGTACGAGGCCAGCCAGCTTTTTCTGGGGAGCTTGTCCCATTTTCCAAGCAGGCAGCCTTGGGCAAGTGGTCTGCTCCTTGACCTGCTTCGACAGGCGTGTGCTGGCTTCTTGCTTCGCTAATGCGGGAGAGAGCAGGAGGATAAGTGCTGGGGGGCTAGGCAGGGGCAGGTCATCGCTGTGCCGGCTGGTGGTGTGACCTCCTGTCCGGCAGTCAGTGTAGCTGCTGATGGATGAGGATGTAGATGCACATCCCAGCTCCGCTTTCTGCCTCATCGTTCTGCTGGGGGATGTGGTGGCTGTGACTTCTGCTTAAGTCTGTGAGGGTCAGATCTGCTGTCTCTGCTCCTGGGGGTACAGATATACATCCTCCATCCTGCTGTGCTTCGTTGCAGCTGCCAATGCTGTGGCTATTCTGGTGGCCTCCATGAATTTCCAAGCGTCAAGGTATTCATTCTCAAAACGCACGTGTTGGAAAGAAATGACCATGGTGAAGGTGGGAAACAGGGGCACAAGAGTTGGACTTACATCTGGGAAAGTGCTTCTGCTCCCACACTTCCGCAGAAGCGAGGAGGCTGCGTGCTGGTGCAGCTCATAGTCACAGGGGCATGAGCAGGGTCTCCCTGGGTCTGTGGCAGAGCAGGGAGGCGGATGGGTGAGGGTAGAAATCTCTCGCCTGATCCCTGTACTAGTTGCATCCAGTGTGGTTGGTACAACTGTACCATGGTTCCTTGTGCAGAAGGGATGAAAGCTATGGATTCATCCCAGAAAGCCCCAGTGGAGGCAACATCAGGACATGTTTCTGAGGTGGCCGGCAGAGTCAACACAGACATGTTGTCCAGTGCTACATCAGTGCTGTGTTCTCATCGCTGCAGTACACCCAGTATGGAAGGACCAGTGGCTAAAGATGTCAGGCACCTGATTAGAGATGTTTTCTAACTTCAGTTAGATGTTAGAACGCTAACAACAGTGTGAAAAGCACGGTCTTCTGAAAACCCAGTCCCTTTACGTATCTCAGTTGGTTGTTCAGAGACCAAAGCCATTACACAAACTGGTAATGTTGGCCAAGACTTGGGGAAAGCAAGAACTGTGGGCCGTGCCGGGCACGGGCTGGATGCCGCGTGCGGCCGATGGTCTGTATGGGGCTGTTAAGCAGAGGCAGTGGTGGAGGCGATCAGTTGACGTTGGGCTGGAGGTCCATCAGCTGGCTGCCTTGGCAATGCTGCCATTCCCCTGCTGACTTGTGATAAGTGGCAGGGGGTGGCGGGTGCTTTGGAGCACACGAGCTGTTTAAACCACTGACAGTGGTTATTTAGCGCTGCAGCAAAGTGCTTTTTGTGGGCGTACGGCTGCAGCTTAGCTTTGCCCTCCAAGAGATAGCTTGGCTACCACCCCCATCGCAAACCACAGGATCTCAGAGGGTCATTATAAGCCCACCACAGTCCTCCTGTAGACCATCCTAGTGGTCCTTCGGTGCAGGTCTAACCAGGCAGCGCCTCGGTGGGGTGTGAGCAGTTCTCTCCCTACTCGGTAGCAGGTACAAGAAGGGCACAATAGGAAAGTGGCTTTTCTTGCCTGATTGCAGTAACTACCATGTGGTTTTCTTCTTGAGATCATTTCTAATCTGCCATCCTAGGCCAGAATTTGGGCAGTTGTCCTGCCAGGAGGAAAGCTAGGACTTCCAGACCCTGAGTAACATGCACTTAATAATTAGTCATCTGATCCCCATAACGGCTGCACCTGGTTATCAGGAGCCAGACAAGGTGTCCTCTGCCCCACATTTGTTCCATGATGAACACATGAACCTGTATGGGTAAGAGAGAATGCTTCCTCCACATCACTCTGCACCTCTGCTGTTCCTCTTCTGCCGTGACGTACGTCCCAAGCAGCCACCCTCTTCCAGCCTATGAAATGTCCAGTTGACTGTTCCTCATATCTGCTAGAACGTGAAAAACTGCACTCCCAGTGCCAAGTTCTTGTTGTGCAAGGTGGGTTAATCCATGAATTTCTCTTTCTTCTTGCTCCTTCCCAGCATTTTGTTGGTAGAAATTATCGCCCTTACTGCTTGTAGGTAACGAATGTGTCCCTACCCCATGTGTCTGCCAGGGTAGGCTCTGCGCAGGGAGAGGAGAGTTGTTATTACACCTCTTGTTTTACAGCTGAGGAACTGAGGAATGGACGTCCATGTTAACGGGAGAAGCCTGGAAAAGAGTTGAGAACAGAAATTGTTGTCCTAGTCTGGTGCTTTGATTACCAGATCAGGTTCTCCCTTCCCTTGGTAACTGATGGGTGTCAAAAATACAGCACCCAACTGTTGGCGTGTTGCTAATCTGATTTTCTGATGAGTGAGATACTTTCTCGTCACAACGAACCCTGAGAGGGTAGGGTTTTGTTTCCTTTTGTCATTTCAAGCAAGGTTGTCTTGTCTGTTGTTTTTAGTATTTTAGGGATCTGGTCTTAAAAGAGATGCGAGTGGAGGGCTGGAATAGCAAGTCCTTTCCGTGTAAGGCTTCCAGGTTGTGAGTGGGGCTTTTCTGCAGAAATGGGTAGATATCCTACGGTAAAACTGAGTGTCTTGGCTTGCTCTGAGTTGGAAAAACAGTGAGAAAATTTGGGACATTGAAAAGAGATTTTTTTTAGCCCTCTGGATGGGGACTGATTTGAAAACCAGAGGGCTTTAGGATTTTGATATGTGTTGGTGGCAGATGATTGCAGAACGAGCCGTCTCCATTTTGGTCACCTGTGCCAAGTCACTTTTGATGGAGAGATTTCAAAAAAACAAGATGCAGATAATTGACCAGGTCTTTAAAAAAAAAATAATCAAACAACTTCCCAGGGAAGGAGAGGAAAAAAAAGTAGATTTCATCAAGAAGCAAAAAAAAAAAAACCCTTTACTTTTTGCCAAAGCACTTTCTGAGGTACCTGATTCTTTCTTGTTTTTTTCCAAAACATTTCTCTGGCAGCTAGGGCTCACACATCTTAAAAACCAGGGTAGAAGGGAATATATCTTGACAGTTTAATTTGTTGCTGAAATATGGTCACCCCCAGCATAATTCAGAGCAACAGCGGAGTGGATGATAAACCCATCCAGGGTGGGAGGCTACTTAGATGAAACCGCCAATGGAAAATGCCCATGCAGAAGTAGAATTCCTGGAATTTAGGTTCATCTTCTTCCTCTTCTGACTCTAACGGAGCTGTAGCCCACTTGCATCTTCCGAACGGGGCAGTTGTTGCTGCATCCTTGCACGTGTCCTTGCTGTGGCAGCAGAGGAGGTTTTGGTGATGATTCTCCCAGCAGGCAGGTGGTAGGGAAGACCCTCTGGTACTGGTCAGCTTTAGAGATGAAATGGATGCAGAAGAAAAGGTGGGGGATTACAGCACTTCAAGGTACAGGGCCCCATACCTTCTAGTCCTCGGTTGGGGACTTCTAGAGGCCCAGGGCAGCTAGCTGGGTATGGCAGTCACCCACCCGTGGGTGCAAAGGGAGCTCGGCAAAGCTGGCCTGCAATTTCTACCATTTAAAATGGAAACCAAGGCAGGATGCCCTTGGGAAGGCAAAGGAAAGCCTGCCTGAGTTTTAGAGGAAGATGTACAATTTGAGAAGAAAGAGGTATGGCCTTGCTTCTGTCGCCCTGTTTAGTGTCCTCAAGAAGAGTGGTGTGTGAAGTGTGCTCCTTGTCAGGAGGTGGGAAGCTGAGTGCCTGGCAGAGGGCTGGGCTTTTTCAGAGCGTGCTACTGAGTACGTGGGTTTTGGCAAGCCCTGCAATTGCATCGCAACAGGCTTGTGAGGTCTTGTTCGAATTCTGCTGAAGCTGGTTGAACTGTGTTGACTGCAGTGACCACAGTACAGCATCTCTCAGGTCAGTTCAGGTTTTCTTCTCTATTTTGAAGTCTATGTTAATGAGTTTAATCAATTCACAGCCTAGGGCAACTTCAGGATCAGTCCCAGGGCAGGAGGAAAATAAAAAAGAAGCAGCAGCAAAAAAAAAGCTTGCCACCAACAAAACAGATCAAAATAATCAAATGGCTCGTGTTATGGAACTGGGATGTGACTGGCAGCTGATGCGTGGAGGTGGACAACCACCAGTCACACTTCCTTGGCATGGCTTGCTCTGTGGGGGCAATGGGAGCAAGTACCTGTCAGTATTGGGCCACAAAGAGATAACATTTTAAATCTGAGGCAGGAGCCTGCAAACTTGGTGACAGGTGTATGCTGGGGTGGAAGAAAAAAGCTCTGCCACCAGTAAGTCATCCTTTCAGGGAGCTAATTTGAACTCCTTGTTTTCTTCTGAACCGTGTATTTCGGTCCCACTGTGAGCAAATGTCGTGTGGTCTCTTCCATGCTTGCTTTCCTCCCCCCCCCCGCCCCCATCTGATTTGAGGGCCTTTTGTAACAACTTACTCCTCGTTGATCCTGTTGTCAGGGAAGTTCTTCTGCCTGCAGTCCCCCTTTTCTGTAGCGTGAGGGCTGATGGCTTCACAAATCTTACAGTATCCTCAGTCTCTCCCCTGGCCAGCCTAGCAGCACGCCAGCTCCATTTAATGTGTGCCGTCTGCTTTGGCTCCCTGCCCCTAGACTCATTATTTTGCATTTGTCTGCATCAAACTCCAGCGTTGCCTGCCCCAAAGGATCGTATATCAGAAGTCATGAAAAAAGAGAAGAATCCTCAAGGTTGGTCTGTAAATCCCAAGTCTCTCTGCTAGAGGAGATGTGCAGCCTGGGTGCTGTATCCTCTCCTCTCCCTTGTCCTTGCCCGGCCCTGCCGGGTGCGTGCATCCCTCCCTGACCATCCCGGTGCGACCCTTGGTGAGCATGGAGTGAGCCTTGCAGGTTCTCATGTCGCAAAGCAGTTGGTGTCTGGGATGTTTCCCTTTCTCCTGCTGACACAGAGGCAGGTTGAGACCTGCAGCTCTGCCTTTTGTTCAGTCAGCCCCCAAAATGGCTGGGATCCACTTGTTACGGGGGAAAATACTGTGAAGTTTTCTCAGTGGTAGATACTTTGGGGCATGGGCCTCTCGTCTGCTGCTTGGTGTGGCGTTACCATCGGGCCTTGGGGACTGGACGTGCTTGTGTGTTGGGTGCAGCGTGAGGTAGCTCGTAAGCTCTTTGGAGAGGGACCAAGTGTGAGCTGGGGAACATCAGGGTGCGATTCACCTGACCAGATGCTGACATCTGACATCCCAGCTGCGTATCCTCAGCCGCCCCGTACAGGCAGTGGAGGATCCTAACGCAGATAGACATCTGAAACAGGTCAGCCAGTACATGCCTGTCCCCTCTCTCAGGGAGATGTCTGCGTTGGTGATGAGATGAATTGCACCTGGACCAGCTACATGGAGCAGGTTGGGGTGGCACATAAAGGGAGCAAGACCGTGTTGGATGTAGGCTGTCCTTGTCATGCTGTCTTGTTTGGTAAACCGGTGCCTCTTCCCTTGCTCCAGAAGCTGCCCTTCATTCGATTCCTGGCTGGCCAAGAGCTGGCAGGACATATCCAGACAGCAGCTGGAAGACAGTTAAACGCCAGTCAGAGGTGCTGCTGGTAAGGGTGCGAGGACAGAGCTCCCAGCCTGCCCCAGCTCTGCACCAAAGGGTGTTTGACCAAGCGACGGCAGAGAGCGTAGGTGGGAACGGGGCCGTGTTGTCCTGTTTCGTCCTCTCGTGCTGAGGCTGCTGGCGTAGCTCAGGGGTTACTCAGGTACGTCTCAGGAGCTCGTGGCCTTGTGCGTGTGCCCCAACAGCAGTCCTGTTGTATTGCAGTGGGGAAGGACGTGAGACCTCTAAATTTGGAGCTGAGACCAGGGCGCAGGGACTTCAAGTTGTGGATTGAACAGATGACAGCAGCAGGAGCCCTGCGGTGCCTCTACGAGGGCTGAGCATTTGGGTGTTCCAGGCTTGGTGGGTAAAAGCTTTTCTGTTCGGGAGGGAAAAAGAGCTTTTTCCTAACGCTGAAGCACTACCGAATGCAGTAACGGGGCTCTGGGGGTGATGGAGCCAGGTTCTATAGTTCTGTATCCCCCTTCAGCTGAACCTTCACAGCTGCTCTGAAGACCCTGGCGTGGTCTGCGGGGAGCAGGTTGGAGGAGACCCAGAACTGCTCTTGAAAGAACTGGGAAAACAAAGCTGAGCCGCCTGGAAGGAATAAAGCCTGGTAGCCTGGGGAGGATTTTCTTGACTGGCTGAGTTTCCCCTTTGATTGGGAGCGCTTGTTCCATCATGCCTTTTGCTGGAGAAGTATTAGCCCGGTGGCAGAAATGTGATGTGCCAGGCGTTTTGGGAGTGAAAAACCTGTCCGCAGCAAAAGCCTGCAAAGCTTGAACTGCGCTCAGCCTTCAAGTCCCTGTGCTGGCAGCTGGTTGCAAGCCTGCTCGGAGGAGGAGGCTGCCATGCCAGGATATTTACCCTGTGTCTCATGCCTGTGCAGTCAGCATTAAATCCTAGGACCCTGAAGAAAACCAGAGTCGGTTTTGTACCCTGCTTTTTGTTTGGTACTGAAACTCACGTTGTAATTCCTATCCGTGAAATGGTGGCTCGCTCTGGAGAGCCTCTGCAAGTCTGCTGTGTGTGTGCTAGAGTCACCTTAAACTTTGCAAGAGCAGGCAATTTATTAAGGGGGAGATTTCTGGCTGACCCTAGGTGGGAAGCACGCAGACCATGCTACAGAAAAAGGCAAAAATACACCTTATATTCCATTATATAGTGTGTTTGCCTCACTTCACAACACATCTGCTCTCTTTCCTGGCTACATGTCTACCACAAGTTTTTCCACTTTCCAACTCATGTTTCTAGGGGACAGAGAGGACAAGGGAGGGCGTATGAAAACCTTCAGGAGGTTTTGAATTCAGGAGGGAAGGTGTATCAGCGCCTTGTAGTTAAGGCCCACAGCATACACTTTGCTCTGATACTTTCCTTGTTGTCCTTCCCCTCTGAACTTTGGTACAATAAATAATGTTCCTGTTTGAAGAACGTTCCAGCACGGAGGCATCTGGCACAGTGCTGGGTCCTTGCAGCTTCTCAGCGTCTCTGTTGCACGTAGCCTCTTGCCTGGTCAGCAAGTGCATGGTCGGTGGCACCAAACAGCGGGTGTGCACCTGCCCCTTTTGCCTGCTCGCCCCAAGTAATTCCTTCTGTTACTCCTTCCATAGGGCAAAAACGAGCCAGAAAGGGAGAGATGTTAACGCAGGGCTGTGGTTTGCAAAACGTTAACCTGCGGCGCTTTGCTGTGCTGTTACTCACGTGCAAAACGCTGAGCCCCATGTGCACGAGTGGTATCGTGCTAGTACTGGCTTTTTGCTGCGATCGACCCGCTGATGGCTGGATGCACTCGGGCAAAACGGTGCTTTTTACTCGTTGCTTTTTGCCACTGACAATACGCTTGCTGCCTTGTCAACGGGAGCCAGTTGATGGGTCTGTGGGAGATGTGCAGTGGTGTTGCTCGGCTGTTTGCTCTCCTGGTTGAACAGGCGTGTGTAGGGGTCTTTGAAAGCTGGTAGAAGAAACCAGAATCCATCAGTCTCTTTCACAAAGGTTTGGTAACTATGTGACCTTCCTAACTAATTTCCTTAAAGATAACATATATGTGTAACTAAGTTTAGGCAGACAAGGCTATATCAAGCCTTAGGCATGAGAAATAGTGTAACACCATCAAGTTGTGTGTGGTGTCCAGGGCAGAGCTAACCTTGTTGCGCCAAGATCTTCCTTAAGGTTTTACCTTTAGGCTGGGAAGACAAATCCCGTCGCAGGGAACCCCGGTTCCCTCCCCTACTCCACCAGAGGCTGCTTTGGTTTCTGATTCAGCTCTGCAAATACCGTCTCGTGGCTTCAGACTGGATATGAAGTCGGTGGGTCTTATTTCCCCTGTGAAGGCTAGAGCGAGGGAGAGAAAATTAAAGCAACTTGTCTTAGCCTGAGTCAGCATTGTGGAGTAGTGAGTGTCTC
>JAVJGJ010000002.1:34049572-34060324 GCA_035590215.1 Microhierax caerulescens | reverse complement strand
AATTCTTCCCTGTGAGGGCGGCGAGACGCTGGCCCAGGCTGCCCAGAGCAGCTGTGGGTGCCCCATCCCTGGCAGTGCTCACGTGGTTGAGCAGAATTGGAGAGGAATCCCAGACCACACATAGGACCAGGCTCCTACCACTTGGACAGTGAGTTTGTATCTGTTACAATTCATATTTATAGTAGCAGACAAAAAAAAAAAAAAGCCTGAAGGTGTGAGGAGGGATGCAGCCACTAGTCTGAGCAAGCATATACAACTGTGGTCATTGGTGCATACCCCATTGCTGTGTCCCACCAGCCTTGCTCGGTGCCCCTTCAGTGGTATTTGCTGTAGCCCAAGAGATAGTTGTATGACATTTTTGGTGTCCTGAGGTCCAGTTTTCAACCCCCTTTCCAGAAGGCATGGCTTAAGTACCAGAGCTTCACTTCTTGGGTCTTGGCTGGTGTTTGCAAGGGCAGCCGAACACGGTGGTAAGCAATGGAATAAAAGGTCAGGAGCTGGGGGGCTGGGGGCAAAGGATGATAGCATGACACGCTGCCAGCGCTCAGTGATTTGCAGAGTGATGTACATCATGTAATAGATCTTCCCACTTCCCCCCAGTCTTACAACGTAGAGAAAATACAATTTAACTTATAATAATGAAGTTGTATTATTGGATACTGGGGGATTGAAGGCAGATGCTTGGATTTTCCCCAGTGGGCTGAAGGGAGGTTCAGATTTTGGTTTATTTATTTATTTATTTATTATTTTTTAAACCGAAGCCAAAAAACCCATGAGTCAGCTTGATCTTTGCTGCAGCAGTTCCTCTGCTGTGGTCCCCAGGCATTGCCTAACAGATGCCTCCACCTCCATTAGGATGGATGTACCCAGAGACTGCTATAAACGTGTGCAGGCTTATTTTTGTCACCCCCACCCCTTGCAGATACCCCTTAGGGCGGCTCTGTGTGTCCGTAGGAGCCAGTGGTAGGGGACAGGGAGGGATGCTTTGTGCCTCTTAGCAGACGGTCCTGGGAAGACACTCTGCTGCTGATCCCACGAGCGAGTTCTCTGTGCCAGCGCCCACCAGCACCTTGTGCAAAGCCTGGAGGCAGACTGGTCTCTGGGGAGGAGGAGCTGCTCTGTAGGCATTCCCTGTGCCTCCCTGGTAGGATGAAGGTGTACTTCTAACCCTTCCTTTCCCAGGAAATGTCAGTCTACCATGCCGTTGTCTCAAGATGTTGAGAGGGATAAATGCTCCAAGTGGGCTGAGGCTGAAACTTAAAATAGACCAAGTGAGGTCCTCAACCAGTGTTGACTATATTGGCTTTAGTGGCTTCACTGCACGGACACTACTTTTTACCCTTTCTTTAAGGTAGGTGATGCTGTAAGGTCAGATCTCGGTTTTGGGACTTGGGTGTTCGGTTCAGACTCCTGAGCTTTGCCTGTCCTCTCCCTTTGGGCACATAAACCATCTCACACCTTGTCCGTACTACACATGCACAGTGGCTTAGGGCTGTTGCAAGATGTCAACTTTGAAGTTCTAAGTTTGTCATTTGCCTTTATGGTTTTTTTGCAGGCCAAATAACAGAACTGCCAAATACATGAGCCTTGTAAAGTCCAAGAATAAATCCTGTGTTAAATGGTTCTGCCATGTGTGCCTCCCCAGCATTGCAGCTGGGCTTGGGCAGCAGGATCAGAAAGTTTGAGAGGCTAGTTGTGAGATGGCTGGACACTGGGAAAGAAAATGGGAAGCCATATATTCAAGCCTGGTTAAAAGAAGTGATGTTTGTAGCTTGGGGTCCTCGTTGCTGCAAGGAAGTCAGTGGCTTCAGAAGATAAAGATTTGAGTGTTGTATGGGCAGCAGGGACAACCGGAGTTAAAAAGAAATTCTCCAAAGTGGAAACTTTGGTGTAGGAGCCCCCTTTTTTGTGTTTGCAGATAATCTGGCAGGGTTAGACACTGCTCTGGGACCAAAGATAGCTCCCACTTGAAAGAGTAAAAGAAGGTTTTGGGCTACGTGAGAATCCCCTGCAACATCTTTGATTCCCAGCCGTTGCTCACACTGCCCTAATGATGTTACATTACAGTAATTGCAGTGCTTCACAGTTCAAAGTTCAAAACTCCCTTTTTTCTTTGGTTATTTTGTTAGTTTGGTTTTTTTTTCCCTCTCAGTTTGTGTGACTGACTTGCTGCCACATGGGGTTTGCGGGGGGTTTGCTGTGCAGAGGCTGATCTGCGATGGAGGTGTGTTACCGTGCCTGAGAAAAGGATGCTTCACCTAGAAGGGCACCTGCAGGCTCACGCTGCCCTGTTTTACTTTCCCCGAGCTGTGACTTTTCCAGCTCATGCCGCAGATGTTTTGGGCTGTAATTTGCGTGGTCTCTTTCTTTGTGTACTCTCAGGACAATGCAGATGCTGAAGAACAGGGTAAAATCCTGTCTGTGGCTGTTGTAAGCACCAGGTACCTGCCAGGGGTGTACCAGGGGTGGGCATGTGTTGGTCTCTGGCTGACTTCTCCTACTAAAGGCATTCTCTCTCTAAAGACGTGAAGGTTTTCTTCTTTCTGTTTGCAGTTGGGAGCTTGTGTCCAAGCTGCCTTTCATCTTTTTGTCCCATTTACTTCATGAACGCTCTGACCCTCTTCGCCACAGCGAGTTGCCATCCCTGAAGCTCAGGGCACAACGTGCTTCCTATCCGTACCTCTTTCAAACCAGTGAGTCTGGTTAACGGGACGGGAGGGAGCCCTTGCTGGTGCTGTCGGGCAGATCCAAGTGAGGATCAGAGCCCTCTGTTGCCCTTCTCTCCGTTGTTGATCTGTGTAGAGGAATATCTAAGCTGAGCCAGAGATGTAGGGCAGGGTGTCCAGAGCTTGATGGCCATGTCAAGTGCAGTGCCAAGGCCAGATCTGGATCTACTCGATGCCTTACCAGGGATGTCCACGGGACTGGGGGTCAGCTGAGGGATTTCAAGCAGATGCAGGTACACCTAACCTTTAGGCATTGTCAGAGGGACCTCAACTGCTTGCTCTCGGAGGCTTTGCTTATTTGTTAATCAGCTCGTCAAGCCTCAGTGTTGGTGACACCACAGGCTTGGTGTCCTGCTTTTCTGTAGTTTCTTTTCAGCCCTGGTGTGCCTGTGGATGCTGGCTGTGAGCCCACCCAAATCCTGCATGTCGTCATTGCTGTGGGCTCCCAAGGAAGCTCTGGAAGGAAACACACACACACACACACCCCCCCCACTTCTGCTGATTGTGCAGGTCTGCCAGCAGATGCTGGAGCCTGTGACAGAGGTGATGGAGTAGGTGCTGTGCTCCTGTCCCCTCTGTAGTCAACTGCAGCCACTAATGAGAAGCACAGTCTCATGGCAAAGCTTGAACGTGGGGGAGGAGAAATCCCGGCTTTACCGTGAGTTTCCTGTGCGACCATCAGCGAGTCATTTAATGGCTGTGGGTTCCTCGTCGCAGGGTGGAGTTACTATTTCCTTGCTCTGCTACGCTGTGTGTTCCCGGGGAGCGAGAGATACGAACCTGCATGGAGGCTAGTCGGAGCTGAAGGAGCTCTGTCTTCTGCGTCCTCGCTGTGATGCTTGCAAGGCAGGCAGGATGAGTCCCTGTGCAGTGTCCCTTTGTCACTCCAGAGGCAAAAGAGGGGAGATTCCTCCCCTTTCAGTACAGAGAGCTGTAATCCGTACATCTTCAGTCTTATTTGCAGCAGGTCTGTGCTGTGACAGTGATGCATTTAAATAACCCACCCACAGCAACATTGCTTGGTTGTTTGTTTTTTTTTTTTTTCAATCCAGGCTGCTGCAGAGGGAGGGGACGAGAGCATCACATTAACAAGCCTATCGTGGCTGAGATTTGCCAGGAGCAGCAAAGTGAGGTTTGGGGAATCCAGGACACAAATTTAACAAAGCCTGCTGATCCAAACTTAAATCTCACACCTTAACCTTTGGAGCTGTCTGCTTCTGTCGGCGTGGCGTGATGGTTGCCCAGGATTGTGCACACAATGCATTGGTTAGCTCTGCCTGGCCTCAGACCTGGTCGTGATGAATTCATTCGCCTTGGCTGTTGAAGGGCTGACTTTGGAGGTCTTCTCCACACCTCTCTGCCAGCTGTGCTCAGCATCCCCATCCCTCTAGGTTGCAGCTGGCTGGTGCTGCAGCTGCTGGGTCCGTAAATCAGCGGTGTGCCCCTGAATATCTGCTGCATAATGACTGATGCATATTCATGCTTGTGACAGCATTGTGTCACCCTGCTACTAACATATCCCAGTGGGAAGGAGAGCAGGGACCCGGTCCCAGCAGCAGGTGCCTGCTTGCTTCCTTTTATTTCCTCTTCCTGCTCTTCACTTGGCTCCCTAAGATGCCCCATCACTTGCTTTTCTAATGCATTTTCCCCAGCTCCTTCTCCCGGGTTTGCTAAAGCGAGCCCTGCAGCTTTGCTTTTTGCTGTGGTGCCTCCTTCCCCTTCATCCTTGCTGTGCTAATAAATAAAGGTGTGTGCCCGCAAAGGTGCTGCAAGGGCTAAATGAACACAGAAGGATGATCGTTATATTTGATCACGTAAATTAAATGGCTTACAAAGGAGGCGCTGTGGAAGTATCTGATTTTGGCTGTTTGGGGTCACTCAGGCTGTTCCTTTGAGCTCAGTGTTTGAGTGAACTGTATGAACAGCTTTTTATTGGTGTCCCATTGGGAATGGAAAGGCAAGAGGGAAACTCAGTCTTCTTGCCTCATCCCAGGATGGGACTGTCCTTCAGCCATAACTAGCTTGTGGAGATGACACTGTTGCATCTGTGCTGCTCTACCATCTGTCTTGAAAAATGAAGGGGGGAAAAAAGATGCTGTACCACCTTTCCCTGGGAAAGATGAAACTTTGGAGGATCTGGTTAGTGGCCTGTGATACACCACACGTGGGAGAGGACGGATGGGGTTTGACTCTGCTTTTCCCCTTGCAGTACGGGATCCTAGGTGCTGTCCAGGAAAGCTGGGGGAGCCAAGTTGGGTACTAAGCAAGGAGTACCCCAACATATGCCTATCCGAGTCCAACCCAGTTGGAGCTGGCTGGCCCCGCAGGGAGGGATCCCTCTCACTCCTCCTCTGTATTTCTTCTCCTTCCAGGGGGATTTGAACCATCCCCAGACGAGAGGACCCTATTTCTCTGCGGGGCTGGTTAGCCATCCAGAGGGTGAGTGCTGCATGTGCAGAAGCAGACTGGGCTTGTGCTGTCCCAGGATCCTCATTTGTCTGCTTTTCTGCTGCTGGCCAGCAGCTTCCACCTCATCCCACCCAGTCCCAATGCCCCTGGCTCACTGTTGGGACCTTTCTGCTGCAGGAGCCGTAGTACGATAGGACATGTGCTGCATGTACCATTTCATTCCTGGAGACTGGAGCTCACCAATACTCTTGTAATATTATTTTGCTCTAAAACCTGGCCTTTTAAATAGTCTCCTATCCATTAAACGATAAAAGAAAAAAACTTAAGAAACCAAAAGCATTATCAAAACAATTCTTGAGACTTCCCAGCTGCAAATACCCTGGTTCCTTACCCATTTATTTGCTGTAAAAATACATATGAGTTAGGATTTAAAGCAAGCAGGAAGCTGAACAGCCAGCCTATTTCCATTGCAAATTCTTCTCAGTGAAAATGCCTTGGATGTGTTTCCTGAAACCAGCTTCCTAATTTTTCCCTGTCAGCAGCTGTTTGGGAGGAACAGGGAAGAATGGGGAGGGGGAGGAGAATAGAAATCTCATAAGGGGAAAGTATTTCTTCTTTATGAGGTACATTTTTTTTTTTGGCCCGATACGCATCAGTGGTGCTCAGGTTGAGACTGGCTGCCTTATCCCAGTGGCTTCCCCCTTCTAGCCAGGCTTCCAGTGGGGAGAATGGCAGTGGTGCTCAGCCTACCCCTCTGCTTCCAGCCCTACCTGCATCTCCTGTTGTTTATCTGTGCATCAGAGCATCAGTCTCTCTGCTGGCCGCCTGGGCACATGACCCAGTTGTGATTTCATTAGGATAATTGGAGAGCACACCAGGCTTTCCTGCTTGATGTACCCGGCCTCCCCAACCATCTCTGCCCAGGAAAGCTGGCCTGGGGGGCAGCTGCCAGCTCTGACAGTCCAGCACAAAGACACAGCAGGAGACCAACGGCTTTCCCATCCAAAACCTCTACTGGGAGCTTTGTGTGAAGACCCTGGATGGGAATTCACATTGCCTGAATCTAGTTCCCAGCTTTACCACCCGCTGATGATTCTGGGCCAGTCCGTTGGTTCTGTGTCCCCTTGCCTGACTGTACAAAGAGGAGGATGGTGCTTCTGCTCGTGCACAGCCACCACCCCCAGCTGGAGCACTGAGTGCTCCATCGCTTGCAGCTGGGTGGTGAGATCTGAATTTGTCCCTTCTCAGGCTGTTGCAGCAGAGGGCCGGGTGGCTGTGACCTGCCGTAGTGTGATGACAGGACCGGTGGGTCCCAGGAGAGGCTGTACCTTTCCCCAGCAGCTTGCCTGAGGCTGCTCCTCTCATCACCAGGAGGACCAGGCAGAAGACACCAGGTGCCTTAAGAAACCAGCCGGGAGACAACATCTCTTGTAATCCCCCCACCCCATTACTGGGCAACATTTGCCTCAAAGCCTGCCGTTCTCTGTCCCTGTTAATAGCTGTAATTACAGAGATCCACTTACGCTGGCATTACGTACTTGTCTGGTCCAAGTTTCTACTTCATTGTGCCTTATATCTTGTGGGAAAATCAATACAATTTGGTGCTGAGCCTGGCAAGTCAAGAGATTGCTCAGCGCCTGGGTTCGTGGTTGCCTACCACACATTTTAGCAGTTATAGTTATTATTGTCTGTAATGTGGATCTTGCTTTAAACTTTCCTGGGTACCTGTGCATCTCTCTGCATGCTTCAGGTACATCACGCTGCCTTTTGCCCATCTCATTTATGTTTATAGCTGGGATTTTAATGCAGAGGAAGGTTAGAAGCTGCCTCGTCTCTTGAGCTCTGCCTTGGCCTCTCCGTTGCACAGAGTATGTTCTTCATTTGTGTTTCTGGAAAGGGCTGGGAGTCCAGGGAGAAGTCTCTTTTCCTGGGTGAGGCGGATTGCTGCCAGCCCAGGCGGGGAAGCGTCTGCCTCTGAACCACCTGCTCGGCCCTGGGAGGCTGGAGGGGAGATGGAAGTGGAGGAGCCCTGGCAGTTTGCAGTCTCCTGCATCTCGCCACTGAGAGCACACCGCTTTCCCACATGTGTCAGCAGAGCCAACACGAGGTCCTAAGTCCTGATGGCGAGAAAAGAGCTTGGGTTTTATGTCATTGTCCCCTGTTGTCCCAGTCTGCTTCGTGGCGTGCTCGTGCCTTCATGCATCCACCTTTACCAGGCTCTCGGACAAAACTCAGTCCCTTCTTCCCTTGCGCGGGCTGCGCTTGCTCGTAGAGTCTCAAACAGCGCTGAAGTTAGATCATTAAGTCTGTGGGCATAATTTAAAAAGGGTCTTTGATTCCTTCAAGCCACTGGCCCTGCCCGATGTAGACAACGGGTGTTTTCAGCCAGTGACTTGGGTGCTAGCCCAGGTGGTCTCTCCCATCTGCTTCTGATCTTTTGAAGGGTCTGTTCCGCAGCGGGGTGGGACGTATCGTTTGCTTGCCCCTTTCCTTCGGACCTTTGCAGGGACTGGCAGCTGGTAACCTGCAGAGCAGCCTGCTTTCCCTCCGTGGACGTGAGCGTGGAAGGTTGGTTCTTCTGCAGAGACGTGGTGGTGGGATGGGCTCCTTGCTTCCAGGGAGAGGGGCAGGGTGGTGACGGTGGGAAGCGAATGTCCCACCACCACTAGCAAGCACCACTGGGCACCCACCGGAGCGTCCTCGTGGCGTGCTGCTCCTCCCTGTCCCACGTTTGTGATGCTGGAGGCATGGGCCTGAGCTGTCCTGGTTTGTAAGCTCCTGAGATAAGGGGTCTGCTCATCTGTCTTTGGAATATAGTCGTTTTGGTGGCCTGTGTTGGCTGGGGGGGCCGTGCCTTCATCCAGGGGGCAAGCTCTTGGGTAGCTGGTTTGTTCTTTGGGTTTATTGTGTTGCTGACTTGTCTAGGTCATGTGCTGGTTTGGTGGTTTAGGCATAGCTGCCTGCTAGTTGATTTTCTTAGAGTAAGCTGCAACGAAGATTTTTATTAAGAATTTTTATGATTTGAGATGGGAAGCTGTGGAGTGGCTGGAAGACAACGGACATGTTATGAGCAATCCAGACCAAGTAACTTCGTTGTAGTAGCAGGCTGAAGCTGTAACAAGCTGCAGGTCTTGTGAAGGACAATATGCAAGGCCAAGGCAGACAAAGAAAGTGGGTATGTCAGAGAGGTAAGAAAGCTGGACAGAAAGATGAGAAAAACCAGGATGCCTGCACAAGGGGGGAGCAGCGTGTGGGCACCACGCCGGGACCGATCATAGGGGAGGTGGAAGCGTGTGAACGAGTAGTTTTAACCATCACCTTTTACATAACAAAGCCTGCACAGCGTCTGTATTTTTAGCTGGGGGTATAAATTGCTGTGGGTCTATTAATAGCATCTGTAGAGTATAAATTGCTGCGTATCCCTTAATAAAGTGGCACTAACTTGATCACGTTGGTCATATAAGTTGTGCCCGAGCCTTTTGCGTCAAGAGAAAGCAAGAACAGCGTAGCCAGGTTTGCTTACTGCTTACAGCCAGGGCTTGCACAGCTTTGTCTTTTATGCAACTGTCAGACAGCTGAAGCAGGAACCAGGGAACGGAAGATGAGCAGCAGCTTTGGCGAGGGTGGTACTGTCTTGTTTTCCTTCATCCTTCCATCTCTTCTGGAGAGGGAAGACGAGCAGGGACTTCGCAAGCCCTTTGTGGCTGGGTAGTCTCTGGCAGAGGGCTTGTCTTGCCAGAGGGGCTTCAGCTGGAAACTGTGCGAGGGCTGGACCCGTCCCTGCCTGTCGAGGACTCTGTGCAAAGCCACGGCTTGCACCCGGCTGCTGGGACATGCTTATGGCTGCTGTGGAGAGGTGATCCCTCTCTTCCAGACCTGCCTGCACCTTTCTGCTCTTCTTCCTTCCAGGTTTCCCCTTGGAACGCGTGCCTGTGTTTTGAGCCTCCTACACGATGCTGATCCTTACCTCTTTTCTTTTTTTCTTCCAGAGCAATATTTTTGTGCTCAGTGTCTTGGGACAGGCTGCCTCTTCTTCAGATCTTGAAGAGCTTGCAGAGGATGGAAGAAGCCATTCAGTTTCTCATAGACTTTTTTCCCTAATAGAAGACATTTATTATCTCCAAGTCATTTCTCCAAAGCAGGGCCACCATCTGCAACTTTGATTCCATCTTTGGCATCCTTCTCTTTTTTCATCTGTGGGTTGCATTGTCTGAGTTTGCGGGTATGCAGACAGTTACATTTGCAGCCCACGTGTTAATTTTAAAAGCAGCAAGTAAATTAAAGCGAAGCATTGGATAGGCTGGGATTTGTAACAGAGCATCAGTTCGCCAGGCTCGTTTCCCTCATCTCTTTCAGGCTGGGCAAGCCACAGAGAACATCAGCGTTTTGACCCTTGAGTGAAAAGGAGAGATGGCATTTCACGCTGCTGGTGAGGGTCCTGCATCCCTCCAGACGTTGCGTTTTGTGACATTGGTGACAGTATTGAGCAAATGGAGGAGCCTGGACAGTCACCAGGGTGAGCCAGCAAGGTTTTGCCTAGAAGACTGCAGACTACTGCCTGCATGGCATCTCTGCCAAAGGGAATAAAGGTGGTGTAAGGGCTCCTCTGCTCCCGTGGAGAGGGCTTTTGGAGGAAAGGGTGCCCAGGCTGAGACGTGTCCGAAGAGATTTGCAGAGGTGAAGCTGACTTCTGATGCCTTTACATGCAGCGACTCCCAAAGGACAGGGAGAGGGTTAATGTCCAGTAGTGAGCAGCTGTACAACTTCACTCACGGCTGGCCTCAGTATGGCAGCACTGCACAAAGATATCTCTCTTGCCTTGTTTAGTTGGCTTGGTGGCCATCCTGGGGGAGAACCGGGGCCGCAGGAAAGGGAGAACACAGAGGAAGCTCCGTCTGTGATCCTCTTGGAAGTGTCAGAGCCTCCCTTGTGGTGAACGCATGGGAAACCCACTGCAAATCCCTTTTGCTTGTCACCTGAGGTTTTCTTGAAACTGTGGTCTTGTGATGGGGCGTACTGATGGGGCCAAGCCTCCTGAGTTCTTCACCTCTGCCTCTGCAAAAGTGAGTTTTCTGGAAGTTTCACAGTCAGGTCCCTAAAACCACCTGCCCGCCTGCAGATGAAGCTCTGTGCTGGAGAAGAGGGACCCTGAAGAACATCAGGTTGTTCTTTGCAGGACACAGCTGGGTCTCTGAGTAGCACCTGTAACCTCGATGCCTACACCTGCTTTAGACCTTAGCTGCGAAAGCTGGCACCAAGCATCTCTGTCCTCGCTTCTGCCAGCAGAGCCTCCGTGCTGCTCAGCACACACAGGCAGGGGAGAAGGGAAGGAGACGTGCCCTCCAACTACACCTTCATCCCCTCCCTGCAGGACAAAGGTGGGGTCCTGGTGCCCACTGGGGCTGGGCACTTGCTCCCCTGGCTTCCTGCGCGAGGCTGGCAGATGTTTCTTGTTTGCTGGAGCTGCGTGGCTCCGGCTACTGGGCTGGGAGCAGCTGCTGCTGCCAGGCGGAAGCACTCGGCGAGGCTTTCCTAGACAGCTCTGAACGGGAGCCAGGAGCCCTCTCGCTACAGGAGAAAATCCACGAGGTCAGGAAATACAGCGGCGGCAGCTCCA
>JAVJGJ010000002.1:34024782-34037345 GCA_035590215.1 Microhierax caerulescens | reverse complement strand
GGGTTAGTTGCTTCCTCGAGGCTAAATGCTCCATCAGGATGTTCCCTTCCCTCCCAGTCCGGGCTGGAGCCTCCGGTCTGGAAGAACTGCATAATCCATTTAGCAGCAGTGAAGGCAAGATGCTGCCTCAGGGTTTTCTCCAGGGCTCTGGAATAACCCCTGTAGCAGGTCAGCTAACCTCAGGGGACTGGGCCAGCCTCACCCACTGTTTGGTCTGTTTTGGCAGACCTGCAGGCAGAATGTGCCAGTGCTGGAAGGACCCTGTGGGGCTCCCAGAGCACGGAGGTGGGAGTGGAGCAGCTGATACCCTCAGTGGTCTAGTGGTGGCTTTTCTCTTGGGTGCTGGATCTCCTGCAGGCTGCTGAAAGCTGATGCATCTCAAGGACTTCAGAGCTCCTTAGCCTCTGGTGTGGCTCCCTCAAGTCTCGCTCTCTGTTTGGGGGCCACGCTAAGATCCCTGGTAGTCTTCCCAGCTTGGTCTTGTGCTTTAGCTCTGCTGGAAGACAGTGCTAGGGACACCAGGCTGGGGAGCAGAGCTCTTTCCTCTCCCCACTGTCCCCTCTCAAAGCGGGCAGCTGCTCGAAGTGATGCTTTTCTTCCAGGGCGTTGAAGATGCCTTCTACACCTTGGTGCGGGAGATCCGTCAGCACAAGTTGCGCAAACTGAATCCCCCAGACGAGAGCGGCCCCGGCTGCATGAACTGTAAATGTGTGATATCGTGACTACGGTGAGTGCTGGAAGCAGGCAGATGGGGTGCAGCGGGGTTAGACTGGAGGCAGGGCAGGAGGCGACTGCAAGCGCGCGCGTCTGCAACCGAATGCAGCAGAAACAATTTTCAGCAACGGGTATTTTTTAAGGAAACACTTTTTTGACTGAAACAGCATTTTTCTGTCAAAACGTAGGTAAGTCAAAATTCCCACTTTCCTGAGGAAGCATGTAGGAAGAAAGGGTTATGTACTTTCCCCCCTCATTTTGTGGAACAAAATTCTACGGAATGGATTAAAAAACCCACGTGTTTTGTCGTGCTTTCCCCAGGAAAGCCCCTTCCCGTGCTGCCCCTCTGAAAGGGGGGTTAAGCTGGTGTTACAGGTGTGTGGCTTACCGTGTGTCCACCACGCTGGCCCTAGAAAAGTTCAGAGGACGAGCTGGGGGATGAGCACTTTGCCTCCTGAGAAACTCGTGTAAATTGCCTCGTCCTAAAGCTTTGGAGCAGACCTGCCTCACTGTGAAAGTCCTGTGTTCCTTGGAAGCGTCTTCCCGGTTAGGTACATCCCCTGGGATATTTGGAACTGATGCAGTGTTGAGAATTAGCCATGAGGGGGCTGTTTTGCTTTCATAAATTGTGTGTGCTGGAGCCAGAAACAGTGTTTTTCAGATTGTCCGTGTTCACTTGCCTGTTCTTCTTCTTTTTCTTTCCTCGGTGGTGGTTTTGGGGATGTTTTTCTTTTTTTGAAGGATGAGTATTTAAATCATTGCAATCCTGCTGGGTAGCAGTGAGGGAGGGCTCCTGTTGGTGTCCCTGTGCGAGCTGGATGGCCTTAAGCCAAACGCCTGGGAACATCTGGCTGTGTAACCAGCTCCTTCCATGGCAGAAATGGAACATCTGGCTGTGTAACCAGCTCCTTCCATGGCAGAAATGGAACATCTGGCGGTGTAACCAGCTCCTTCCATGGCAGAAATGGAACATCTGGCTGTGTAACCAGCTCCTTCCATGGCAGAAATGGAGAGAGGCAACTGAGGAAGAGCACGCTGGGGAGATGTACATCTAAGGCCATCTGGGACTGGGGTGTGGGAGAAAACCCCGCACAAACATTGCCCTGAATGTCTTTTAGGGGGGGGGGTGTCTCCCAAGCACCCGGTCTGTCCCTTCACCCCTTTACACAACTGCTGGGAGTCCTAAGGAAAAGCACATTGGCTCTGGAGATGGTGCTAAGAGGGTCTTGCTGAAGGTGGAAGTGGGCAGCTGGTTTTTCTCCGTTGCTTTTTGAGCCAAAGGCTGTGAGCGCAGCAGAGCTCTTCCCTGAGGAGAGGAAGAAAAAAAATTAAAAAAAAAAATGCTGGCAGTGCTCGCTTCCTCTGAGCAAAAAAACACCCGAGCACCCCACCCCTCTGCTCCCCGCCGAGGCACGCGAGGTCTCCAGGGGGGCCCGAGCTGAGTGCAGTGCCCAGCGCACTTATCGCTGCTAGGAGGGGTTTCCAGATGTTCGGGTCTTCCAGATGTTCAGGAGCATTTCCTCCGGATGGGGATGTGAGCTCGGGGCTCGTTTCCTGCCCTGGCTCACAGCTGACGGCACGGGCTCGGCGGATGCTGCTGCTCCCCTGCACCGATGGCCAGAAGCCGGGTCCCCATCACAGCCCGGGGGCAGCGCCTTCAAATCGGGGGGCATGGGGGGTGCAGGGAACGCGTTTTCTGTGCTGAGCCGGGTCCACACCTCCAGGCCTGTGTAGCCCTTTGCTTTCCCTCTGTGGGCACTAGCGGGGTCATCCTGAAACTTGCAGGGTGGGCGACGGAAACAGCCCCCGCTGGTCCTGAGGGCGAGTGGGTGCTGACGAGTGTCCTTTTCTGGTTTCAGCTGACTGGACCGTGTCTTGGAGAGGTTCCCACTGTGCCGAGCGCGAGGAAAGAGGTGAAGCGAAGGAAGAAGCAAATGGATTCAGGGGAGGAGTACAGGGGGAGGGGGAGAGGAAGAGGAGGAGGAAGAGGACGGGGGAGCATGAGCCCCTCCAAGGACTATCTCGCACTTCACCCAAGCCTGCGGCAAACGACGTTTTTTCTTTTCCTATCCCCTCCTCTTTTGGCCTCCTCCCACCCCGGCAACTGTACAAAGCCACAGATTGAATCACAGTAAATTATTATTTGATGGTCTCAACAAACCGTCTCGATGGCTGTGTCCTCCTTCCAGAGGCGCTGCTGCTGGTGCTCCGGGAGGATCGCTGGTGGGACGGCGGGGAGGGGAGGGCGCTGAGAGTTGCTCTCCATGGACTGAGGCCATGCTGTAGACTGTGAAGGCGATCGGGATAGAGCTGCCTTTGTCTCCGGCAAGTCGTCATCATCATGTCCCTGTCCCCCCAGTCCACCTGAAACTCTTTGCTGGCCCCAAGTTTTGGTGGTGTGGAGGAGCACAGCCCATCGAAGCCTGTCCTTGGTGCTCCCCTGGGTGCTTTGCCGTCAGCCTAGTCCTTGTGGGATTTTTTTTTTTTTTTTTATGGCCTCAGATGTGATGTCTGGAAGGGAAGAAGCATCAGGGAGGAGATCTGAGAGCTGGGTTCACCTCAGCTGGTGCCATTTGGTTGCTTCCTTGATTTTTTTCCAGGCAGCTCTTTCTGGCACAGCACCTCTCAAATGTCCATGTGCTCCAGAGGTAGAATTAGGCCTTTCTGCTCCCCTCCAGCACCTATCTAACACTAACACCTGCACAGCACGTATACCTTGGGCTGCTCCGGTCTCTCAGCACTGCGTGATGGTACTCAGATCCTCGTCTGCCCTGTGCGCAGCTTAATTACTGGTGAGCATGTAGCAGAAGGGCTCTCCTGCGCTGCAGACAGCTGTCTGGCTGCTCAGCAACGAGGATGAAAGGATTCAGACTTCCAGTCCTTGGGTTTAGAGTAGGTAAGAGTTTTTTGGGGTAAAGACTGATCAATTGGGAAGCCAGTTTTCACTGAGCCTTGGGGATTTTTGCCTGGGGGCTGACCAGCGTCTCTCACGTGCCCTTTCGCTTGCAGGGCCGAGACAAGGCATTGCAGGCAGTGCAGCGGGCAGCTTGCTGCTTGCCACCTTTCCCTCTCCCAAGCCATTGTGCAGGCTAGTTTAGCTGGCATCCGGAATGAAGAGCATCAAAGGGGGAAGGTGATCCAGCCAAGTGTGGTGGGCAGTCGTGCTGCACAGGCTCGCCCAGGCCTGAAAAGGCGCCAGGTTCAGCAGCCGAGGCTGGTAGGGGTTGGGGGCAGTGAGGGCAGCATCAGTCACATGGCAAAGCAGGTACAAAGACCCCCCCGGTCACCCCAGCATGAAGCCACAGCCCACCAGGGGGTTCCCAGCATCCGTGTGGGCAGCGCCCCCGTCCCACTCCTCATCCTCCGTCGTGCCAGGCAGCAGCAGAAGCAAAGTGCAGCGCTGCTCGGAGTTGCTGCCTTTGCTTTTGGCCAGGGCAAGACAAGACCTGTGCCAATGCCTCGTGCTTTGTACTTGCCTGCTCCGAAGTGCCGCGGGGCGCAGCCCTCCCCCTGGCTGCAGCTGCCTGGCACCCAGGTCCTGCGGGAGAAAGGCTGATCCCGGCTCGAGCAGGAGCAGTTACCCAAGGGAAAAGCTGCCCTGCCTTGAGCTGGGTGTGCTGTTTGCAGCAGCGCCTGCCCCGTGCTGGAGGAGCGCCGAAGATGCTGCATCTGCTGTTGGGGGGGGGGCTGGACCAGAGGCTCCCCGAAAACCTCCCAACCCGAGCTGTTTCAAGCGGGAAGCCTGGCGGCGAGGGTTTGGTTGGGAAGTTGGCAGCTTGGGGGAACTGCAGGCAGGGCAGAGGGCTGGGCATGCTCCCGTCTTTCTAGAAGATGATGACTAAAAGCCTAAACAGTAGGTGGGTGGGTTGATGGGGGTGGGGAGGCCGTGCTTGGTGCTGTTTCTGCCGTAGAGCTTATCTGGAGGCCCTCGGGTGAGGAGTGACGCTGTGTTTGGGGCTCTCTGGATGGCTCGAAGTATCTGCTCATTTCTGGTTGGGAGCCAGAAGCCGCAGTTTGGGACCGTGAGCCATGGCCAGGCAAGCTGAGGAGCTCCGGGGGGGCACCGGGGCGAGGTGTTTTCAGAGGGCAGGCGCGCCTTGGCGAGGGCAGCGCTGGCCGCAATACAAAGTCCTTCAGCCATTTGGTCGGGAGCAGGAAGCAAAAGTACGAGCATCCCCCTTCAGAGAGGTTTGTGCACCCCTCAGGGAGAGGTTTTCCAGCTTGCTCAGGAAACTTCTGGGTCTGGTCGAGTCCCGTGTGTTATCACGGCTTGTCCTGGTGTCTTCTAGTTGCACAATCCTGGCGCTTCCTTGGGCTGCTCCTCACGGGTGTTGCGCTGAGGGGAGCCGAAGATGAGCTGTTTCATCAGCATCTCAGCGGTCACTGCCTGTGTTAGCAGCACGCCACCAGGCGCCAGCCAGGCTTTTCTCCCCGGTGGAAGAGCCCCGTTGACATCTCACGGCTTTGATCTGCTGTACCCGTCAAGCGGTTCCAGATATTGATGGTCTCTGGGCTGGCTGGTCACAGTCTTATTGTACGTATGGCTAAAGCAGAGATACAGCAGCGCTAAGAGTCACTAGGGTTCTGCAAACGGACTTAAAAGTTCTTCAGGAGCCTGGGCACAGCTTCACCTCGGTGCAGGTGGTGGGACAGTGCTACGATGGGACAGCACCTCAGAAATCCAGCGGGCAGGCAGGAGCTGGAACTGAAGACAGCCAGCATCTTAGGAGGACCTGGATGCTAGGTGGTGGTCCGAGGCTGGCAGGTTGCAAACCACTCTTAGTCCTCTGGTGGATTATAGCCAGGACCCTCTGCCAGGCAGTGCTGGTCACCTCAGGAGCTGGCAGCACCTTTGGTTAGCTTTTTGCTGTCATTAGAAGATCACAAGGAGCATTGCTTCAGGTCAGTGTTCAGGTCCCTGCTGACAGTTGGAGGTAGGTGGGGGGAGCAAAAGGAGGTGCTAAAAGCTGGACCCACAGCTCTTCCCCCGAAATCACGTGCTGATCGTGGATGGATGTGGTGCTGCGCCTTTGTCCCGGGAAAGTGGCTTCAGGAGGGTCCCAAACATGTCTCCAGCGTGCAGTACAACACGCCAGCTCTGATCTGATCTTTGTGGCAGGCAAAAGCCGTGTCGCCCCTCGCAGGTGGGGCTGTGGCTTTAGACCTGGCGTTCCCGTGTGCCGACTTTGTGCTGGTAACGGGGACGGGACAGCAGCGTGGGTGGCACCGGGCAGGAGGTCGGCGTACGAGCTCACCACGTGCTCTCTGCCCGCCGGCTGAACTGCTGGAATCTGAAAGGAAGGGTACAGTTCCGTTGGAGTGAGTGTAGGTCTGGGTTTGGAGTTGATTTAGTTTATTTTCCCTGTAGTTATTTCACTCCCAGTTGCTCTCAAAGTACCTGGACTAGAAGATGTCGTTTCCCTTCCAACAAGGAGTTTGTTGCCCACCTCAGTTCTGCTTCTGTGGCACGAGCTTAGGTGAGCAGAGCGTGGGCTTGTCACACGGAGCCGCTGCAGGCACGTAGCTGGAAGCTGCGCGAGGCCACCGAGGTAAGCTTTCTGCTGCATTTGGGCACAGCGGCTCCGTTTGGTGGCTGTGACCTCTTCAGCTGGTCCTGGCAAGGCTGCAGGCTTGGTGCTGTGCCGTGGGTCTCGGGCAAGTGTGAACGTCGCCCCTGAGCAGGCTGCAGCAGCATCGTGCTGATCAGCTGCCGAGGCTGCGTCTCCGGCGGTGGATGAGTGCCACCTTTGAAGCCATCCTTAAGTGGTGGACTGGGTGAGGAGGTCTGGGAGGTGTGCCACCTTTGAACCCACCCTCAAATGACAGACGAGGTGAGGAGGTCTGCTCAGGTCAGGTCTGGATGGCTCAGGACTGACGTCGAAGCTTTTCTCTCCCACATCATTCAAGTGGCCCACACCCTGTAACGGAGGGGTTGGGGCTCCAGAGACATCACAGCTGAGTCAGCTGACAAAACTGCTTACAGGTCCTTAAAGATGCGGAGGAAGTGCTGCGACAGGTCTCTGCCTTTCGGTCTGTCAGGGCTTCCACAGAAGCGTTTCTCTAAGCCAGCGGAGAGGATGACTCCAGGACAGATGAGCGCGTGGTGCTTGCTGAAGGCTTTGGCAAGCATCTGCGCTGAGTTTGCGGGAGGCTGGCAGCTCGAGCTGGTTGCTGTCACTGCTGGAGAAGAGACCTGAGGGGGGTGGGTAGCTGAATGAAAGGCTGTTTTACGGAGCAGCCCTGGTGGCTCAGTGCTGGCATCCTCCTCCTCGCTTGCAGCGTGGCTGGGTAAAGAGGAGCAGACCAGGTTTCCCTTCTGGACTAGAGTCCAGTCCGTGCTGCAGACCTCTCCAGCCCAAGCAGTACTTCTGTATCACCTCTTGGCTCCACCAGGAGCCTTACAGGTAAGCAAAGCCACCCAAGAACCACCTTCCCCCAGGAACTGCCTGCCCGAGGGAGCTGCAGGCGTGGACAGCCCTGGAGCGGGGCTATGTGGTCTCCAGGGCACCAGAGTGGCCCAGGCTCATAGCGGGGTGGGTGGCAGCAGGGCTTGGGGTGCTGCACCCCATCTGTCCGCAGGGCCCTCACAGCAGTTTTGGAGCAAGGATGGAAGTTCGTTACTGTGTCTTAGGAAGGGCTCATTTTAACTGCGTTGAAGAACAGGGCCAGGCTTTGCTGACTGCAGCCCCTCGGACCCGGGCCTTTGCGCTTGCCTTCAAAGTCATCTCCATCCCCACCTTGGGCTCTTGTAGCTTCTGCCAGTGAGCGGGGGCACTCGTGGGGTGGGACCAGCTGCTTTGTCTCCTAGCAAGGTGCTGGCCACCTTGTTCCAGCTCCGGTTGCTTCCCTCCTGCGCTGCTGGGCGAGCACGGTGGCCTCGCTCGGTGCCAGCATGCCGGCGTGCACCCTGGGTGCTTCCTCGGTGCCCGAGGTGGTGGGATGCGGGAGGTGGTGGGATGCGGGAGGTGGTCCAGGAAGGGCTCAGACCTGCCTCTTCCCACTGCCGGGCTGTTACATGCCGTGTGCAGGTTTATACCTGATGAAGCGCTGTAGAAGGGGGCTGGCAGTGCTCAGAGGATGGTGTGGGAGCAAACGTCCCGGCCACCAGCAGCTGTGGGAACCGGGATGAGAAGATGGGGCTGATTCCATGCACAGCTCCGCACCCCCCAGGGCAGGGTCTGTGGCTTTGCAGTGCCAAGGTACTGGCCCCGGCCAGGTCGCCTGGGGCTGGGGGTGGATGTCCTGCGTGCCCTCACTCTGCTGCCCAGCTCCCAGCCTCTGCTGCTGCCGCCCCTTTGCAGCGTGCAAGGAGCATGCAAGCAGCACAGCAGCACACAGCTGGCACAGCTGCATGCGAGCAGCACAGCAGCACGCAGCAAGCGCAGCAGCACGTGAGCATCAGGCAAGCAGCGCAGCATCAGGCAAAGCAGCGCAGCGAGTTGAAGAGGAGGAAGACCGGCACTGCCTCTGCCGAACAGGCCGGGGCGTGAAGCTCCCAGGCACGGCACATCCCTCTCTCCCATCACTGCATCCCAGGACCAGAGCCTGAAACAGCCCCAAGCCTTGCTGCCTCCCTCAGCCTGGCTCGACTCCAGGCTCTGCTGAGCATCAATTATTCAGCGCTGGCTGGCTGGTGTATGGCAGAGGCACGCACGGCAGGGTTGCCAAGCTCTTGGTGGCCATGGGTGGTGGGCAGGGAGGATGAGGAGCGCAGCCGTGGCTCGGCACAGAGCCAGCAAGCAACAGGGCGAGATGTGACAGCCCCTGTCCCAGCTCCTGGCACGGCTGGTTTGGCTGTGGATGGGCCAGGATGGGCAGGAGCTGCGGTGCTGCCCAGGCACCTGTGCCCAGCATAGCCTGTGGCTCTGCACTGGAGGGGCCTCTGGGCAGGGACCGGCCCGCAGAGCTGGGGTAAAGGGTGACACTCATGATCTCCACCACAGAAAGGGGGGGATTTAATGGGAATATGGCAATATCAATGGGATTTAATGGCGAATGCTAAGCGTGGAGTGAGAGGCAGTGGGAGGATGTGACCCTGGCTCACAAAGCCATTAGCATTTAAGCAGCAGCCTCGGTACCTTCTACAGGGTTCACCTGTCACCGGTCCCTGCTGTAGGCGAGTTTGGGCTTGGGACTACACAGCTGTCCTACTCTCCGTCCCTGGGAGCAGCACCCAGGCCCTGAGGGCACAGGAGGGGACAGGGACTGTCTGCACCCTGTCCCCAGCCCCTCCTGGCAGCGGGGGAGCCATGCTGGTGACCTGCTAGCCCCCAGGCATGGCTTGCGTCCACCCTGAGCTCTGTCACTTCTCTGGTAAGGGACTGAGGTCCTGGGCTGACCTGCTGGGCAAGTGCCAGGGGTGGCCTCCCCGAGGGGGCACTCTGCACTGGGTGCTTGGCATGTCCTCCGTGAGCCAAGCCCCAAAACCCCAGCGGGGTCCCCTTCAGTGCTGGGTACCACTGTGCTCCTGCACCAGCCGGAGGGATGCTGTCAGGGCCCCGGTCCCTGCTCCCCGCAGGGGCACACAGCCAGGAGGCCACCACCGGGCACACGCCTGGGGCGCAGAGACAAGGATGCCAGGGAGCAATGCCTTACTCCGTTTTTTTTCAATGACCACACAAACCGAGGCTGTTTCGGAGAACAACACGACTCTGCCCGCTACACCCCTCAAACCCAGCGTGACTCACCTTCCCTGGGGGAACCCTGTGCTTCTGGATGCTTCTGCTCCCCCCTTGGCAGCACGGAGCTGACACTGTCCCAGCAGTCAGACAAATGCCACATCCTAAACATCACGTAGGTAACCTTCACACCCAGTCCCAGTCGCCTGCTCACTCTGTGCTGCCTGAGCCAGCAGGTTTGCCCGGCTGGCACCTGCAAAGACATGGGAGATGAGGTTTGCTTCCCCCAGCCCATGATGTCCTGCCCCTGCTCGCCATGGAGCGTCCCTGGGCTGGCATCCAGCGTGAGATGATACAGGAGTCACCCCAAGAGCTGCCTCCTTGTTGCACTGCTCCACTGTGGTGCTTGCTGGTGCTGCTTTCTGTTGTTTTTTGGGTTGGTGGTTTGGTTTTTTTCCCCCCAGGGTCGCAGGCTGGGTTTTAACCAGTTAACACTAACTTAAGGAGAACAAGGTAGGAGCTTTTTTTTTGTCCCCGTTTGACCTCTTTTAGGTGAGGCAGAGCACTGCTAGAAGCAGGAACACCAGCTGACAGCACTCGCTGGGTGATGCTCTGGGATGCCACAATTCCTGCACCGTCCTTCAGCCCTAGGATGGCATCCAGCTCGGATTTTGCCGTCAGTCTTTGTGCATTTACCACAACCACGTTGCTTAAGTACCAAATGGCAGCTTTCTCTTCGGGGAAACCAAAATACCGTGCAAATGTAACACCCCAAAGGCAACAGTACTGTGGTGATCTAAGCACGGGAAGCAGTGGTCGTGGAATCTGGGGTGTGCCAGAGGGGCTGCTCACATAGAGCTTTTTAAAAATCCATCTTCAGCTGTCAGCGGCACCCCCTTATGCTCCCAGTGAGCGGCATAAGCATGACTCGGCTCTGACTGGCGTAGCATCACGGTGCGTCGCCCGCCCGCCCCCCCCAAGGGCTGTGTCCGCTCGCTCCCTGTCCCCTCCGCCCCTCCCAGCGCTGCTTGTGGGCGGCAACACTCCAAACGTGAAATCTTGGGCAAAAAAAATGAGAGCCACAGCGGGGCCACCGGCCATGTGGGATGCGCAGGGGCTGGGGGCAGGATGCTGCCCATGGACCACCGGGAGAGGATGGCAGCACATCGAGAGCAGCAGTTTTCTTACCACTGCTGCTGGGGATGCCCGGATTTAAGCAGGGGAGGAAAGCAGGAAGGCACGGAAGGAGCAGGTTAGACTCACCGCGGCTGAAGCACACCTGGGGAACCAAGCTAAAAGCCAGCACGAGGAGGCAAGCAGTCTTGCTGCAGCATCCGTTGCCGTAAGAAACCTTGTGGAGACTGATTTTATGCTAAACTCCTCTAACTGTTGCCATTACAACCATGTAAAGCACAGCATCAAATACTCCGGACGGTCTGACTGGAACGGTATAAGAAGGATTGACTGGCTTCCTGCCCCTGGCCCCCAACTTCCTTATAAAAAGCCACCAAAAACCCTAAAATAAAATAAAAAATAAGCACAGACATAAAAATGTTTTGTTTTGGTTTTTTTTAAAGTAATAATTATAATACATTAGAAAGAGTCATGGAGGAAGCGTTCCACGCTGTAAACAAGAATAGCAATTAAAAAGAAAAAGCAGATGGTAGCCAGGCTCTCAAACCCTGACCTCAGCTGCTGTCCCGCGTTGGCGTGGGTCCCCAGCGTGGGTCCCCAGCGCCACCCCCCTGGCTCCCACTGCCCCCCAGCACCGCAGCCACTCAAAGTGCTCAATTACAAACCAATCAAACAGCCCCCCCGATGCTCCTCGGCGAGCGCCAGCAGCCAGCGAGCTGCTAGCGAAAGGCAACCCCTACCTGTCCTGAAATACCGCCCCGGTATTTTAACACAGCAACCAGTGTAACTACTGCACCGTTACTGAAAAACACACCCTCAACGAAAACCAATTCAAGCACCGTTGTCCTAGAAAGGACCCGTGGTGTCTCCGAAGGCCAAACCTGAACGTTCATGCAGCATTTCTCCTCCCAGAGCAACGCTCCACTCCTCACGACGCGCCTGCGAGGTAGCTAGTGGGGTAGCGGGGTTATCCCTGCGCTGCGGAGCGAGAGCGGGCGGGCAAGGCTGGGCGCTGCGGATGCCGTGGTCTCTGCCAGAGCAGGGGCTGCACCAGAAGCTGAGGGTGCTGCGGTCTGGCCGGCCGCAGCCAAGGCTGGGGTGCACCCTCCGACATGCTCCCTGCCGCTAACATAAACCGCCACGTGCACACAAGGCAAAAAAAAAAATAATCAAACAGCAACCCAAAAGGGACCCTGATAACTCCACAGAGTAACGTAGTGAAGCGTTTGCTGGGCTTCCAGGTAGGCTTCAGATCAGGTTGTGTTACTGAAGCAGCCTGCGAGATAAAAAACATTTTCAAAACCTCCTTAGAACTTAACGGAGCTTTTGCGCAGGGTCCGGGAATGGGATGGGAATCCCACCTGCGGTCCCACCTCTTCTGGACAGCAGAGTCAAACAGAGCACATCTGGACCAGCTTATTACCTGCCCTTGCCATCAATCTTCCTCCCCAAGGAAGTGCCTTCACCTGCAGGTGTGAAGGAGCTGCTGGGAACAGGAGTTTGGACCAGCTCTTTCCACAGAGCAGCCGTGCCCGGGCCCCGGCACAGCTCCAGCCGGCGGTTTGGGCTGTGCAGCGGGATGGGGAGGACGTGGACAGCCCAGCAGGACTCGAGGTGTGAAGGGCACGCAGGCACCCGCTGCCTCGTCTCCCCAGCAGCACGCCGTGGTGACGCTCATGTTCTATGGCATCACCTTCCCGACCGCCGTGCCTACGTTTCCTTCCTTGGGTGCCCGTTTCTGGGTGGGCTGAAGCACAAAGGCTGGGGGCAGGCTGGGGGCAGCGTGCCCCCCTTCCCCACCACTGGCTGGCTCACAGGAGGCTTTGCCGGGCCGCGACACCGCCGTGCCTGCAGCAGCTCGCACCCTGCACCCACCAGGGGAAGGCCAGGCTCAACCGCCATCGCTGTCCCTTGGGAAAGAAACCACCCTGCTGGTGATCCTTTCACCGGGGTCCCACCAAGGAGACCCCCCCATACTCCCTGGACAGCCCCCACCACTATGGCAGGCACCGGGAAGAACCGGGCCGTGCTCTGTGGGGATTGCACGGAGCGGGCAGCACTGCCCGTGCCCTGGGGGGCCTCCCACAGCCCGGGGGG
>JAVJGJ010000002.1:34009251-34024682 GCA_035590215.1 Microhierax caerulescens | reverse complement strand
CGGCCCCCCCCCCCCCCCCCCCCCATGGCCTGCCATGAATGCCGAGCTACTGCAAACACTGAGCTACTGCGCCAGAGGCCCTTGGGAGCGATGCTGCTGGCTGCACCCGTCGGGCATTTTGAAGAAACGGCCATGGCCACGGGTACCCACAGCAGGCAGGGGCAGAAAACAGGCCCCGCGGTCCCCAGCCGTGTTCCCCAGCCCTGCCTCTGCCCCATCAACGCGTGATGAGGCTCAGAGAGCTTCGAGCAACAACAAAAAAAAATTTAAAAATGAAAGCGCTTTCCAATTTGTCCATAAGAACGATGCGAACCCAGTTTGCCGGTGACTCCTGGCACCGGCCGCTGCTCCACCTCCTCGCCGGGCCCTCGTACCGAAGCACAGCTCGACAGCGACAGCGGCTGTGCTGCCACCCCGACACGGCCCTGCAGAAGGGGGGGTGGTCCCGAAAACGGGGCGAGGGTGCTGCTCCAGCACCCGCTTCCTCTCCCTCGCCTCCCCCCTGTCCCCGCTAATAGGTGACCGATTTGGGCAGCTTCACCGGGGGAGGGGAGCCCGAAAGGAAACTGTTCTCCGAGCGGGATTTGGCAATCTGTGGTGGTAATTTGGGTTTGGGGCTCAGGGGGGGCCGTGGGGCTTTCAGTGCATTTAATGGTTTCTGGAGGCTGTTTTGGGCATCGGCCTCCGCCGGGTCCAGCACAAGAGGGGGTGGCACGGGGGTGGCAGGCGGGGGACGCCCCGTCTCGGGCAGAGGCGATGCCACCTGCTTTCTGTTGGCCAAGTCCTGCTCTGTGGCGTGGGCCAGGTGGAGGGGAGTGGTGGTTTTGATAACGGCGTGGGGGCTGTTCCCCCCCTCCGGTGCCGGCTGCCCGGGGGAGCCCTCACCCGGCCCCGTGGCCGCCGACCCGCTGCCGGACAAGAGGGGCATGCTGCCGCCCGGCAGCGCGCGCCCGTGCCCGGCGGGGCTCCCCGGCCCGTTCTGCTGCAGGCCCGTGAGCTCCCCCGTGGATGCAGCTTTGGCTGCCAAGCGCCTCAGGTCCGTTGGGTCTGGCAACGCCGCTCGGCAGCGTTCCTCGGCCGTCTCCTCCCTGCGCTGCGACGACGTGCCGGAGAGCTGCCGGCAGCCGCCCGGCGAGGGGTGAGGGGGTGCATCGAGCGCTTTGTCTTCGCTGAGGGAAGATGCTTGTTCTCCTGCCAGCCCGGCAGCAGGATTTGGCTGGCAGACCGCGTGGTCCACAGCAGAAAGCTCAGCCGTGCTTAAGTCCGGAGGACACGGCATGTTTTGGAGCAAGGAGTCCAAGGAGCCGTGCTTGGCCGGGGTGGGGAGGGGGACCGGCCCGTCGTTCACCACAGCATGGCCGGGAGCGAGAGGCGGCTGCTCCGGAGGCAGGGCCGTGGGCAGGAGGTGGTGGTGGCCCTGCATCTCACTTGCCTTCAGAAGAGACGGCAGCTGCCCATCCCCGGTGGGTTCCACCCGACCCTCCTCTCCCGGCTGCCCACCCACTGGAGGATGCAGGTGGATGTCCGTCGTTTCAGCTGCTTCGCTGCCCTGGAGGGTGGGAGTCCTGGAGTCTGCCACCGCCGTTCCTCCCAGCGCCCCAGGACCTCGCTGGGGATGGGGCTCCCTGTCCGGGGGGTGCTCGCCCACCTGCCCATTCTGGCTGTTGGCTGCCACGTTGCCCTTCACAGCTACTGGGTTGAGGGAGAGCTCCAGCCCCAGGGGTTTCCGCGGGAACTCCTCAGGCTTTGCTGCATTGGAAGCAGAGAAAACAAAATAAACCTCCAACCGTGCATCAGTTCGCTTCTGCACCCGGCATGCCCTGACCATGGGGAAGGCAGATGCTGCACCAAGAACCTTCTGGGCTGCCCCGGTTCCCAGCCAGGCCAGAGGGATGCTCTGGCCCCCAGGGGACACACGGGTACCACCGGCTGCTCCCCTGGGCCACCCGCCTTCCCCTCGACCCACCTGGTGGGGGAAGGTCAAATTTCATCTTGCGCAGTTCGGTCATCGACACCTGCAGCTGCTCGATGACGGCATCGTCCTCGTACTGCAGGGAAGCGGCAATTTTCTCCTGCAGGAATTCCCGTAAATCTTCCAGCGTCATCTTCAGCAAGCGCTCTGGGGGATGACAGACAGGAGTAATGGCAGCGGCACGGCCAGATTGCTGGGTAGCACAAGCGTGGGTTGCATTGCTTTGGGATTATCCAGGTCTCTGCTGCTGCTCCCACTCCAAGGTGGGACAGCCTGAATATTTTTGCCTCTTTCCCACCCTCGTGCTGTGGCTTGGGGCTGCTGATAGATTTACGTGTCCGTGCCACCTGTGGGCAGTAGCTCAGCAATGGCAGGATGATGACGGCTGGGACCTGTGCTGACCGGAATGCACGTTTTGGGCCATCTCTGGAAGTTCTCACCAGTACCTCTAGGAGGAGGAAAAGCTCCAGGAGACAGACCCTGAGCATCAGACTGAACAGCCGGCACAGACAGCCGCCAGCCCCCGGCAGGGGCGCATGCGGAGGTGCTGACCCACGCCAGGGGTGCAGGCAGGGGTGGGATGCAGGCAGCAATAGGATGCAGGCAGAGATGCCGATCCACACCACACATTCTTAGGAAGGAGAGGTGATTTCACAGCCAGGCTGAAACTTCTGCCTGCCAGTTGCCCAGCCTTTGCAAACCAACGGGATACTTGAAGATGTATTTCTGGATAGCCTGTTCTGCGTTCGGCTGAAGGAAGAAGCAGGGTGGCTGTTTGCAGAAGCCAACACACACGGTCCCAATAAATCCCGCAGGCCCACAGGTTCCCGACATGCACTATCAGCATCGCTCCTGCCCCAGATCAGAGACCTAACGGGGTGACAAAGCAAGGCTGCTAGTTTATGGGAGCAGAGGCGTTCAAAATCCCAAAGACCTCGAGGCAGAAACATCACTGCCCTAATATTATGTCAGAAAACCGGGGTTTGGTCATTTTAGAAATGTATTAATAGATTTCTTCCTCCCTCTGCAGCCATTTCAGCTGAACCACTACACAGAGCTTTGCAGTCTGATGGGTCTGTATCACCCCTAAAAGTGTGTTGATAAAATGTGGGGCGCAGCGAGCAAAAAGGCAGCCGGGTGCGTTTCAGGTGGGGTTTGCTGTGCGCTGAGCGCAGCGTTTCAACCCTTGCAGCATCTTACTGCCTCCCCGCAGCACCAGCACAGGCCGGTGCCTTCTGGGGCCAGGGCAGGCACTGAGCAGGCTGCTGGGGGCCACCAAGGCTCCCGGGGCCAGCTGTGTGTCCTGCTGTACCAGATGCACCCTGCTGGGACCTTACTTTTGTGCAGTTTGAGGATGGTGTAAGCCATGGCCGTCAGCACCCGCTCTCCTTCCAGAATGTAGATATCCCACAGCCGCAAGGTGAGGGTGAAGGGGGTCTGTTTCAAACACACAAAAAGCCTCGTTAGCACCAAACTCATTGGCACTGACTGATGGGATGACGATGCAGAGTTTGGTGGCATCGTCACGTCCCCTCCCACCACAACACACAACAGGGCATTGGATTCATCTACAGGACAAAAACCTATTTTATAGTTGATGGGTTTGCCTTAAAGCTAAGACCCTGGGGTGGCTGGAAAAGTACTTAAAACTTGGCCATGAAGGCAGAAAAATGAGAAACTTTCCACACAGGCACACTAGCACATGGACTCCCCTACCCTGGAGGGAGCATCATCATCTTCCAGCCTTGCGAGCGCACAAAACCACTCCTGCGTCCATCCAGATCGCCCAGACAGATGAAGGGCTATTGATGGCACAGGTCTGAGGGCCCAACAGTGCTTCACTAAGCATTAAAAAAATAAATAAATCACTCCTTTGGTGTCTAGAGAAGTGCTCTTCATTACACACCGGCTTATTTCTGCTTGCTAGAAAAACCCAGACCCAATCTAACAAACAGGATTGAACTGATACCCAAAACGATGGAGCCGTCCATCACCTCCCAGCAAAGATTTCAGGCATCTCACCAGCACAGAAATTAATACTGGTCCTACTGTGACATTTCAGTTCAAGCTTAGGATGCTGCGCTTACTCTCCAGAGTCTGGCAAGACCCTCTCATCACACGACACTGCAATTAAAGGGACTTCGCATTTTATACAGCTCTGAGTGCCAGGCTGCAAAGGGGCGAGTTCCCTCTCCAGGGGAAGGGATGATCTGCTGTTTTATAGGAGATGGGGCAGCAGAAAACTGAGACCCAGGACACACAGATGTCCTAAATATGAGCAAGTCCAGATCTTGCGTTCCAGTGTGTGAGCACAATGCTGCCCCTAAAAATAAAGTACTCTCGGCTTGGGACTGGCAAATTAGCTCTGGACAAACCCGGGTAATTTTCTCACGCTTTCAAGTGTCTCCAGTGCCCAGACTGCTCCTTCGCTATTTGTTGAGGTTTGTGCCTCCAGCAATTCTTCTCCCTACATTGTTTCCAGAGCCGAAGTGAGGTTAATAATCGCCTTTGCAGCAGTGCCAGTGGGCAGGAGAAGGATCCCTCCCGACTTTGCAGCTTACGCTGCTGCTGCTGCTGAGCCATCTCCCGGCACCCGCTTGTAATGAGGCAGCCGGGACTGGCTTGTCATCAGTGACACGCAGTTATTTTTAGCTTCTCCCTTATTAACTTACGAGAGCGCGCATAATACCCCACCTTATAAAATACTAACACCTTCTTCAAAATACGATACTTTCTCAAAAAGCCAGGTGGATTAACCGTGCACACAAGCGGCAGAGCAGCAAACAAGCCTCAGAGCATCCTCACCCTGTCAATGAAACACTGCAGGAACCACTTGGTGGTGTAAATCCCAGTAGTCATCTGCTCCTTGTCCTAGGAGGAGAGAGCAAAGAGAGACAGGCGTTTCACCAGGCTGGCTGCTGGGGGGTCAGGCACCTCACAGGGATTTTTTTTGGGGGGAGACGTTGGCTTTTTTTTTTTTAAGTTGGTTGCTTAATGCTGGGGTCTGGGTGCAGGATCTGGCTGCGTCTGTCTCCCAGCAAAGCCCCCGCTTTCCATCCCAGTGCTGAAGCCCTGCTTTGGCCCTTCGCCCATGGTATTCATTGACCCCGATCCTCAGCGTGGCCAGAGACAGCTTTGGAGGGGCATTTCTAGGAGCAGCTTTTCTGGCCTAACACCTACTCCAGGGATCTAACAAAAACCTTCCTGGACACAAGCCACACGCTCCTTGCAGGCTGCCATTTTTGTCTCCATAGCAATTCCCAGGAGAGCCTCTCGGAGCACCCCAATAATGACTCATCCCAATTATCCCAAAGGTAAATCCGGACCTGCCCGAGCAAGCCAGCTTTGCTAGCACTACCTCACCTGCATGGCACGGCTGCTGCCGGAGCAGGAAACTCTTAAAAACCTCACCAACATCACCCTGGTCTCTCACTTTTCCATCAGTGCTGGGATGCACGGCACCCTGCACGTGCATAAAGGTGACGTGGCCGCTGCTGCAAAGCCAGCAGAGCAGCAGGGATGGGAAGAGAAAGAAGCCCATGGGATTAACAGTCATCTCCAGTCTTTGCTTTCAGCTGGTGCTGGGCACCTGCAAGCCTGGGGAGCCTTCAGGAGCCGAGAGGCGTGAGCAGCTTTCTGAGAGTTTCCAGGTTTCCCCCCACCTCCCCATGGCTACAATGAAGTGAAAACCTTGTCTTGGCTTTGTTTCACTTTTACGGCCAGGGCTGGCTCGTTTGCAGCACGCCGCAAGCGCTGCAATAGAAACAGCTTTTCCTGGACCTGGGCCACCGAGCCCCTTGGGAGCACAAGGAGCCTGCAGGATCTGGCCACTGGATACCAACTGTCTACAGCAAATGCAAGGGGGGACAAGGGGGGAAGGGGGAAAAAAAAAAAAAAAAGAGCGGGGGGGAACAGGTGTTGTAAAATTGTCGCCCAGGCGTTGCACTGCTATCGATGTGCCCTGCAGATGCTCCTCCAGCCACCAAATGGGCTTGTACCATCTGCTCAAGAGAAAAACAACTGGACTGGCCCAGGCAACGAAACACACAGCAAACCTGACACACCTCCTGTCTTTAACCAACCGCAAAGCCGTTAAATAATTAGTGAATTAAGACTCCAGATAGGCCAGCATCACCCTTGGGGCCTCACGGCTGGCATGAGAGCGTGGCCCAGCTCCTTGCGCTGCAGGCTCCCAGAGCCTTCCCGCCTTCCCTATGGGAGCCTCCAGGTTTTAGCAGTCCCTAAACTGGCGAGAAGCAGCGAGCAAACGACAACCACGCGCCTCAGCCAGGTTCAGGCACCTCCTTGAAGAGAGAAGCGGCCTCCGCGCAGTTAGAAACGCGTTCAGCCGCGCGTCTGTCTGGCAGAACACGGCACTAATTGCTTCAGCGTTAAAACCGCGGTGTTAGTGCAGGGGGACTGAGAGCAGAAGAGATACCATGTGCTTCTTCAGTTTGGGAAACAGTTTGCTTAAAATCTGCTCGTGGTGAGCTTGAAACCTCTGCAGCTTCGGGAAGCCGGGAATGAAAAAACCTTGAAAAGATGAGAGAAATACAGAATAATCAGAAAAGCTCTGGAGCAGTCACTGGGGCAGCCTGATTTTCTAGAAACTCATCCCGTGCTGCCTGCTGAGTCGGCTGGACCCCACAGCACACCCAGCTACCTCCCTCGGCATCCCCCCCCCGAGCCCACCCGGGCACCAGCACCCCCACCCCAGCCCCCCAGCAGCCCCGATGAGCCCCCCAGCCTTGCCTTGGATGCACCTCCGAGGGTCAGAGATAAAGCTGAAGGCGTCGGAAGCCCACAAGCTGGTGCAACACCCCGTAACCCAGCAGGACACGAATTTAAGGCTGTCTGGTGTTAGCGAGCCATAAGGCTTAGCCCTCTGCTCAGAGAACAACCTGACTCCCTGCACACAGAGTACTGCTAACCACAAGCAAGGTGAAAGGATCTTTAATGTGTTTGAAGTTCATATAGCACGTTTGGTGGAATTACATCTTCATAAGAATGCCAGGGCACGTAGCTGATGGCACGCTTAAAACAGAGCATTACACGATGCTCTTGGATGTACTTCTGTGAGACTTCTTAAAAACTCATAACCTTGAGTTAATTGATTGCCAAGGGCAAGGCGCTCCAGAAGGAAGATAGCACCTCTGTGAACGTGTTAATTACCGAGCGCTGAAGCTCAGTGCCGATAAACCCCATTTCTCTCCGATGAACTTGTCTGCCTCCGAGAGCGAAGCCCAGCTCCACAGTCAGGTTGCGCTGGCACATCATTAAGCCTCACTCGCTTTAAACGAGTAGGTGAGGGGGCAGGAGGCTCTACCGAGCCACCTGAGCAGCCCCCAGAGCCCCCCCGGCCGCATCCCACCCCGCCATACCGTGCATGGCGTGCCGCTGGTTGGTCAGCAGCTGCGCCAGCGCCCAGAACGCATCCTCTTCGTTCAGGTACATCAGCAGGACGGCTGCGATCTGGCTCATCCCCTGGCAGTAGCTCACCTCCTGCAAGAGCCGAGAGAGGCACACGTGCCGCCACGCCGCCAGACCCCACCGCGATGCCTAAGCTGCGGGAGCCGGTCAGGCTGCCTGTGCTTCCTTCTCCTCTTTCAAGGTTTGGTCCCGTTTCAAGGTCTCTTATCGTTTATGCCCAAATTCACAGCTCCCGGATGTCTACAGCATCCACCACGGCACTGACTCGCAGAACAGTTTGGGTTGGAAGGGACCTTCAAGATCACCCAGTTCCAACCCCCTGCCCTGAGCAGGGACCCCCCCCACCAGCCCAGGCTGCCCCCAGCCCCATCCAGCCTGGCCTTGGGCATTGCCAGGGATGGGGACCCACAGCTGCTCTGGGCAGCCTGGGCCGGCGCCTCACCACCCTCCTTGTAAAAAAGTCTTCCTTACGCCTAATTTAAACCTACCCCCCTCGAGTTTAAAAACGTTGCCCCTTGCCCTGTCGCTACACGCCCTGGTAAAAGTCTTTCTGTCTTTCCTATAAGCCCCGTGACATATCGAAAGGCCGCAGCGAGGTCTCCCCGGAGCCTTCTCCTCTCCAGGCTGAACAGCCCCGGCTCTCCCAGTGTTTCCTCGTGGAAGAGGTACCCCAGCCCTCTGCCCATTTTTGTGGCCCCCTCTGGACCCGCTCTAGCAGGTTCTCCAGCGGGAGGTGAGGGGTTGCAGGCAATGCCTCCCCCCCCATCAGCCCCATTTGAGCCTGGAGGGCGAGGGACAGACACCTCAACATAAGAGGTGCCTGCAGCTACATCAAGGAAGAGGGGATGGGACGACAAAAAGCATGTGGCTCCAGTGCTGTTGTGGATTCCTGAAGTAATTAAATAAATAAGTCCGATAAGCATTTATCTGGTCTGAGGGAAGGCAGGGTCCTTCTTTCCTTGACTAACCCCCGCCTCGAGCATCTTCTCTGCTTTCTGGGGTAACTGTCCCCTCCTGGAGATGGAAGGCAGCAGGTTCAGCTGCTAATTTAGGCTTATTCTGCCCATGCCCTTCAGCTAAAAGTTACTGGTAGGCTGTAATAAATCAGCGTTCCCCGCAAGGATGCCACTCAGCGTATGACAAGGAGTCAGAAAAGACGACAGACCTTCAGCCGAGAGGCTGGCCCTGCCGGAGAGCCCAAGGACGGTCCCTCGTCCTGTGCTGCCACTCACCCAGACCGCGTCTGCCGGACGGCATTTACCAGGTGACAAAGCGGACGAGGGAATGAAAGAAATGCGCAAGGAGCCTCGCAGCTGTCCGTACAGCCCGCGGAAGGAGTTAAAATGGGAATTACGACTGGCTAACCGCGGTGGTGTAAAGATGTATGTACACAAACATACATGCATACGCATATATAAAGTCACATAAAGCCTTTTTAAAATCTTGAGAGAGATGTACACCCCCCACACACACACAACGTACATAAAGCACAACGCTATTCACTTTAACAGGACTAACTTACTACTTACGGTGTTATAAACCGAGTACGCTGACAGGACATGGAAGAGCGCCTGCTGCCTGGGGAGAGAGGAGGACATTAAAGCACCCGAGCGTGGGGTCTCCAGCCTCGTGGGCACACCAAAGAGCGCAAAGGCGCTGAGAACACCCAGCCAACTGGTCCTGATGCCTTTTGCAAGGAGTGGGGCGGATGGAACCAGAAAGTGCCTTGGTGGGCACGTGGGATGGGAGCTCTTCCTTCAGGGGGGTCACCAGCAGCCTGCTCCATCAGTGGGTCTCCCACAGAGATGTGCATGTACCTGCACACCCTGTGTTCAACACCCCCACTCCTTGGGTTTTGAGTCATGGTGGGATTTTGTAACCACCCAGGCATCAGGTGCGACATACCCTGGGGACAGCGCTGCCACCATTTCATTAGTGGGCTCCCTTCTCCCTCCCCTCCTTGCTAAAGGGGTCAGCACTGCGCAGGTACGCGGCGGCGCAGGCTTCCTTGCAGACTGCACGTCTGTGCCGGGCAGCCAGGTGTGACTCACCCAAGTGACAAAGCCACTCTGTCAGACCTCTCCAACCCTGCCGTCCGCCCCATGCCAGCCAGCTCCCCACAGACCCACCCCATCACCCCAGCCCGCTGCAGCTGCAGCCCTGGCACCCTGGGGGACAAGGCACAGGCTGGTGCAGGGCTCAGGAACCGGGGCTGAACACAGTTCGGTGGAGAGAGACTCAGCAGCACAACACCTGTGGGTCGTGCCATGCGCTGATGGCTGGTGGAGCAGGGAGAGGTGGCTCTGCTCTCCTGGGTGCTGCTCGGAGCCAGGGGGGCTGGTGGCCACTCCATCCAGCCCACCCCATGCACACCCAGCGGCACCGATGCCCGTGCAGCCACGTGACGCCTCCCGTACTCACTTCACTCCATAGCGATCCCGAAACATGATGTGGTTCCGGAAGGTTCGGTTAACGTCCAAATCGATCTGCTTGATTTCCGACGAAAGGCTCTTCGCTTGCTCTTTCATTTGCTGGAAGGGAGAGGAGCAGGCAAGAGGAAGGAGTTGGACACCATCCCAGCCCACACCTCCTGCACAGGGAGAAGACACGCTTCCCACTGCCGGAGCGGCACCGAGCCACGGCACCGAGCCACGGCACCAAGCCACGGCACAGCCACCGGGGACACTCAGCCTTGCACCCAGCCACGGCACCGCCACCGGGGACACTCAGCCTGGCACCCAGCCACGCCCCCGCGCGCGGGGACCCGCTCCCGGCGGAGGCGGCCGCGGAGCAGCCCGCAGCCTTTGCGCGCAGCCCCGCGGGAGCGGAGCGGGAGAAAACGGCACCGCCCGCCCCGCCGGCGGCACCCGCCCAGGGACCCCGGCCCCGCGCCCAGCGTCAGGCGGGTGCTGCCTCGCCCGGGGCACGCCACCGAACTGCTTATTTGGTGCATCCAAAGCCGACTGTGCGTTTGCTTGTGTGTTGCTTGTAAGGCTGTGCCAGGAAGCCAAGCAATTGATAACCTGCGCTCAGCGCTCAGGCAAAGAAACAAAGCTTTGGACTTCATCCTTCAAGTAAGGAAAGCAGCCGCAGCATCTCAGCTGATGCGGTTCCGATGTACGCTGGTGAAGGCATTTTGCTTCATCCACCAGCACACACGGGGTTTCCCCACCATGGCAGGCACACCCCTTCTCCTTCCTAGGTCCTCAGCAATCCATAAGCGAACAAAAATATTGTTCACCGTTCAGAAGACGTCTTCTATAACGTAGTTTAAACAGGGAAGGGATATCTTACTTAACGAGCTGCCCACAGTCTGTTACAGGGACCCAGTTCTAACAGAACCACCTGTTTTAGAAGAACAAAGGCCTTCCTTTTTATATCTGATCAGCAGGGAGCTGGTGGCCTTCGCTTTTAGATGTTCCCTACCTGCTCACAAACCTACTCCCCATTCCACACCTGAAATAATGAAGATACGGTTTCCCGTTCTGTGCTCCAAAGACCTAAAGGACAACTCCCGACATCATACTGGACTTGGGTCACTGATTAAAGCAGTAAGCTGCTCGCTATCTGCTCTGTTACCTACTTCCTTAACTGATTACTAGCCTATATAATTTATTACCTTACTTACCCAAAGGATATGGTATTTTATATAATTTGGTTTATAAAAATATGCTTATATTCTTAATACACAACCTCTTCCCTCACTTTCTCTATTTGTTTACTTAACAACTACATCTCCTCTTACACCAAAACCCAAGATCATTTGGAATAGTGTTGTGTAAAGTGAAACAAAACCCTGTAACGCTGGTGGCCAGGCACAAGCCTGTGGGAGGCCCAATGTGAACGCTGCCCGGTGCATGTGCCACTCTGCATATACTGCCAGCAGTGTGTCTATGTCCTGTCTTGGCAGTTAATCTTAGACTCCCCAAATGGTACTTCGTTGCTCTTGAGAGGTTGGTGTAACCTTCCTGTGTTTGAATGATGATATGGATGGGTTTACTTCCCTGTTTACTAATGATTTTGAATTATAAATGTTATTATTCATTAATAATGCAGGAGACTGCTAGTAGCCTGCATCACTTACAAATGGAGAACTAAAGATCTGAGTATGGCTCCATGAATCACTGTGAAACCTTAAGTGAGACTTCACTATTCCTGATCTACACTCGTTCACTCTAAAACTCCCCCTTCCTTCTGTTTCTCAGTGTATCATTAATATTTTTACAGACAAGTCTTCTTTAAGCTACATTTTTAATACGTATTTGTAATTGTTCACATTAACCAATGTGATTACGACTCAATTCTCTCATGCTGTTGCCTCCCCATGACCGTTTCCCTCTCCAAGCTGACAAACTAAAAGCTCAAGGCACTACTTTTGATGATCAATGTAGGCTTTAGCACATTTGCAGTAAAAGAGAGGTTTAGGACTAGGAGTAACAAGTAAGCATTAAATGTGTCACATGTAATGAACAAAATGCCTTTTAATTGACTGGCTGTTGTTTTATCTGTTACAAAGCCAAAGTGAACATGTAAATGATGTGGTCAAGGAGGAAGGCTAATGGAGGTAAGAATAACAGAACTCTAACACATGCTCAATTTTAGCTTATTTTCCGAACCAGTAAGAAAAAAAACCAAACCATCACATATTTCCAGACACTAATAACAAACCTACATACTGTACAGGGAATGTCTGTGGAGACTGCCACTGAATGCATTAGATGTTATTTATTAAGGCTGACTATAAAGCATATGCAGTTTACTCAGCCATGCTGCATTGTGATCTTTTACTTAATGCTGACTTCTTAGTCTAGCACATTAACTTACTATGAGGTAGTGCATTAAGTGTTCCTCAAAAAAAAAATCTAAATACCCAATCACTGAAAATGCCATGAACTTCCACTGCCTTGGGACCTACTTGCAAGCAGGACCCCTTACTCACTTAATGCTTTCCTAACGTCTCCCTCCCAGTGCTCTCTACGTATGTTATTTCACATGCTCAAGAACTATGCACAACTGCAGTAAGACATGCAGGGGTTTTGTTGGGGTGTGTGTGTGGCGTGTTAAATGTTTCAGACCAGTTTTGCCTCTCAGCAACAGACTTTCTGCCATTTTGGCAAACTGATTGTCTTTAAAAATACTGTATAGAACATGTTGCTGCATAACCTGCAATACTTAGCACTAAGCAAGTCATTCAATGGACTAGTTCCATTGAGGTGGCTTACCTGCAAGAGAAGGGTTTCTAGGCTTGTCCTCATGCTTTGTAGCTGAATGCTAATATGACTGTCTCACATTTTCAATATTGTTTTCACACATCTCTGTGTAAGCAGGAGTAGAGATAAGAAAGATTAAAATAAATATTTGATAAAATACAGGCTCATGGGTGAAACAAGCAATGGATTATTTTGCATGCGGGTTGCAGCTGTCCTTGATCTACAAGGGTACAGGAACAAAGAATAACTACCAGTAACAATAGGTAATAGTTGCTGCCATGGAAAATTTTCTGACCGTGTAGAGATCCAACTGATATTGCTGGTTCAAGTCCCCTTTTATTTGCTCTGCTGTCACCTAAGAAATATGATTTTAAAAGGTAAATAAAAGATCATTATCTTTCCTCCAACCAAAGTCTCTGTGAAGGTAATATTGGAAGCCAGCTACTGAACACAGAAAGAGGAAGCTAGAACTCTTTTTCTCAAGCTACCACTTTATATTTTTGACTGTCCTAGTATAATTTATGGATTGACTGAACATGACGATACAGAAGCATCTTGCATGATTCAGGTACTAACAGTTGTGTAAAATCAAACATGCTCACTGTTTTGTGAGTTAAAACAAGCTGCAAAAAACCTGTCCAAAACATGTGCTTTAATATTTTTAAATAAATAAATGTAACTGGTTGCAGATTTTACTTTAGAAAACAGATTTATGTAATGAAAATGTTGTATGAGCAAACAAAAAGTACACACTAGATTAAAACTGGCATCTTTAAACTCTTGCATTTCAGAAACGCTTTAGAACAAGACCTCAAAAACTGTCAAGCTTACCTCAACAAGTCTAATTATAAGATAAACAAGTATGGTGCAATGTACTGTCAACACCAGATACTCTACATGTCAGCCCTGGAGACTGGAATCAAAGAGAACTGACTAAGAAAACAAAGATCATGTACTGCATGCATTTATTGTTACAATAAAGTTTAAGATTGTCATAAACCAAAACAGGAAGTGGAACAAATTCCAAAATCTGTAGTAGAAGTTGCCTTGGTTGTCCACAATCCATGCAAAAAGGAATTTCTATTTAAGTATAAATAACAGGAAAACCTATATTCGTATTGGTATGAAACTCTTTGTCCATTGAAAGATGCAACGGAAAGTGAAACTCTTGAAGCAGTTAGGTTTTAATTTGGTATACATCAAGAAAAGTCTCATCAGCTAGAAATGTCCATGCTGTTTGCACAGACCCACACTTTACGGATGCACCTGCTGGACTTTCTAAGTAATTCCGGTATCTCATGCTCCTAATGAACTGAGAGCAATCCACACGTGGGCATAAGGAAGTGACAGCAAGGACCTGACCAACCTTCCATTTCTTCACGCTGTTAAAACTCCTCTGCCTTCCCAACATCAGACTGTTAGCACCTCGCTGCTGCTGAAGCCAGGATTCTCCCGAGGACAAGTTTTCAGCCTACCCGTGTTTAAACACCGCAGCAGCACCTGTGCTCTGCCAAATGGCCAGATGGGAGGTGTAGCACAGTCTTTTTTTCTTGATCTGGATTATTTGCTCAGAGTTGTCTCTGTGAGACAAGCTAAGCAGGAGCTGTAGCTTACCCAGGCCTTGCAATGCAGATGAATTTCTTTCTTCCAATTCCTTTTATCAGTTCTTAGGCACTGGATCTTTGATACTTCTTAAAGGTATTTTCTGGTTTTTGGCTTATGTGTAAGTAATGCGATAGAACCATCACACCATCCTCTCACCAAGTAAGAATACTTTTTGATAAAGAGAAATATTTCTTAGTTTATTTTTGTCCAGCAGCACACCAACGCTTTAAAAACCAGATTAGTCGCTTAAGAAGTTACACTGAAGAAAACAACCACCTGCTGCCTCAACATGCACCACCTCTCCTCACGGTTGTGAGGAGCAGGAGTCAGATCTGCGAACAACTGAAGCTCACATATCACGGTTTCCCCCCCATGAAACTCTGCACCCCTCCAAAGGAGGGTGCCAGACCTGTTGGCCCACCCTCGGAAATCCTCTGTGGGCCACAGGCCGCTGGACGTGCCGTGTGGCTTTTGATTCCGTGCAAAAGGTGCTTCAATTTCCTCACATTAAAAACAAATAATAAAATAAATGTACCAGAATGTGGTCAAGCAAGTCTGTCAGCTCCCTTCCAACCCTCCAAATTTTGTATACAATTTAGAGGAACGGGGCACCCCTTCCGCTGCCCTCAGAGGAACCGTTCAACCCGTATTTACCGAAACAATCGTTAATTACAGCATAAACACAATGGAGGCACCGACCGGGAACTAAACGAAAACACTTCGTCTGAACCTCTTCCCTTCAGCCACGGCAAAGCACCCCCCCCACACAAGCGCCAAGCCCAACTAAATCCCTAACGTCCTTCCCTGTCGCGTTGCCTTCGGCTATAGCAGCACCTTACATATATATATGTATATAGCATATATATACCATAGCAAGGAGCCTTCAGGCGCGGTTTTGCGACCACTAAAGGAGCACAAGCTATCCCCAGCCGTTTTGCACGGCGCCGCCAGGGGACAGCCCTGAGGGCCCCGGTCCGGCCTCCGCGGCGCTACCGGGGGCGGCCTACGCCTGCCCCGGGCACCGGGGGCAAGAGGTGGCGCTCCCCGAGCTAGGCCGCCCGCTCGCCCCTCGGCGGAAAAGCGGTGGCGGAGGCAGGGCGGCCACACCGGCTTGCGGGGGTAGGGCGGGGGAGCGGGACTGGGCGCCGTTACGACTCCCCAAAGAGAGCGCAGCGCGGCACGGCTGATAACAGCCCCCGGCCCCGGGAAGGCCC
>JAVJGJ010000002.1:33998905-34009151 GCA_035590215.1 Microhierax caerulescens | reverse complement strand
GCCACGGCACAGCCACCGGGGACACTCAGCCTTGCACCCAGCCACGGCACAGCCACCGGGGACACTCAGCCTTGCACCCAGCCACGGCACAGCCACCGGGGACACTCAGCCTTGCACGGTGAAGGGGACAACCGCCATGCTTGCACACCACGATGCCAGCAGCTGCCAACCCAGCCTTTGCCCTCTTCCAGTGCAGATACGGAGTTTTCAGAATCTAAAGCCTTTGCAACTCAATTAAATTCTGATTTCTTGTGACTTCTTTGCAGTACCCTGTCTGGCTGTCAGGAAGCATCAAGACCTCTGTTGGCGCCTGAGGGATGATGCACTTCCCTAAGGAACCAACAAGCAGATGTGTGCGCCGAGTCTCTGCGCTTTTCACAGGCTCAGTCATAATAAAGTCCAGACTTAGGACAGACTCTATGAAGTGATCTCCAACTACTACTTCCCCTGAAGAAGAAAATCATCTTAGTTTTAAGGAGCTTCTGCTAGAAAAGCCATGCTGGGGTATTCCCTTGGACTGGTGCAAATGTTAAGGAACTGGCTGAGTCCAGAACAGAAACCCACTTCAAAGCCAAGAATCCCCACGCTCCCCCATGCTGGCTAATCATTTAAGGCAGCGTCACACAGATGAAGGACCGAAGCCTACTGGAACAAAAGGGAATTCAAACCAAACCTAAGCCCACCCCAACCAACTGTGCCCTCAGACTCCCAAGCTGAGGATGCTCCATGAACGAATCCCACTGCAGTCCCCTCCGTAACCCACCGCTCAGCCCTGTGCGTGTGGGCAAGGACCATTATCCCATCCCACAGCCTTTAGGTACCACTGGTGATCATGCCCTCCTCCTCTAATACCTCCAGGGTTAACTGCATTAATAAAATGCATTTTGTGACTGTCTCAGGCGGCCTGAGATCCGGTGGCAGCTTAGGGGCAGCGGAGATGAGCAACAAGTCTTGAGCCCAGGGTCAGGACCCTCCTTGCTCACACAGGAGACAGAAAACAGCACATCTGCACAGATCCTGAACCATCTCCAGCAGCTGCTGTCCTACCAACGCCTGTCAGCCTGACACAAGGCGCCTCCAGGCTGCTGCTGACTTCCCGAGGTGGCCACATCAGCTCTGGGGAACATCAGGAGATCATTAGCTCCCAGATGTGTCCAGCACAGCACAGTCACAGCATCTCAGGAATATTAACTCCAACCTTGAAAGCAGCGGTAGGGAGGAGGAACAGCGCAGGGGCTATTTTGAATTATTGCCTGCACAGGATAAGGGAGGATAAAAATGACGACAGAATAAAGATCTGATGAACAAGATCATTTCCCTGCTGTAAATCCTGTGCTCCCTGCATCCTATGGCTCCTTGCCCTCTATAAAGCAGGCAGACTACCTGAGACAAGATGACTGTTCATAGGCACCGGGTCACTTCAGTGCAAATTTCCCTGCTAAAGGCCCTCTTGTTTTCCCTGCCAGAACAACGCAGAAGCCTGCCAAAGACTGTAAACCCCCCTACTTTAGGCTTTTATAATCACTGCACCTGAATAGCAGGTAGGATGCACAGCACCAGGCACCCAGGAGGCTTTATTAATTCTGCAGATGGTAAACAAGAAGCCCAGGATGGGCTGTTGTCCTTTTTGCCCCTTGTTTAAGTAACCTGGGGGCTCCGCAGATGCTCTGCCAAGCTCGTGAGCCCTGCAAGCCTGTGGCAGAGCAGAAGCTGGGAAGCTGGAGGTCCCATCCCAAAGACCTTTTACAAAGCAGCAGATAAAAGCCAGGATGCCCCCACTCTGCCCCAAACGCGACCAACATGTTTCTCCTGCCACCTTCTCAGCTCTCCACAAGCCCTGTCAGTTTGGGGAGGGCAGAGCATCACCATCACACCCACACTGAAACCAAGGACGGCGGCACCACGGACAACTGAGCTGCCTTGAGGAAGGCTCGGGGACTTGCAGGGAGAGGACTTGGAGGACAGGTTGGATAAGATGAAGCACTACGGAAGCAATCGCACCAGGCTTTTTAATTGCACCACTCCAGAGACGACAAGGACCCAGGGAGCGAGGCAGCCCATGTGGCTGGAAAAGCAGCTCCTCCGCCAGCCTGAGCGCAGGGGACATCTCTAGGGAGGGAGCAGTGGGTATATAAAAAGGAAAGGTCGCCCAGCGTGTGCTGGATCGCACGCTCAAAGCTCACGGCACACGCAAAAGCCAGGCTTTTGTGCCGCGGCTCACGGACAAGGAGAAACGGGGTGGTTGTGGGACCAGCCACCCCCACCCCGAGGACACAGGGCTGGGGGGCTGAGGCTCAGTCCCTTCTTGAAAGCAAAAGCCCTCACCCAGGACCTGCACCGAGCCTCTGCGGGAGGAAATGAAGGGCGAGCTAATTACTGGCGGTGGGTGGCACCAAGGAAGACGCAGATAAAGACGAGCTTGAAGGGGGGGTTGCACCCAGCAAAGCCTATTAGCCCTGAAGCTCCTGCTTCACGCAGACTCCTCGGGAGTGCAGAGAAACTCCTGGTGACTTTCATTTGCCTGGACTGCTCCCCTGCCCGGGCAGCACGGCTTGGAGGGAGGGAGCGCCGTCAGAAGCTGGGAGAGCTTCGTTACCTCCGCTTGCTGCCCGGAGCCCAGCCCGCCTGCCCCAAGCCCTGCATGGGACCCCATCCCAGCAGCGTCTCGCAATTAACATCTACACTCCACTAACTATCATGAACGTTGGCATCATCCTGCTCAATAGGCAGGGATTTTTAGAAACACCTGCTGGAAGCAACACTTGCCCTCCTGCCTCCGAAATATAACCGTCTCCATGACACCCTGATCCCTGCCCGGGTACGTGATGCAAAATAATCATAACACAAATCCAGAAAATAAGTTAATTATCAACCAAGGGCTTCCACACACTGCCTACAGAAAGAGGCAGCGTAAAGGACATAAGATGCTTGAAATAAACACTAACAAAATACAGCAAGCCACATAACTCGGGTTCTTGTTTGGTGCGTGCTACAGAAATTGCTTATTTTAGACAAGGAAACCAAGCCTGCAGCATGCAGTGCTCGGATAGGAAGCAATGCAAGGCAGGCTTTTCTCCTATCTGCAGAGAAAAAAAAAAAAGTGATTTTTAAGAGAAAAATTATTTGTATTTGATTTTTAATAGTGATTTTTAATAGCACTTTTCAAGACAGTCATAAAAAGAGTGAAGATACGAGAAGCTACCTCCATCCAAGCTCTTCCAACACCACCAGTGAACTTCCAGACACACATCTAAGTTGTAAGCCAGGACCCCATGCTCAGCAATGCCCTCCCTAAGCTTGCAAGACCTGCCCTCACCCCACCCTGAACAGGGGTTCTCAACTAACAACCCATCAGGGGATGGCTCAAGGCTCCTGACCTTGCTGCCCATTTCAAAACGCCCCGAGTGACATTCCCAAGCGCACAGAGACGTTTGGGGTACCTGCAGCCAGCACCTCCCCGCTCCGGGGCACCTGCGGCCACTCCGCTTTGCTCTGTGGAGCTGCAAGAGGTACCTCTGCTGAACTCCCCCCTCCCTCTTCCCTGCACTTTTCCCTAAGGATGGAGCAACTGCAATCCAGCAATTTTTGCTCGTGGCTTCCAGCAGAGTAAATGGAAGCAGCCTAGTAGGGGAAGCAGCTGGCTAGCGTGCTGAGAGGCTCCAGCCCGACGCACCCACGGCGATCAACGGTTTATACCCTTTGCATTTCCAGTCCTCGCTAATTCTAACCCTTTCCTTCTCTCAGAGGTCGCAGTTCACCGACAGGATCGGACTTCACCAGCAGCGCACATCGTAGGGCGGCTGGCACACCACTACCCTGACAGGGAGGATGCAAGGGCTGGGTGACCCCCCCTGGCCCTTACAGCAGCTCCGTAGGGACCCCTGTTTCCCTCCTGCCCGTGTGGGTGGGGATGGAGACACCTGCACCCACCCGACTTGCCCCAGCTGGTGAACCCCACCAAACCAGCCTCCCCATCGCCTTGCTCCCACAATCTGTGCCAGGAAGAGCCCCTACCTCATATTTTCCTTCATTTTCCTTCTTCATCTTCTCAACGTCCAGCAGAAGTGACCAGACCTGGCCTCGCACCTGCAGTGGGATCCCTTTGTACACTCGCCGGCACATCTGCAGGGAGGGAAATGAGGTTAGCTGGTCCTGCAGAACAGATCTGCTCCATAGTTTGCCGCTGCGGACCACCAGCCAGCTGAGCAGGAACCCAAATGATCACTTCCCCTGGCTGCACTGGCACACAGAGGGCATCTCCCATCTGATGGAGGAGCTGAGCACCTGCACCCACCGAAGACACCTTACTCAGCCAAAATTAAGCTGCACCTCATGTTTTTAACCTTACTGGAAGAGCTGAACACGGACTATCCCCTTTATATGTGGAGACATCTCGGGTGCTCCACAGCAGTCACATTCTGTGCACACCAGCCTGCCCCTGGGCTCCTCTCCAAGGACCAGACACAGCATCCTTGGCTTTGAAGCTTCTGATCTGACCTGGCATGGCTGTTCTCACCTGGATCCTCAGGGACAGGGAGAAAAATACATTTTTCCTTGGAGAGGAGAGCTCTGACCATGAGAACCACAGGGACGTGTCCACCAGAACTCTCACGGCTCGACAAGTGGCAGAGCAGACGGTGGGCTACACCAAGGGCTCTGCCTGTGATGTGCACGGTGCTCCTCCAGCAAGGAGGGGGGCTGGGGAAAAACATGCATGTGCCCCTCCTCCAGCTTCCACATGTTCACTCCATCTCACAGATGCCTCTTCTCTTTCTTCTTGTCATAAAGCCCTCTCTCTCTAAAGAAACTACTACATTTCAATGGAAAACAGAAAAAAGAGCTTTTGTTCCATCCCTGACTTCTCCCATTAAAAGAAAAAGCTTCATAAAAAAAAAAAGAAAAAAAAAGTCTCATTTATGAATATTTTCCACTCTTTTCACTCATCCAACCATGAAACGCCTTGTAGCTGCGCGACAAAGCCAACCGCCCACTCCTCCAGGCCCCCGAGGACTGTGGGGTACGCTGAAGGACCTGCTGCATGTGCCCAAGCTCCAGCCCTGGAGAAGATTTACATTGTGACACAGACATCCCTTGGGACCAGGCGACTCCTTGGGAGGGAACAGAGATGCCAGATGATTCCCTGCCATGGGAATGAGCTCGGCACTGAGCAGACAGCAGTGCCTCACTGGGCAATCAACTGGAGCTACTGGCATTGCCTGGTACAAGTGCATCCGACCTCCTTCAAACTCCCCCTTTTTTTTCTTTTTTTCTTTTTTTTTTTTTTTTTTTTTTCCCCCCATAGGGGGTTCTGCTTCATGCATTTCAGGCTGATGCAAGGGCTGCAATTCACGAGGAAGCATCCATACCCTAGCACAAGGCTTTCTTGTCGTGGTCCTGCTGCGCTGCCTTTGCACCTCATACCCCAAGCCGAACACCTGCTCCTGTTACCCTTCCTTACTGACCCCTCCTGCATCCGCAGCTTTGTCACTTCTGGCTTGACTTTGTAATGCCAGCCTACGTACAAGGTTATAAACACCACAGCACTGAGCTGTCACAAACACACACACCCCTCCCCAGAGCCCTGACCCCAGCACAGACCCCTGCTCCTCCTCTCGTTACTGCCCGCACCGCAGCGCTGCGCCTGCTGAGTGCGACCCACAGCCGCAACAGCACTCGTCCCACCGAGCTACTACCAGGCGAGACAGGAGGTGGGGCTGAAGTAGACATGTTAGGGGATAGCGAAGAAATGACACCGCTATCATGGTCAAAATAAGTATATAGAATAGCTACGTCATAAATGCCAAGACCACCATGTAGTACTAGGAGAGCCAGGCGGGTGTTAGAACGCTCCTCCCCATTACAGTAAATATGTCAGTATTTCTGCTGACACAGAAAGTGTCAGTGTGATGGATCCCGATCCCGTGAACACCATTCAACATTTACAAACCCATTCTCAGCACCCGACAAACACCTGCTCTGCCCCAGGTGCTGCTTCGCACCAGCTCTGATGGCGCAATGCATAGCCAGGACCATACCCTATGGAAATCCTCTGCCTGCTCCTGCTCTCTGCTCCGTACGCACCAAGTAAGAGCTGCCCCTGAAAAGGCATCTCACTACCGAGACGTGCCCACGGAAGGCCACCACCCATCCAACAGCATCCCAATGGGACATCACTCATTCACTGCCCGCACGCCCAGGGGAGCTGGTCCTGCTCCTCTGAGTGCACATGAGAAGTTTCTGGGGGACACCAACCCACGCCGTGCCGGACAGCCCCATCCCCACGGCTGAAGGACCAAGGAGAGGAACAAGAGATGCCCATCCCACGAGGGACATTAAACCAGGACACAAGAAGTGCAACGCGTCAGGCGACACAAAGCCACAGTTAGTGAAGCAGGTCCCCAGAGCGGTACTGGTGAGGTGCCCACAAGTGCTCCTGAGTCCATGGAGAGAGCCGAGACGGGATCAAGAAACTGGAGCATTTACCCATTCAGATAAAATCAGCGGTTCAGAAGAAATTATTTATTTCCAACAAATTAGGAGAGACTGACTGACAGCCGCTGAGGTAGAAGATGATGCTTAGCTCCGTGGAAAGAAAATATTTTTTTTAATTCCCAGAGCTGGTACTGTACTTTAATGAGTGCAGCCCTCACTGGCAGATAGTGAAAGTCTCTTAATGATTTTCTCCGCGTGAGAGCCTGGCAGGAACAGGGGAGTTACAAAATGCACGGAGACGGAATTGAACTGGAACGGCTCCCCGCTATTCATCCCAGGGCTCTCCTCCTCCCACCGCCTCCAGGCGTGAAAGTGCTAAACCCTCAGAGCCGTGAGTCACGTGCAAGAAAAATGAGCAATTTTCCTTCCTCCTGAGACTTGAAGGCAAACGGGGAAGTTATCACCACAAGGAGCATTTACACCGCGAGGAACTGATGGGAGGGAAGGCAGCAGGTGAAGGCAACTCCTGCTCCGTGTGAGAAGACAAAACCCACCCTCAAGGTCACCATCTTCTGTCTCAGACACCGCTCAGCCCGCGCCAGTGGGAAGGGAGTGACCTTGCGCCGGGTTTCGCCGTAGGATCATCTTCCCTCTTAGGGCTGTAACACACAAAGCTCACGGCACAGAGGCCATTGTCACCCCATCCCCACCTCTCCCCTCCCCAAGTACCTTCTTTCTAGTAGATGGGACGGGGAAGACTCTAGAAGCCCAGACTCAAGCTCCATCTTCCCGCATCAGAGACCTCCGCTGAGAAGCACCCAACCAAGTGCTCCAAGTCTTTCATTAGAGAGGTGGAGTCACTGCCATTAAACACAGCAATCTTTTCGCGGTAGCTGAGACACGGAAAGTAGGGTTGGTTTTTTAAAGCAGAACCTACACGTTTCAGCTCACTTCCCCATTTTGGAGCCTGCCACTGTTAGCTTTCCAGCTGCGTGCGTGCTCCACCAGGGAGAGGCCGCAGGAGCAATGCCCAAATTCTGGGTATGCGTGGCATTTTCACTTTCAAGCCTCTCCATATACCCACCGTCTGTCTCCAACACCTGAAGTGGGGGGCAGCCCCTCTTCTCCCGTTCCTTTAGGGCTCAAGGAGCGATCCTTCTGGAGAGGAAGGGCTCCCTTCACTTCCTCCACCAGTGATGCACCAGGAGAGCTGAGCTGTGAAAAATTTTACCCTGGAGAAGAGGACTTGTTTTTCACACCACGAAGCCGGCTGATTGATGACGGGGCCATGCAAGACACTTGGCAGCCTGGACCTTGCTGCACATGGCTTTTTTTCCGTATGGATATCAGTTGCTCCCTACTCAGCTGCTGTCCCTGCAGCCGGAGCCTTGGCTATGCCTGTCCGCCGGGGCTCCGGCAGCAAAGCAGGGGCAAATTAAAATCCTAAAGCTGATGCTTCATCAGTGGGTATTGACATTTATTACCAGGGCTATCTCTGGGGGAGAGGACAATGCTACCCGCCTTTCCAACATGGCAAAGGCAGCAGCAGAAGTCACCCTGCAGCTCCCAGGCGTAACCCCCTTTCCTTCCCATGCCGCCTGCAGGCAGACCTGGCTTCAGACGACCCTCCCACGACCAGCGCCTGCTGGCTCTCCCCAGCACCAGCGGATTATTCGCTCCTGGGGGGTCAGTCCATACAGATCCCCGATTCATTCTAAACCGCTTTGCTGGCATGCACTGGATTAAGCGCCCTGCACTCCCGTGACCTTAGCAGAGACCAGACTACCCCCGTGCACAAAGACGGGCTTTGCCTAAAAACCAGACGTCTCTGGCCAAAGACATCCTTCTCTAAAGGTCCTGTCCCACGTGGCCAGCAGCAAGCAGCAGCTTGCGAACGACGCAGAGGTCACATCCCCTTCCTAGGACTGGTATGTCGGGCCGAAATCAACTTCTTTCAGGGCTACGACGAATAAATCGTCCCGCTGTCAGACCGCACGCAGCTCAGCCTCTTTGGTCTCGGCAAAACCATGCTGCCGTAACTGCGCCAATTCCGACCTCGCACCCATCGTTTCCCAACCTTCCCACGCAGAGTCAGGTTGGGATTTAAACTCGGCTTTAACACAGCCGTGAAGAGGACAGCGACCACCCCAGACCCCCGTGCTGAGCCCTGAATTACACGATTGAGCCCTCCCGTTGCAGGTCAGATGCACCTTAACTCTGCAAAGCAGCGTGGTCCTTGCATGGACTCCTTCGGTTTCGTACCCTTCCCCTTGTGGAGGTACAGCCAGCGAAAGGCACCATCGCATCAGTCTAACCCCATCCCTGCCAGGAATCATGCTGGTGTCACTTTTTGTTGATGCCGCTACTGGAATTAATCAGATCGCTACGCAACGTGTCTAGAGCAGAGAAGGAGACAGATCTGATGCGGTGATGAGCACAAGGAACCCCGAGGCAGCTCTCTCATTAAGATAATCCTATCTGTTGCTCATCCTGACACAGGTTATGCCAGGAAGGATATTAGGCATAGCCGGGCCATCCTGGGCTGGGGACTGTCAAAGTCCCTCCTCTTAAGAGTATTTTTCAGCTTTATTTCCAATAATCTGTGACAGCTCCAACACCCAGACTGCAACCAGCAGCACACGGGGGAACAGAAAGCAAAATGTGTTGCTCTCTGGTGACAGCTCGTGCCAGGAGGCTCAGAAAGCTGCTTTCTCGCCCACTGATGGGTAGCTGCTCTGGAGCCCGTGCCCAGGACGGGTACACAGCCTCCCTCCTCCTGCTGACGTTTCACAACACAGAAGCTGAGACAACAAGCCAAGCCCCAACCAGGTACCAAGATACTACAAAGCACGACAGCCTGCTGGATAAGGCACGAGTGCCTCTTCATCACGCACTCGATACGGTCAGCTGTCTGCCAGCCCCAGCACAGGCACGGGGACTCGAAAGGTTGGCACTGAAGACCAGAAGGTCCCAGCCTGGAAAATAAGATGGGTTTGTACATCACCTGAGCAGTGCCAAAGTCAGGGCAGCTTCCCCATGAAACTGCCCGGGGTCCCTGCAACAGGATTTTTTTCCCTCTAATCAAGCGCAGTCCATCAAAATGAACATCAAAGGGAAGGCTCCTGTCTTCAGCAGAGGGTTTTTTCAAAGATGACATCCTAGTCTTTGTCCAAATCAGACAGAGCTGCCGTCTTGTGACACTTGGGCTTTCATCACGTCAGCGAAGTGGCAAAAACAAACCTGAAGCAAACATGCAATGCAGATGTGACAGCCTGAGTGCTCAGAGAGGGAACAAAACCAACCTTCTCCACTTGAGAAAAATCAGATCAAGGGCTTGTCACATTTACTTTAGCTAGAAAAACAACATAACCACCTGAAGGGCATGACTGTGATCCCAGCAAAAGGTCCCTGAAACGCCATGTCTGAGCTGCACCCAGCTGCTGCAGCAGGAATCTCTGAGCAGCTTCCACACTCCCAACACAAGCGCAAGGGGCTGCACATCCAGGTGAAAGATACAACCTGATTTTTTATTATTTTTTATTTTTAAAGCACTTTTTTTTTTTTTTAATGCCTGTAAGGGCCTTTGCACCTAACGCTGTGTGGCTGCTCCAGTGCACAGACCTTCCTGCCTGCGCTTGCACTGGTGCAAGGCAGCGGGGTGGCGTTAGGCTGGATGGGGCTGAAACCAAAGCTCCTTTCTACTCCCTGGGGTCACCAGATTGCTCCTTCCCAGCGTGGAGCCAAGCGCTGCTTCTCCGTTTGCTGGGAGCGGGGACGGCCTTTTCCACCCACCCCCCCCCAGCCGTGGGAACAC